>OX638063.1:44254487-44859381 GCA_951804385.1 Trifolium dubium | reverse complement strand
CCAAACACCATAAAAGTTTTTGTCATTCCTGTTATGATAGCCTTCATTCTCCAACTTTTATCCACAATGTGTGTGCATATCTTTGAACCAAAATACCAAATATATTTGAAACGGTTCAGGTTAGAGGATCCCCACATGTAGAGTAGAGGAAATGGACCCGGAGAAAAGAGGCAGGTAAGGTATGGTAAGGGTCCTAATTACTGTACTAATCTGGACAACATCCCACAAGTACCTAATTAAGCACATGCTATACTAGTTTTGCTGTGCTGGCCGGCTGCCACAAGTACCTAATTATTTTTTACTTGACCCCCAAGTTTCCTACGGCGGTTTAAGTCATTTTTAATATGTTATGAGATTAATCATTAAGTTGGTTATAATAAGTTATAACTTGATTTCATTTTTTGTTAAGGTAGAATTACCTCTCAAATTGACCACTTCAAAAACCAAAACTAAATTATTTTTATAGATCTTTGTAAACATTAATTAATCGATAAGCTATATGTAAACTCAAACAATTTATAAAATTATTCTCTTGTCGCACTGTAAATGAATCAAAACATTTAGTTGTAAGTATATTCTCCACCTATTTGACATCCCTACTTAAAATAAAATAAATAAATAAATAAATGTAGTAGAAAGCAAAATTATCTATAATTTTTATTAATAACTATATCAGTCGGGTTGATGAACATATTAAAAATTTGCCAAGAAAAAGAACTTTCATCAATAGGTTGGTTGAGCAAGGAAAAATGGAAAGGGAAGGCGACCCAAAAATGATTATCTTATCCCAATTTGAAATTGAAATTAAAATGAACTTCAAATCTTACAAAAGGTGTCCCCATCTCACTCTCTTTTTTGGGATACAATCTCTTTAACATGCATGATGATGCACACCAATATAATTTAAGAGTCACAACTACCATATTATCATTTCTATGCTTTTTGCACATGAATAGCCAAACTACCGATAAATTTCTTTCCAGCAAACCTATTTCAACCAACTTCCTTTTTTTATATAACTAACTTACTAAATAACCCTTTTTTTTCATAGAAGAAGTTGAAGTTACCACAAAAAGCACATAAGCTTAATTAATTTTTAGGCATGATTTATTATTTATCAATGCATGATTTGTTATTTATCATAACCTTAATTTGTAGGCCTTGCATGACATTTTTGAAAACAAGATATGACATTTTATTTCTTACTAAGTTTAACATGATATATTTATGAAATTTTTATAGCGGTTTAATAATGGCTAATTTCTGTTACCTATCAACCTACTTAAAAACCTATGTATTTAAATAGACAAAGTGACTAATATTTCAATAGTGAATTGAGAGCTGATATTTTTAATCCATCTAGTACAATATTAGGAGGAAAAACTTCAATTTTATATTGGGTGTTTATGATTGTAGAATTATTTGCTCCAAGAGTGGGGAAGGTACCACTACCAGCCATATTTACTATAACCTGCCTCACCAACTCACATCTAGAAGCAATGAGATGAGAGTCTTCACTTTCTTAATTCTCTACATTCCTTTGGATCAAAATTAAAATTAAGCCTATTATAAAAAAAGCACCATATAATAATATTGCTATGTTGTGTATTATTATACTTTAACAATATTAAATTTTTTAGAAAGTTTTTTGTCCATTTGAGTTCATCAAAAAATTAGTTTTTGTAGTTGCGCGCAAAACATACCTAATTTACACACACACAAAAATACTGCAGCACAAGAAAGAACGAGCAGCAGTGTACATCAGTACATGTATACATAGTGTCCTTATATATAGTTAATTTCCCAATAATAATTAATTCCAAACCAACCAACACCAGTGTATAAATATAATACAAACATCAAAGGATGTTTCTATATTCACTCATTCTGAAGTGAAGTGAAAGAAAAACAGAAAGAAATGAATTAATCAAGAAAGTGATCATCAAAGATAGATCAACTGATATGGGAAGGTCCCCTTGCTGCGAGAAAGGTCACACAAACAAAGGAGCATGGAGCAAAGAAGAAGATGAGCGGCTCATAGCTTATATTACAGCTCACGGTGAGGGATGTTGGCGATCTCTCCCCAAAGCTGCGGGTCTTCTCCGTTGTGGTAAGAGTTGCCGTCTCCGGTGGATCAATTATCTCCGCCCTGACCTCAAACGTGGCAATTTCACCAAACAAGAAGATCAGCTCATCATCAAACTCCACACTCTCCTCGGTAACAAGTAAGCAACATCATTCTTGTTCATATATATATATATATGATGCCAAATGATGATAGTGTCACAAATGCGTCAAAAGGGATTTAAACATTGTGACAACAAAGTCAGACTATTACAACTTACATTTCACGAATTCTTGTTTAGTTATTATTTTATTTATTGAAGATTTGATTCATTTATTAATTAATATAATAGGTGGTCTCTAATAGCTGGAAGATTGCCAGGTAGAACAGACAATGAGATAAAGAATTATTGGAACACACATTTAAAAAAGAAGCTTTTGAGCAAAGGAATTGACCCTGCAACTCACATGCCTGTCGAACAAGAGGAACGCTGCCCTGATTTGAATCTTGAGCTAACCATTAGTCTTCCCCATGAATTCGAACACGATCACCCTCACCAACTGCAGCAGCACCCATTCACTAGTGGCACCAGCAGTACTGCTACAGCTAGCTTAGTTATGAAAAGCAGTGTTTTGGATTACAGAACTTTGGATTTTCAAATGAAATGAATTCATATTTATTAATTAATTAATTAATGTGGCAGTAAGGAATTTAGAGATTGATATTTTACTCTTTTTTTTTTTTTTTTTTCATTTTTGAAATCTCTCTTGCTTTCTTTTTTCTTTGCTACTTTGTATAATTACTATTTAGTTGATGATGATGCAATACAACATTATTTTATTGAAGCCACGTGATAAAAAAAAGGAAGATTGATTGAGTATAAGTGTAGTGTAAACTTCATTCATAAGATTTAGATATTGTTTGTTTGTGTGACAAGTTTGCATCAAATAAGTAGTTAAGAAATATTGATACCCTATTGTTGATTAGACACATCAATCATGAGTCACAATATATAGTAATTCATTAACATAAATGAACAACAATTTGTATATATGCAACATAGTACATAGAAATCAAATACATAGTTTAAAGGACAATTAATCTATCTATCTATCTATCTATCTAATGAACTAAAATGAAAAGAACTTTGAATTGGATTCAATTAAATTCATACACAGTGTAAAGGACAATTAATTAATAGCAAGACTTGAAACATGTTAGTAACAGAGATGGAAGGAAGGGTTGAAAAGATGATTTCTGATTCACTTGGTTTGTCGTCTGAGGACAAGGGGAAAGATCAACGGTAGTAAATGATGCATAGACATCAGAAGATGATGGCGCAAATCACACACACACACACACAAGAAAGTGTAATTAATTAATTAACTGCGGTAATTTGGGGGTGTCATGTTTCACGTGTGTAATGTGAATTATGTGATGCTAATTGTTTCTTTTGTTTGGTTAACGATAAAAGTGAAAGGAAACAAAATCAACACAAAGAATTAACGAGATATTTGTGTTTGATACAATAGATAGAAAGTAGAAGGAAATGGATAATACTATAATAGTACAAGTTTTCTCTACTCTTATTTCAATAATAAAATAAGATAATAATTTTTCTTTTTGTAAATTACTTGAATATCTTCAAATAAAATGAGATATAATAAAATAAAACTGCAACCTATACAGAATTTTACATATAATAGTGATGTTTTGATTCGAATTTGCCAATAATGGCGTAATTTACTTTTTCTTTATCTTTTACTCATGTTTAATTAATTTTTAGGCTTTAATGCAGTTTATCCCCCTATTTTGAAAAATCTGAACTTTCCCCTATTTTAAAGCCAACTTTTTGATCCCCTATTTTGAAAAACCTGAACTTTTGATCCCCTATTTTAAAAGTCAGCACTTTTATCCCTGCATTTTAGTTATTCCTGAATTGTAGTCCCCCGCACGGTATCAAAGAAGATGAAATCGAAGAAGAGAAGATAAATTGAAGCTTATTAAGACATAGAGAATATAAATTGAAGATGATGAAGACTAAGAGAGAGAAAAAGTTTGAGAGGGAGATAAGCTTGTTGTGACAGAGAGAAGAGAAATCAAAGAAGATGAAGACTGGAGGGAGAGATCGGCCTGAGAGGAAGGGAACATTTATTTGTATTCTAGGAAAAAACTAATATGGGGATCAAAAAGTTTTTTTTTTGAAGAAGCAAAAGTAATATATTAATTATAACTAGACTAGCACAAGGTGTGCTTAATCTAGGAAAAGAGTTTAACTGTTATGACAGAATGGTTCAAAGACAACAACAACATAAAAGATCAACTACCTCTCCCCCCTAGACAAGCCATGGGGTTCGAGTACCACAAGCCAAAATCAACAGACAAATGAGTAAAAGTAAACTTTAACCACCACCAGAGATGGAATTTGATCTGATCAAGCACCTGAGACACTGAAAACTCTTGATTCCGAAAAATCACCGCATTACGAGCTTGCCAAATCTACCAAATCGTTGCCAACCATATAATTTTAAAACAATGCTTCGGCCTCACCGTATGAAACTGAAAACCAATAAATTGTACAGCATGAGATATTGTTTCCAAAGGCAAAACACCTTGAATGCCTAGCCATTGTAACATGCCAACCCAAACCAAATGCGACTGATTACATCCAAAAAATAAGTGAGACAAAGTTTCCGATGACATACAACCGATGCTGCAAGTATGAGATCCTGGAGCAAAAATACCTCGCTGAATAAGATTATCTTTAGTCGGAAGACGGTTTTGCAAAAAACGCCATGCGAACACAGATACTTTAATAGGAACATGTTTCTGCCAAGGTAAGGAGATCATCTGTTGCGGTGCACCACCAATAGTAACCTGTCTAGTCAAAGTCAAATAAGCCTCTTTCACCGTATAAACTCCCGACGGACCACCATGCCAACACCACCTATCAGACAAAAGAGGCTGAGGGAGCCTTGAAAAAAGAAAGGAAGTATACTGGAATCGAAGACAAGGCAGCCTTGAGAAGAACCAACCGACCACCCATCGAGAGATTTTTACATTTCCAAATAGAAAGGCGAGCTTTAATTTTCTCAACAACAGGTAACCAAAAAGATTTTCTTCGAGAGTTTCCCCCAATTGGAAGACCCAAATACACAAAAGGAATACTACCAATTCGACAATTCAAGATACCAGCCGCCTCACCCAACCATGTCGCATTCACATTCACTCCAATCAACATACTTTTGTGAAAATTAATTTTCAACCCAGACATCAATTCAAACAACACTAAAACCGCCTTAATAGTGCGGACGTTCAACCAGCTTTTTTCCCCCAGCAAAAGTGTGTCATCAGCAAACTGTAGGTGTGAAATAGATAAAGATTCAGCCACACCAACAGAATACCCAGTAAATATGCCCGACTGAACTGCCGACTTCATCATAACACTAAGACCTTCTGCCGCAATAAGAAACAAAAACGGCGATAAGGGGTCCCCCTGCCTGAGGCCGCGCTCAAAACGAAACTCCGGAGTTGGACTGCCATTAACCAGGACCGAAGCTGATGCTGTACTAACACACTCAGAAATCCATCTACACCACTGTCGAGGAAAATTCATACTCTCCAAAACCGAAAACAAATATGTCCATTCCACCGAATGAAACGCTTTCTCAAAATCCACTTTAAACATAATAATTTCCTTCTTATTCTTTTTGGCGTCATCGACCAATTCGTTAGCTATCAATATCCCATCTAAAATTTGTCGACCCTTCACAAAAGCAGATTGAGAATCCGAAATGACAGACCCTATCACCTGACTCAGACGATTTGCCAAAACCTTCGCCAGAACTTTATAAACACTACTAATGAGAGATCAAAAAGTTCATATTTTTCAAAATAGGAGGAACAAAAATGTATTAAAGCCTAATTTTTATTAAATTTATAATGATCCCTATGAAGAAAAATTATATATACCAACAAATATATTCCTTTCAAAAATAAAAATAAAAACAAATATATTATCACAATTGAACATGACAATTTATTCAAGAAAGCAAAACAAAGATGAAGAGAGACAAGTTTGGACGGCATATACAAATGGACCAATAAAAGTTGTTCATCAATTGTGACTCACCACCAATAATGACGACTTATCCAACTAACATCATCACCACATAGCATTGGAGGAGATATCTTAGTAATAGAGGTTCTCAATATAATCGAAGAAAATTTTGATTGAATATGAATTAAATAAACAAACACTAAAGCGAAGTCGTCCTATCATAGTATATAATTGCACAACATTTGTCTATTTCTTTCTATATACAATTCAGCCAGCCTAGCCTAGCCTAGATGTCATATATAATTTATGATATTACAATTATTAATTATATATGTGTGGAATTTAATTGAAACAGTCTTTTAAATTAGTAAGTATTATTATGGAGTAACATCAGTTTAGTTGAATCTGCCTTTTATGTTGAACAGCTACAAGAACTAGAAGAATAAAAAGACAATATTATTACTATTGTGTGACAGAGAGAGAGTGAAGATGGGTTCTCATGTCTCAAAACAAGTTGAAAGAAGAAAAACAATCCACACAGAAAAGAAAACTCTATCCAATCTTAAAACCTCAGGTGAAGACTACCCTGGTTCTGAATACCGTCCATCTGATAGAAAAAACTGGATGAATGATCTCAACCCTGAAAAAATTCACATCAATCAAATTGTATGGCCTGGAACACATGATTCTGCAACCAACAAGATTGGTTTCCCACTCATCACTCGCCCTTTTGCTCAATGTCAATCTCTCTCCATCTATCAACAACTTGTAAGAGGGACTCGTGTCATTGACATTCGTGTGCAAGAAGACCGACGTGTGTGTCACGGTATTCTTGTTACTTATAACATCGATGTTGTCATTAAAGATGTTAAGAAGTTCTTGTCAGAGACACAGTCTGAGATTATAATTCTCGAGATTAGGACAGAGTTTGGTCACGATGATCCACCTGAGTTTGAAAAATATCTGGAGGAAAATTTAGGTGAGTTATTGATTCATCAAGATGATCATGTTTTTGGAAAAACCATCTCTGAGTTGTTACCGAAGAGGATCATATGTGTTTGGAAGCCGAGGAAATCAGCACAGCCTAAAGCAGGGGGTTCTCTGTGGAGTGCAGGGTTTTTGAAGGATAATTGGATTAACACGGATCTGCCGTCAACCAAGTTTGATGGTAATTTGAAACATTTGAGTGAGCAGCCACCGGTTACGTCGAGGAAATACTTTTATAGGGTGGAGAATACGGTTACTCCGGTGGCGGATAACCCTGTTTTGTGTGTTAAACCTGTTACAAGACGCATTCATGGATATGCTAGGCTATTTATTGCTCAGTGCTTTGCTAAGGGATATGCAGATAGGATTCAGGTATTTTCAACGGATTTTATTGATGAGGATTTTGTGGATGCATGTGTTGGACTCACTTATGCAAGGGTTGAAGGAAAAGCTTGAATCAATTCTCTGCTATATATATTCGTTTGTTTCCATATTCATTCCACTTGTTTTTTGTTAATTGTTCGTTGATTTGTTTTGCTGCTACTTTCTTCAATTAATTATTTGTTTGTAGATCATATACTTGATACGGTACGAGCAATCTGTTGTTGTATATTTTTTATTTGTTGGTTTGTAAATTGTGTATTGTGTGGATTTGATTGTAAATTCCAAACTACATCATGTGCTGTTCTGTTTTGTTACCTTAAATTCAGAAAATCTTAGTTATACACGACTTATTCCTTCTCCAATTGCATCAACGTATTGATGATTCTCCTGCCATTGGTAAGTTGAATGAAGAATGCTATCCAAACACATGAGAAACAGAAAACCAATATAAGTCTCAAAACATAGAGTTTAGTGGTCCAAAACTAAAATATATTCGAGAAAAAGTGGGGTTTCGAAACAGTTTTGCACTACAGTTCAAAACCAAAACATAGATTTTATAATTTTTGTTTTAAAGCTAAAACATTATCACCAATAGTTGCAATTCACTATTCCAACCACTATTATGAGTTTTGACCACCACTCCAACCATCACCAACCGCCGTCAAAGACCATCCTTGATCACCACTTTATTCACCTCTGATCTTCAATTTGACCACACTGATTACCATTATAACTATCACTCTGACCGCTGCCAATCACCACTTCGCCCACCAGTGCAACAACCTTAAGCTTAAGAAACCAAACAAGCAATATAATCTCCTATTTATTCTTACATGATGAAGAACATAACATACTAATAGTGCCAAAGATGAGATTAATTGTGGTTGGTGATATGAAAGAGCAAAATGGTCCCTTCAAGATGAGAATCTCACAAAAAGGGGTGCATGATTTATAACCCAAAATGTCAAGTATCATTTCTAAGCAAGTTAATGGAAAACAACTGGATTCATAGAGAAAGAGTGCATGCTAATGGACTTTGTAAGCCACCACACATAGATGAAGCACATATATTATACATTCATCTTAGAGTCCAGTACAAATAAACATTAGACTTAACTTACATAATGGTTTTAAGAAAGACACATTATTTATTATATAAAAAGACATTATATACAACTGAAACGAGGCAGTTACAATACCGAGTTCAAGACAAAACCAATGTCTCAACATGGCAGTTAAGAACTATTATCATGCATCATACGCAAACTGTGTTTCATGCTTTTTCAAGATGACCATATTTTAGCCGTTTCCTCTGTTCTCAACAAAGAGCAAACAGAATATATATATATGAGCTCACTGATGACAGAGCCCAGCTAGTTATTCAAAGCAAACTATTATCAAGGGACCAACAAAAGGGAACATAACAAAAAAGAACCCTAAAGAAAATAATATCAAGAACACAAGTCTGCATTTCCCATAGCAGATTCAGGATGGTAATGAACCATTTCTTTCCACATCAACTCCCTTATCACCTCTTCTCCTAGATCTTCATCAATGTCCAGATCAATCGGAATGATGGCTGGAGGGTCACAATTAGGATCATAGAGAGAGGCCATGAAAGGGTGTTGAAGCGCTTCCGTAACACTAATCCTCTTTGTGGGATCAAAAACAAGCATCTTTGCCAGTAGATCAATTGCCAATGGATGTGCATTAGGGTAAAGTCTAGAAAAGGGGGTTCCATGAGAATAAGGAAGTGATTTAATGTACCTCTTTGCCTTTGGATTATCAATAAATTCAATATCCTCCTCCCTTTGACTACCAAGGATATTGATAATAAGTTTTAGTTGGTTGAGGCACTCTGAACCAGGGAAAATAGGTTTTCGTCCAAGAAGCTCGGCAAAGATGCATCCCACTGACCATACATCAATAGATGTACCATAGTTGTCACAGCAAAGTAAGAGTTCTGGTGCCCTATACCACCGAGTGACAACATACTCTGTCATGAACTGGTTCTTGCTGCAGTTGGTGCGTGCTAACCCAAAATCACATATTTTTAGGTCACAATTTGCATTAATTAGAAGATTCCCAGGTTTCAAGTCACGATGAAGGATGTTAGCTGAGTGAAGATATTTCAAGCCCCGAAGCAACTGCAACAAGGAACTTCCGATTAGTAAATCCAATAATCATTTAAGAACCACAAATGATTGTAATTTATAAAATTCAGCTATGCGCTACAAATCTGCTGCTACAAGGCTAGATGTTCATATGGTATGGGATCTAAAAGGCAGGAGCAGTAGGTAAAATGCAATATGCAGCAAAAATACAATTATTTCAGAGTATGAGATCTTGCCACATTGAATAGGATTTCCGCAAAGGCCTTGTGCAAGATTTTCACAAACTAATAAATGAGTTCCGCAAGTGTGTTTCCTATAGTTTTAACTCCAGAATAATAAACACACGATGCACACACAGATAAGATAACAATATGAACACCAAAATGTTCATGATAGGACAAATGATATATTTGGCATCAAGAATACAGGATTACCCTAACAATTATATGTACCTGGAAGAGGAAATATTGGCAGTGATCATTAGACAATGATTGGGAAGACTTAATAATCTGATGCAAATCGGTGTCCATGAGTTCATAAACCAGATAAACATCCTTAAAACTATTCCTATGAATGGGCATCATAATGTCTTTCAAAGCAATAACATTCTCATGGTGAAGATGTCGCAGAAGTTTCAGTTCGCGCAAAGTTCTAAGTGCATCAACGCGATTCTCAAACGCGTTCTGTATCTTCTTGATCGCAACTTTCTCGTTGGTGTCTCTATTGACAGACGAACACACAATTCCATACGCTCCTCGACCAATCGGCTTGATTGGCACATATTTGGTATCAATCTCAAATAGGGTTTGCCACATAGAAAAGTAATGCTTTCCTTCGATTCTAATTCCATTCGGAGGTTCAACCGGAGTCGCCATTCCCTGCAAATCAACAAGAACAACAAACAATCATTCACTATTCATAAAGTTAATTTTGGTGGTCAATACAGAAAGAAAAAAAAAGCAGTGTGGTCAATGTATAATTAATATCAATCATTATTACAATAGACCAAAAAAAAACTACCACACACGTCTCGCGACTACAATAACTTGAATTATATTAAGGAAAATCTAGGTAAGGAACCAAATGTAGTAAAAATATGTTGGAACTTGTGTACTTGACCCTTTTAAAAACATAAAAAACATTGTTTTCAATGCAAAAGTTACTTGTTTTGGAATGCTTAACTAGTGCCCCTGGCATGACCCTTATATTAACAACTACTAATACATTCAATTAATTAGTTATCATTAGCAGTGATGAAGCTTCATAGTACTTCTTAACATATGGGTTCCTTCCACCTAACCTAACCCAACTCTCCAAAACGGGCTTTCAAATTGAGGTATAATTTCTACTTTCAATCACATTTTTAGGTGACATCAAATTCAATGTAAGAATCTCAGCAACAATCAATCATTAAAAAGGAGTTCTACTAGATGAGTGAAATAACAATTACAGAGTAAACACCAAGGAGCCCCATCTCATCCTGAACTTGTAGCTAAGGTAGTAGTTGAATGTTTATACTATAATCCAGTTGAAAGCACAGCACAGCACAGAAATATGGTTTAGACTGAATACAAAATATTGCAATTGCACACTTGTGTTGTCTAATCACAAATCCATGAAACATTCAATTAAAAGTAAAAAATCTCAGCTTTTTTCTTCAATAAATCATAAAACCATAAAAAAAATTAAATTTTGGTAAAAATAAACAAAAGGGTTGGCAAATGATCCAGGCAGCAATGAAGAAAAGGAAGCAGTATTATTGACATGAAGACATATTTAAAAAAGGAAGAAGTTGTTGGGGTTTTGAAAGAGAAGTTAATTTATTTAAGATAAAAGCTAAAAATAGAAAAAGAATGAAATGAATCAAAGGAGCAGAAAGCGTTACCTATTGAATTGAAAAATGAAAAATGATGAAATTATTTGGAACGCTGCGGCGGCGAATCTCAATTGAACGAAAGAAAATGTGCAGATCGGAAAAGGATTTGAATGAATAGATGAATGTTGAAGGATTGAATTGAAGATCCGAAAAGAGATGATGATATTATTATTAAAGTGGATGGATGGATCTAGAATTGAAGATGAAACTCAAATTGGACTCAAAGGTAGGGAAAATTGAAAAGAAGATTAATTAAGCAAGTAAGTAAGGGAAAGAGAGAGAGAGATTGTAAATGTAGAAAGTAGTATGAAAAAGAAAAGAAAAGAAAACCTTATCTGTTTTGTTGTATGTATGTGTTGGTTGAAGTTGAAGTTGAATTAATTAATTATTGTTTTGAGAATGAATCATGATGATGATGGTGGTGGTGGTGAGTGAAGAAGTTGAGTGATGATGCATAGAATAGTATAGCATAGGTTTTCTCAGCTCTCTATCTATCTATCCATCGATCATCAATCAAAGATTCTTTATTATTTGGATTTTCTCAATGGATATTGGATTGGATATAGAAAGAAAGAAAGAGTACAGATAACAGAACAAACAAACAAACAAACAAAGTCACATACATACACACCCGCGTTTTCCTCCAATGTCTTCTATCTCATCTATCTATTGTATTATTGAAATTAATTAATACATTTTATTTTATGTATTTTTTCTTCTTTTCTGTTTCTATCTTGCATCATCCTTTTTTCTCATACTTTTTCTTGTCTTCACTACTACGCTATTTTAATCCATTAATAAATTATTATTTTGTATTATTTAATGCAATAATTTACACAAATTATTACTATATTTTTGGTATGTCTTTAATTTTTAGATGAATGACACATGTTAATTTAGAGTTCGACTACGAGATAAATATAATAAAAATATGAAATTATTTTATTTAGGAACTGAATCCAGGTTAAAATTTGTTTTTTTTTTGTGTGAAATTCATTAACCTGAGATTTTAATGTCTTGGTTTATGAACACAAATGATTTATTGAACATTTGATTTTTTTTAAAAAATTAGAGCAAGTACTAGTAAGAATGGCAAAAATATTTAAACCGCGGGCCCCGCCTGCATCTGAGCCTGAGTTGACCGGGTTCGGGTTCGGTTACATCCGATATCTTACCTCAAACCTCTTTTAGAAGATGTTCTTAAATTTCTACACCTTCAGAATTGATATGTCATTATTCAACATTGATTTAGAGCGGTTAACCCATGTGTTGATTTGCTAGTAAAAAAAGAATTTAATGCTCATTTTTCTCCAGTTTTAGTTACTCTTGATTCTACTTTTTTACACGCACTTTTAATTTTAGATTGTAAGTGTGTTCTCACCCATCCTTTAAAATATGAATTATATATTTTGATAATAAATAATATGTGTTATGCGACTTTTAATAATATTTTTGGGTCTTTTTTAGATTTGGAATCACCCATTTGAATCTTTTTTTCATTTGTTTTAACTTAAATAGGATATTTTCACACATATTAGTTTTGTTGTGATTTTGTTGTCGCAGTGCGACATTGTTTGATTTTCCGTCTATGTTCGGCGCTTGTTTGTCTTCCCATCTTTTTGTGCGGTGTTCGTTTGTTTTCCCGTCTTTGTGCGGTGTTTGTTTGATTAAATTAACAGATCAACCTCGATCAACTAGTGATTCATGCAGTGATTTTGTTCGTTAATGATGCAGATTCAGAAGTATATATAGGTATTCCAATTATTTTAGTTATATTACATTATTTGTATGCACGAGTATGCCGTTTTATGCTATATATAACTTGAATACTGTGAGTTTGTTCTTAGATTATATTTTTCATTTTTAGTAATGTTAAATTTATACTTGTACTTGTACTTGAATTGAATCTGATATACTCCACTAATTTGAATCAATGAATATCTTTGTTTTAGTAAAAAAAATAATAATTTTTTTTTTTTGATAAAAAAAAATAATAATTTTTTTGTTACCATTATTTGGTTTGTTTATTAGTTTCTAGATTTAATATTCGGATCTCATGCATTCATTCACATCTTAAGACGTAATTGCACGCAAATAATATTTTTTTGTAATAAACGCAAATCAAATAATCTAAACTAATACTATACTAGTTTAATATTCATATTTTCCAGCTAATAAAACATGGCGTAGATACGACGATATAATGACAACATTATTTTAATTTTTTCTCGATGAAAACGCATTAATCTTTATACAAAAAGTGTATTAATATTTTATTTTATAGGAGTACATATTATTTTTTTATGTAATATATTTTATTTTATATTTTGATGAAAGCATTACTATTTTTTTAATCAAACAATCTTTTTTTATTTGTTTAATCAAAGTATCAAACAATGTTAATGAATAATGAGGCGCCACAATCAAATATTTTTATTTCATTTTTGTTTTTAATTTTTTTTAGAGGAAGAAAAAGAAACAACAAACATAATTTGTAATTTTATTTAGAAATTAATTGTTATACACTGATTATCTAATATTTTAATGCAGGAACAACGGTGAAAACAATATTTATTTTGATAGCTGATTCAAGTATCTTGAATTGATTCTTGATGCTTTGAAATTTAACATTATGACACGCATGCATCTGACCATCAATAACAGTTATCGTGATAATACTAATATTTAAATTTGAAACTTAAGTTTTAAGATGTTCATAAATAAATAAATAAAATAAAGTCACAGTGTAACACTAACAGTGACATGTCTAGTTTCTGCACCTCTACATAGAGAGAAGGTTGAATTTGTGGTCTTGTTACGATATTGGACACTGATTCTATATTCTCCTAAGAACCCGTAAAAGCTATGTGAACCATGCTCATCCGTGACTCCTTCTACATCACCAGTTTGCCACTCTTCAAGAAGTTTGTCCACCACATCACCTGCTGGCAAGTTCTTCAAATCATTGTCTGTGAGGCACATTTGGTAGCACCCATATGGATGAAGTGCTGTCCAAAGCATTATCCCATTCACTGAAGGATGTGAGAACCCTTCCCTCAACACTTGTTCCAAATACATTCCCTACAAATTAACCAATGAGATTCAATTTAAACAATAAAAAAGATACAATTTAACTACTAATTTTTTATTTTTGTGAAGTAGTCTACTCTACTGACTAGTAAGTAGTAACCTCACCTGAGTATCTTGATCAAGTGTGTTGCTTATATCAATCTCAGTAAGCCAAATGGGAAGATCTAGTGTTGCCAATTTGTCTAGTATAGCTCTGATAAGGGCAGGATTTGGTACTGTAAAATGACCCTCCAATCCAATTCCATCCATAAACACACCATACTGTCTTAGTTCTCTTATACGTGTGATATATGCGTCGACACTAGATTTTACATCACTGCAGGTTTCCACAACATTGAAGTCATTCATAAACAGAGTTGCTAATGGATCTGATTCATGTGCTGCCTCAAAGAAATGAAATGTAGCATCGGGTCCAAGCCTTTGTTCATAGAAATCAAAATGAAGCATTTCGTTGCTGATATCCCAATGTATGAACTCTGTTTTGTATTGGTTCATGAGACTTTGAATTCGAGAGTTCACAGCAGATTGTAATTGGGTACCTGTAAGGTTAAGAACCCATGCAGGAGTGTATTTAGGGTCTTCCCAGAATATGTTGTGTCCTCTAGTTATGATTTTGTTGGCTCTAACAAATTGCATCATTTGATCTGAAATTGTGTAGTTGACTTTTCCTTCATGAGGCTCTGTGGCATACCATTTCAGCTCATTTTCAAAGACTGCAGCATTGAATCGTTTCACAAACCAATTCTGATATGGTACGTTGCCAAGAATGGTCTTTGCTATTGCAGAACCAATAGGGAAGTCTTTTGATATTTGCTCTATGTGCACAGAAGCTCCTTGTAATTTCCTTCCATTAGCATCTGATACATGAATTGTGACAGCGCGCTTTCTTTTCTGTCAAGTCAAATTCATCAGAGAAGCAAAACTATAAATAAATTCTTCTACATATGATTCTATGATAGTGCATAGATCTAAGAAGCAGACATATATAAACACCAAACATCAGATACATAAATAGGTAATAGTTTAAGAAGATAGCTAGAAGTGATCAAGTGTAGTAGCAACATATTATTAGATATAAAAGTTAGCAATAATAATAGTTTGTTACACTAGTATAAGTAACTTTTATATCTAATATATGTGTTTGTGTTAATGTTTGACACGACAATGACAACTACTTATGGGGCACTCACTAGGACTTGTCGTCGGTGTTACTATAAATTACATTATTGTTTTTCTTATCGATCTTATGAAAAGAAGATGCGTGGACACTCACGGTGTTGATTATATATTGTTGATTGATTCTCCATTGTTGCTTAGTAAACGGCTGCAGTGATAGACTTGATATATTTATATCCACATCGTTGCCATCTGCTGCATTCTGAAATAAGATAGTAGATGAATTTGAAGGGGAATTCAGAACAAATCCACCCTTGAGAAAAGACCAGCATCCGTGCTTGGCTAAAACTGTACCAATACAGTTATATGTCTCATTTTCTGTTTCCAGCCTTGCCCTTATCATTGCTGAATCTAAACCTTCAACCCTAAGCCATGCTGTAATAATAACAAATGCAGTCATGAGTCACCTGTAACTCCTGTAAATGCATTAAATATTTATATATGTATAATATTAAGGATTTCAACGTTCCGTTGTAGTCTAGTTGGTTAGGATACTCGGCTCTCACCCGAGAGACCCGGGTTCAAGTCCCGGCAACGGAATAGTATTTTTGTTTGTACTCTCTCTGCCTAGGAAGGAATTCTGTTAGTGTTTTTCAATTTACTAACCAACCAAATGAACAGAGTAGAGAACAGAAAGAGGACTGCTATATACAGTGAAAAATAGTATCGCAAAGTGTTCACAAAATTAAGGCAACCAATAAAAAAAAGGGCCTTACTTTATTGCCATCGGAATGCATTCGTCATCTAATTTTCGCTATAAATATCATTTTCCGAACAGAAAACATCAATATCAATAATTAGCGTACATACCAGAAAAGGAATAAATAGTCTTGTGAGTAAGATTATATAGGACAAGTGAAGAAGAAGAAGAAGACATGTTGTAGTTGTTGTTGACATTGAAAAGTCCTCCATTGTAAAGTGCCTTCTCAGGATGCTCTTTGCACTGTCACTCAAACTATGTAAGTCAGTCAATGTAACTTGAGCCTGTTTCTTTCTATTGCCCTATTTCAACTTATTTGCTATAAAAATAGTTCCCCAAATAAATTGTTTATCCAAGGCAAACAAATTCAAATTCAAAGTCAAGGTAAGGTAAGGTACCAATGCAAACAAATAGAGAGTCACATTTTCTGTGTGAATGAATATTGTTGAAATGAAATGCCATTTTAATTTACCTGAGTGTAGGCAGTTGAGTCATATAGGGGTCCATCTGCAACAATCAAATACTATAGTTAGTTAATGAATAATGAATGAATCAATCAATTTAAAATGTGTCTCTTAAATTGTGAAAGAAAAAAAGAGTGAGTGGCAAGTATTAAGAACCATATAAAGAAGAAACCAGGAGAAGGAAGAAAAATATATGAATGGTAATGGTATGGAATGAAATATGTTGGTGCAGCATCCTTGGAATTGAGAATTTGTAGCTAAACAAACTCTTTTCCATTGTAAAAGGTGATACTGTTTAGCATAACATAGCATAGCATAGCATATAAATACAAATGCCCGTGTTAGTACTGGTATGGTATGAAACAAAAGAATTGTATTTTGTATGTTTCAAAGTTAATTGGAATTACTTGCTTGGAATTGGAGTTGTAGGAGAGGTTATATCACAAGCGAACAGAGGACAACTCAGGATGCCCGTGCTCTACTTCACGTGTCTCATTGTTAATTGTTGTTTTAAATTGTTTTTTTGTTTTTTTGACTCATTATATTGTTATTTTAATGTATGTATAATTTTTTTTTAGAAATTCATTATTTGAATTTTCAAAAATTGATTTTTTGATTTTTTTTTAAATATTCATTAAAAGTTAAAAATAATCTTTGCTACCGAGAATGAATTGGTACAAGTAGTAAGAATTAACTGCGTTTAAGAAAACATATAAACTGTTATTTTTTATGTATCTCAATAACGTATAAAATAATTTTAAATTTGTCTAAAGTTTTATAAAAATAATTTATATGATATAAACATTCAATCCAACAATTAATTTTATATCGATTAAAACGTTATTAAGATGTGTAACATTTAGTGTCAAATTAATTAGTGTCAACGAATCCCGATATATATATGACAAAACTTAGGTGCACTTTTTTTTATACTTAGGTGCATTTTTTTATATACTTTTGGTATGATTTTAACATAATAAACTTTGATTTTTCCAAATTCATCATTTTCTTAAAGTTTGTTGTAACTAAAAAATGAATTTTATATTAATGATCATAAGAAAAGTATTTAAAAAAATGCACATTTTGTCCATAAATATATTCTTTTTTTCTCTCTTAACTCATTTCAAAATTAATTTTCTCTCTTTCCATTTTTTTTGACTAAAATAAAAGACATTCATTCATTCATCTCTTTCCATTTTTTTAATCTTTAATTTGTACTGAAAATAAATAATTTTTTTCTACAAATTTTTTTTTATCTAAAAAGAAATATCTTTAATAGACTGTCCATAACTTTTTTTTTTGTTAAGAAGCATTTGCTTATGCTTAAAGTTGAAATTTTCCGAGAATGGTTGAATCCATACTTGTGGTGGACTTCACCACCCCCTTCTCATTTCTTAGTGATCAGTAGTAGGAGTAGGAGTAGGACCATTGAATTGCATACCGGTCATTATTAGCTAAACCATGCGAATGGCACGCCCACTATACTTTTTTGTACCATACTCTAAAGATTTTAATTTACACATTAAAATATTTCTCCAATTTTTTTATAAAAGACAATATATATAGTCAATAAAAATTAATTTATTTGATTTATAATATGCTATAAATATATCAATTTTTGTTGGATCACAGTCTAAAATTATGTTATAATGTCGGTACATATTCTCTTTTCTTAAATGTTATTATTGAGCATTTGAAATTTAAAAAATCTATATAGAAATTTTTTTTGAAGCATCTATACAGTAAATTGAAATCATAAAAATGTGTTATAAATTCATTGAAATGAAATTATGTGTTAAAAATTTTGATTGTAAAAAGATTTTTTAAAAAGTCTTTTAAAATCTCATTAAGTCAATTCAATTCCACAAAATCTATAGTCTAAAAAAAACACAAAAACACGGAGAAGTGACTATATACTAAAGAATGAAGCAATGGTCAAACTCCAACCCCTTTATGGTACAACAAATGTCTTGATTGTACATCCGTATCTTTCAAAAACCCATCCAAATTTCGTACGATGACTTCTTTTGATGGTATAATTCTTCACAAACAGTCAATGTAATTCAACAAAATTTTCAATTCCTAAAAGTTTGAAAGGCTGAACTTTGAGGCAAAAAATAATGAGGTTAAAACAATCGAGACATTTTCTGTGGCCCCCTAATCGTTTGTGTATGTCATGGGATCGATACTTACTCAGCACAATCTATCAATTTAGCGTTGCTATTTACATTTTGTATCGTTCTTGGAACAAGAATCATATGATCTGTTGTCTTCCCTTTATTCCTAGCTGCTTTGATAAAAAATTCTAAATATTTTTTTGCACTAAGGTCAAGTTCAATGAATGGTTTCAAAGGTTCTATTAAACATTCCAGAGGCAGGTGTATATTATCCTCTCTTCATGGCTTTGTATGATCAGAAAAAAGAACTGCCTTCTGTGGAAGACATTGAGTTGAAATGTTCCATACTTGATGATAAATACCACATTAGTTTGGAAACTAACGAAGATGGAATTCCAAATACAAACATTCCGGACCTCAAAACATTGCATGATGCTTTTAAATTCTTCAGATTTATGCGATGTTTGTTTCTTCAACTTCTCATCAGTTTTGATGAATTCAAAACTAGCAAAACTTTTTTCAATAAAGCGAGGGCAATGGATGCATACAAAATTATTGAAGTACGTACACCTTGGCTTGTTATATGATATGTTGTATACCAATTCGGTAATCACTTCTTCAAAACTTGGTTTCATTCATTCTATTTTTTTAACTATAAATTGACTATGTGATATATTTTAAACAACGTGATATATGATATATTGATGAGACATAGTTGATCAAAGTTTATATATTAATTTTTCTTACAGTTTCATCGATTACTTTGTCTAAAATAAGATGATATAATATGTTTTATATGATGTTTGCCATTAATTTTCTTACAATTTCATTGATATCGGTATTTTCTCGCCATTAAATAATATATCACGTCGTGGAAAACATATTACATGGTCAATATATAATTAAAAAATATGATAATGGACCAAAACTGTCAAATTTTAAAATAAGAGAATCAAAATTGCAAAATAGTAAAAATAAAGGGATCAAAACTTCAATTAAACCTAATTTTTCTTTTGCGGCACTAGCTTATATGCAGATATACTTTATAAACTAACATATAGTACAACATTATAAGTTAAAGCTTTTTTTGAGGAATACTTTATAAAGTTAAGCTTTATATTGTCATTTTGGTTTTTTGTTCTTAATTTCAATTGTCTCAGCTGTTGCATATTCAAAACCATATATATACATACAACACTAAATCTCCATTTATAGAATACTTTAAAAATTTATAGAATATCATTAAATTAGTACATTCTAGCATGCATGTTTGGGTTGGATTATTTTTGGTCAACATATTTTGAATCAAAATCTATTTAGATAAACTTGTTAAAAATAATCAATTACCAAACACACAATAATCAAGATTCTACATATGAATTAATTGCAAGAAGTGAATTTGCAAGAAACATTTCCAGCCCCAGAATTAGCTCTCATGAAGTGTAAAGCAGTGTGAAGGACATCCCTAGTTGAGCCCATCAAAGCCAAATTCATGTGTGTGATTACACCAAGTGGATGGTAAGAAAATTGGATGCTGTTATAAGAGTTAAGAAGTGCAGTGATCCCTTCTCTCAAAAGAGTTCTATAAGGATCTCCTCTCCCTTTCAACCCATACCACAAAGTCATGTCTGTTCCATATCTCCTCGCCGCAACCATTCCAAAAGCTACTGCTACTTTAGTGTCCCTGTTCACACCCCTCCAATAGCATTCATATTCTGGCATTGTCCACATCCTATATATCAAACAATTTAAACATGCATTTATAAATAAACTTATTTATCAAAAATGGATTAGTACTATAATAAACTTAAGGATTTAGATTATATTTTAGACTTTTTAACACAATCAGTCATAATGAAATTTCACTATATAACGGTAATGAATTTACTGTGATGGACATGCTGAAGCTTGTGCAAAAATCTCTGGTGGTAATGGTCCTAGTGGAGGTAGTGGTGGAAGTTGTGGCATTGGGGGTAGATTGAAATGTGGAGGAGGAGAAGAAGAAATGGGAGGTGGCAATAGTGGTGCTGGGGATGGATTGGAAGATGCTGAGCAGTATTGCATAGGTTGAGGAGGCTGAGCAAGGAGAGGATCAACAGCATACATCTCCATGTCAAACATCCTAAACATGAGTCTAGGATTTTGAGCAGGACCAGCACCTTCACCGCAACTCATTGATCCTCCTTGTCTGTTATTACTCCCTGAGACATGTGCAGAACAGCCACCTAACTCTGGTGCACCATCAAACCTCATTGTATAGCTCCCAAACCAATTTGTTGTTTCTTCTCTTGACATTGTTATTTGACCATTGCTGTCACTACATGAAAGTGTTACTTTTGCACCTGCAGTACCAATCAACAAGATGTGGTTGGTGCAAGGCATTAACTTTGGTCAATAAATAAAGTCTACAACATAGGTATGTATGAAATTAATAATAAATAGATATTGTGACTAAATTTACACTATTTGTTGAATATAACCAGCTGGCCAACTGTCCCAACTCCATTTATTGATCAGACAGTGTAAAAAAGCTAAGCTAAGACACACAAAATAGGCCACTTATTGAAACAGGAAGCATAAAAAATAGAAAAACCTTGCACTTTCACCTCACAACATGTGAGTATGTGAAAAAGTATTTGTTCATTTGAAGATACACTGCAACAACTACAACAAAGTGTTTTTTTTTTCATCTGTAAAAGTTAGGGGATGTCTAAAGTATTGAAGGTCTCCTTTGATAAGGTGGATCGTCTAAAGTACGTTGAAGGTCTCATTTGATAAGATCGATCGATGTTTGAAAATTAGTTAAAACTCTAACAATAATTAATGATGTTCCTAGTAAATAAAAACTCATATTATTGTTTAATCTCACCACTGAGACGATGACCCTATAGTTGGCGGTTTGCCAAACAATATTAAAAATAAATACTAGTTTTCAAAACTAAACTTATGCTTCTTTGTTCTTAATTACTTTGTCGAATGAACACGGATCAGGTTGTTTTCTTAGCCGTAGAAAATGTTAATGATTCAAAACTTCTAGTTAAAAGAATTTTAAGCAACAATTTACTAATATTTGATGTATGATGTATCTTAAAACAGAATGTTTTGTGCTAATGGAGTATATCATATAGTATTGTGAGTTCAAAACAATCCATAATAAACATGAAACAAAACAATGTTGAAGTCTTAGATCTCACCATTAACAGGATAATCAAAAAGAGATCTTTGGCCATCTTTGCATTGATCACAGATGACAGTGCCAGTGACCAAGGTATCTGCCTTTGTTCCATCAATGGTCACTGAAAGAATGAGACATGCTGCAAACAAGAGTTTCTCCATCATCAACTCCATGAATGTTGGAAGACCAGTTGGCAAATGCAAAGAACACAAGAAATGGATTGTGATAAAAATGTAATGAATGAACACTTGAATAAATACTACTAGTAGTTGAATGCAAAAGTGTGGTAAAAGTACTAATGAACCCCAAATAGATGCACATTCCTAACTCTCAACTGCCGCTTTTAATGCTCTGCTCATAATTACATTTTCATGTGGGAATCAAATTAAACCATAAAATCAAATTCCACATTTGCTTGTTTCAATGTAAATTAAGAAACTATCTCAAAATATATCAATGTATTTACGGTTTGTGAAATATAATGATTGAAAATGATATGCACATAATTAGTTGACATTTATTTATCAACAATGTGAGACATTTTTATTTTTATTTTTATCACACAAATTAAGAAATGTAATCATTGTTGTATGAAAAAGAGAAATTATGAGTTAGTTTATAAAATTGTCCTTCATTAATGGTATGAAAAAGATAAATAGTAGAAGTAAAAGAAGATAGAGTAGTAAATAGTTAAGGGTATAATAAGAAAATTAGCATTTAATGTTGCATTTGTATTGTAAAGTGACTTATTTGGTACAATTTTTTTTCTCAAAACGACTTATATTTTCGTACGGAGGGAGTACCCTTTTAAGATTTGAGAGTATTTACACCCAACTATTCAATAATGTTTTAACCAATATAAATATTTATAAAATACACTGTTGGGTTGAGAGTTTATATCATATAGATTATTGGTGTAAAATTTCAGACAAATTTAAAATTATTTGATATATTTTTGTCAAGCCCCCACCAAATAAAAAAAATTTATTTAATTACTAGTAATATATTTTTGTTAAGCCCCCACCACTAATTTTATAAATTAAGTAGTTCATGTCACTTACTACTAATTACATCACTAAAACTTATATTTTATTGAGTTTCTTTCTTTCACCATTATATTTTTATTGAGTTTAATTTGTATCAAAAAACAAACATATTCAGTTTGTGTTTCCATGAGGTATAATGTATTATTTTAAATTATGTAAGTGAATTCTATGCAATAAAATTTACTTATTTATTTTATAAATTATGATTTTTTTACGGCACACTCGAATATTTTGGTATAGTTCTATCATTGGAGTGGTCACTATAATTGTAAATTAGTTTCAGTAATGCCTTATAGACCGAAATTTTTTCCCCGAATTTTCACGGAAACAAACTGAAACATTTTCTCCTATTTATGCATAACGTGGAGCACATGTAGAATGTGGATATCTTTTTATTAAGTAATTTTTTATTTTTAGTAAATTAAGCAAGTTAAATAGTATTTTTTCTGTCCTAAAATAATTGTCACAGTTGATCAGTTTACGTTTAACAACGTCCAATTTTGATCGTTAATATCTTTACTTATGTATTTTTTTAAAATATAAAAATTATATATCTTAAAAGTATTCATCGAGACAAATCAAATATCTAATTTTAGGACGGAAGAAGTATTAAATTACCTTACAAAAATAGTCAATAGTACATATTGGTCAACAGTGACAATTATTTTAGAACGGAGGACATAATATTTTTTTTTCAATTTTGTTTTAAACCAACTTTAAAAATTCTCTATTTTTTCCAAAACTAATTCTAAAAATTCTCAATTTCGCTCTAAATTAATCTTAAAAATATCAAAACTTTGACCAAAGGCTGAGCAACTGTCCAGGTAGGCCGGACCTTAAATCCGCCTATAGTTCAAACTCGGATACAATCACATACTCACTTTTAAGAGGTGAAAGTTACTCCCTCAGTCCGAAAATAATTATCACACTTGACCAATTCACTTTTTTTTGGTAAATTGACGAGTTCATATTTGTCAATGTACAAATTTGCTCATTAATATCTTTAATTATTTATCTTTAAAAATTATATATCTTAAAATGGTTTTGCTATAACACACCTATGAAGGTGTGCATTAGTATCATTCACCTTGTTTAATTCTACACTAAAAAAATTTCTCTCTCTTCAATTTGGATTTTTTTTTATTATTTTTATAAAGTAACAAACACACCCATAATGTGCATTATCATCATTCACCCTCTTTATAAAATAATAAAAAATTCCAAGTTGATGAGAGAGAAAAATTTTTAGTGTAGAATTAAACAAGATGAATGATGCTAATGCACACCTTCATGAGTGTGTTATAGCAAAACCCATCTTAAAAATACTCGTCGAGACAAATCAAAACATTTATTTTGAGACGGAAAAAGTATTAAATTTCCTTACAAAAAATTCATATTTTAAAGGTAACCTATCATAAATCATAAAGTACATTGGATAACAAAATATTTATAAAAAAAAAATTCATTCATATTGTGAGTTTTAACATGCAAGTAAAAATAATAAAAGTGGTGGGTGCCACCGTGCCACTACAACTCTACAAGCAAGCGCATTCGGGATCAATTTCGTGAAGATATTTTCGGTACAAGTAGCATATTCCAATTAGTTTAGAAAAGTTCAAACATTGCATGGTGTTGGATTAAATGATATTGAATTTTATCTTAATGATATCTTGTGCGGATAGTTTGTCATCGAAAAAAAGATATGCACTATATTCTTGCCCCCACCTACAAAAGTTTCTGGATACGCCGCTGTTAACGGTATTTAATGTTAAATGTTATTTGATAATTTGGTCCAGTATACTACACCCCTTAATTAGTCACTTACAGAATGACATATTAATTTATTCCATTGTACTAATTAAATGGTGCCCCACACATTCATACATTTGTAGTGATGTGTGTACAATGCAATGCAATGCAAGAGGAGCAAAACCATAATCATGAATTAAGGTGAAGATGTTAGTGAAATGCATGCATGCATATGGTGAGAAATTAAGAGGTACTACACTACTGTATTAGATAGCCGCCAAGGTAGAGCATAGATAGCCAGACAGAGCAATTCATTAATGCTTGGTTGCTGGGTCGGAAGAAAGTAAGAAACTCAAACATTTGTGTGATCTCAATCTGAATCCGGTTCGGATTTACTAAGAAGAATTATTTTTGATCAAACAAACATCTTCTCCTTTTCAACCATACATCACATGCCAATCACTCAATGCCACCATTTAATTTATTACTTCCACACTAGTTGTTGCATTAATCTGCTACAAAAAGCTGGATCAACATTTTGTGATTCAAAACCGGTGGTACAACACAAATATTTTACAAGAGAAGGTTGTGGTTTTGATGTAGTAAGCATATGGGCTAATTTTATATGATGCACAAATGACATAAACTACTTTTCCTCAATTGAAAATTTAGAGTTTCTTATTTGAGAATGAGGTGAATAAAAGAAGTTCATGTATTAATATAAAAAATAAAAAAAAGTTCATATGCAACGGTAATTAACAATGAAAATTGGATGTGACAATTAATTGTGTTATCTTATCCCAACATAAACTGAAACATCTAACTATTCCTTTGCTTTTTGTCCAAAGACTTATTGAAGTCTAGGGACGAATTTTTATTTGGTTGTTTCAGGTTGAGATGTAATGTTGTGACCAATTTCATTATTTTCAAGAATGGAAAAAAAAGTATTTGCATTTAATCTAGTTAACAATAGCTTAATTGCATTTGATTGGAACAAAATAATATTCTAAGAGTATCTTCGATGGTGATATTATTATGGGCAGGGGCAGCCTTAATGGGTGTGCAAGGTGTGTGACAGCACAAGACCTCAAAACATCGATAAATTTTTAGACCTCAAAATCGTAAATTCTTATGATAATAGTTATATACTTTAAATGTTCATAAAATATCACATGTACAATAATAGATCAATGGCTAAATATATTCATTGTGAGCCTAAAATCTTAGGTTCAAAACTTAACTTTTACATTTTTAATGCATAATTTTAATTTTTTAAGCTTTTAGACTAAATCATTATATCATTTAAATTCTTTGCAATAAATTTAATCCTTCTTACTCTTTTTTTTTAGACAAAATCCTTCTTACTCTTAAGATATGTTTCTTTTGGATGATAATTTTTTTTTATATGTTATTTATGGGGGTTGCTATGTGGGAGGAAGTTAGCAAACCTCCTCCCACATGTTTTACACTTGCACTCCCCATATATATTGGGGGCGCGACAAATGGGGGCGGGGGGCGCGAGGAATATCTATATATATGGAGGGCGCGCGAGTAAAACATGTGGGAGGAGGCTTGATAACTTCCTCCCACAGCAAACCCCGTTATTTATAATTTAAATTAGGATTAATAAATTAATACCCCTGTAAAATATGCAAGTTTTGCAATTTTCCCATGTAAATTTTGTTTAGAGAATCCCCCTCTGTAATGTTTGATTTTTGAAATACGCCCTATGCCCTGGACTCAGTCAACTATAATATAAAAGTATATTTTGTGGCAGTTCTGTTTTGCAGCGGTTATGTTATAGTTAAGTGAGTCCAGGGGTATTGCAAAAATCAAACATTACAGGGGGATTCTCAATTTTTTTTTTACAGGGAGTATTGCAAAACTTGTATATTTTATAGGGGGTATTAACCCATTAAACCTTTAAATTATAAGATATTTTATTTTATTTTTAAAAGTCATTTTTTTTATAAAAGGTTCATTTTTTATATTCGAACATGACCACTTAAATGTCTGAGCCAACTCAAATTATAGATATCATATATTATGAAACAAGTGGTTTTCAGTCAAATAAACTTATAAGACATAAGCTATATATCTATATGCTTAAAAAAGTGTCCTTTCAAACACACACAAATGCGAGATTTGGGTTCAAATTCAAATGACGTCAATATCAAACATTTTACTGTTGAGAAAAATAAATGCTTTTATTATTTAGGATAGTGATATATGTATGCAAGAGATAGTTTTATATATTTTTATTCTTCATTTCAAAGTTGTAACACTTATTCAACACAGTCTATTAATATAGCGTTGCTATTTACATTCTGTATCGTTCTTGGAACAAGGGTCATACGATCTATGTTGTCTTCCCTTTATTCTTAGCTGCTTTGATCAAAAATTCCGAAAAAGATTTTTGCACTAAGGTCTGGTTCAATGAATGGTTTCAGAGGTTCTGTTAAGCATCCTCCAGATGCAGGTGCAGATTATTCTCTCTTCATGGCTTTGTTTGATCAGAAAAAAAGACTGACTTTCGTGGATGACATTAAGTTGGAATATAATGTTCAATACTTGATGATAAATACCATATTAGTTTCGAAACTAATGAAGATGAAATTCCAAATACAAACATTTCGGACTTTAAAACATTGCATGATACTTTTAAATTCTTCAGATTTATGCAATGTTTGTTTCTTCAACTTCTCATCAATTTTGATGAATTCAAAACTAGCAAATTTTTTTTCAATAAAGCCAAGGTAATGGATGCATACAAATTTATTGAAGTACAACTTGGTTTGTTATATGATAATGTTGTATACCAAGTCGGTAATCACTTACTCGAAACTTTGCTTCATTTAAAAGTTTTTGACTTTTTGTAGTATAGTCTCGTCATTCATTGCCTTTGATGTCCTGCTACCCAATATCGAATACGATACCAAAGCAAATAAGCACACAAAATATAACAACATTATGACATATGTTTTTTTTTTCACCGGTTTAACTTTTGTTGAATTGTATTCGATTTTCTTTTCAATCTCTTATGATTGGGTAGTATATCGGTCATCATAATAACCAGATTATGACCCGCGCGTTGTGCGAGTTTTATTTAAAAATATATTGAAATGATATTCATAGTTTATAAATATTATTGACTTTTATAAGAAAAAATAGGATAAAAAATAATTGTTAGATTTGTAATTTAACATGATTTATTTTCTCTCTTGAAAATTTTATAACAAAAATGAGTGATTATTTAAACATCTGTTATTTATTTTAAACATTCAACAATAAAAGAATATATTGTCATATTGAGATCGATACATATGTAAATATTAATTTTATATGATCGCATTTTAACCTGTATTTACTATTATTATTTGAACATATTTTAAAAGCTTTTAATTTATGTTTGTTTAAATATTTTAATGTACTATAATTTAAACACAAATAGATTTATGTTTAATATTTTAATTATTTAGAACTTTGTTTTATCACATAATTTAGAATTTTTTATTTTTAAGTTTATATTTTAATTATAGCTTTTGAATAATTTTTAATTTTATTATTTTTAAGTAGTGATCAAAATGAATTGTGTTTATAATAATATTTTGAGTAATAAATTTAAACTGCGCCAATAATATTATGCTTCCTAAAATTTTAATGCCTAATAGTAATAATAGGAACCTACTAACTAAAAATTAGTCCAAGTGATAAGGGTATTGATTCCATTAAAAATGTGGTAGTGGTTTGATTCTTGACGAAATAAATTTGAAGGAAGTGGTTTTTGGGAAGAAAAAGAGTTTAAATGGTTTTTATCTGAGTAATAAATTAAAATCGTAGAAATTGATGGATCCAATAAAATTTATGCTTTCTATAGGTTTGAATGTCACTTATATGGTGAGGAAGGGGGGATGATAAAGGAAGGGGGAAATAGGGCGTCAACATGGTGGAGGGATATTGGTGGACTTGGTAGATGGACTGTACATGGTATTGTGCGTTGGTTTGAGAGTTCTTTATATCGTCGGGTGGGAAATGGCCTTTCGACTTTGTTTTGGCAAGATCCTTGGCTGGGGGAGGGGTTGGTTTTGCGGGAAATTTACCCAAGACTAGCTAGTATTAGTGTTGAGCCCATGGTGACCGTGGGTGAGCTGTGTCAGAGGGGGTGGGATGTGACTGGTGGTGGGTGGCGTTGGCGCCGTTCTCTTTTTGCTTGGGAGGATGACTTACTGACTGATTGTTGTGCTCGCTTACAAAACATTTTCTTGCAGTCTGATGTATCTGACAGGTGGTGCTGGCATGGGAGTACGGTTGATGTTTACACGGTCAGAGATGCTTACGTATCTCTGACTCGACAGGTGGGTGCTGCGACTGTGTCTGATCAGGTTATAGCTTTGCCGTGGCACAAATCTGTTCCTTTGAAGGTATCGGTGTTTGCTTGGCGGTTTCTGAGTGATCGTTTACCGACTCGGGACAATCTTCTTCGGCGGGGAATTATTGTCGACGGATCTCAATTTTGTAGTCTCGGTTGTTCTCATGTTGAATCTCTGTCGCACCTTTTCTTTGTTTGTGATCAGGCTCATGCGGTTTGGTGTGGCATTCTCAGGTGGTTGGGTATACAGGGTGTTTTGCAGCCGGAGGCAGCCTTACATGCCGTCCAATTTTCTGGTTTTCAGGCTCATTCGCTTACGCCTAAGAATAGTTTCCATGTGGTGTGGTTGGCGACAGTTTGGTGGATTTGGAAAGCCCGCAATGCCAATCTTTTTCTGCAAAAGGAGTTTGTAGCTCATCAAGTCATTGACCAAATAAAAATTTATGCTTGGTGGTGGCTTAAGACGAAACATAATGGTGTTTGGTTTAACTGTAATTTGTGGTTCTCTCAGCCTCTGGTGTGCTTAGGGTGGAGAACCTCTTAGCTGTATTGTGTTTGATGGCCCGGTTTTGGGCATTTTGTTTTGCTGAACTTTAACAATTTGTAATTTGGTGCTCAGTCTAGTGATGGCACAACTTGTACTACTCTAGCTTCTAATAAAATTTATTTGCTGCTTCAAAAAAAAATTATAGCTAATTTAATTTATAAATAAAACAAAAATAGCTTTAAATATCTTTTGTCACAAAAAAAAAGTTTAATTCCACGTTTAGAATATGAATATTATTTCAAATAGATAAAAAAATTTATTTAATTTAAAGCTTATTTAGGGTATGAGAGATAAAACTTTTGATTCGATCTAAAATAAAGGACTTAATTTATAGATAAAAGAAATGCTCTAATCATTAAATTCATGGAAGTTATACGAAAATTTTAGTATAATCTCTAAACAATCTTATAGAAAAATTTGAAACTTTACCATCATTTGTTTTGAAATGAATAAAATAATCATTAAAGACAGTGAGTCAAGAAAATTAGTGGTACTACTGGTACAAATATAGAAAATAACTTTTTTGTAGCAAAAGAAATACAGAAAATCATTTACAAAATAATAAAATAAAATAAATAAAAAAGATATATACTTAAACACATGTGATAAATCCATAATATATAGTTAATGTTAATTGCAAAAGTGAATATTATCTAAATTTGAAAAGAAAAAAAAAAGAATGTTAATAGATTCATTTGGAAAGCCCAACAGACCAAAAAAATCTTTAATTTTTTGAATTGTACAAAAATATAGAATAATATTTCTGATGTAGATGTAGAAAAACAATAATATTAGAGGCGATATGTATCGATAAACTATTCTCATGATGTCATAAGTGGAGAACTAAATAAAAAGTAATATCTTAGTACTATATAATGTACTACCTCCGTCTAAGACTCTTTTTGACCACTGCACGTACGCCAATGCACAATTTTGATCATTAATATCTTTAATTATATATATTTAGTAGTAAAAATTATTGAAATTTGATATTTTGAAAATACTCATCAAAACAAATTAAACAAGATCTTATATATATGTTAATATTTACATCTATATATTACTACGGTCAAAACATGATAAATTAATAATACAATTTGGTCAATCAAGGTCTTATATATAGGGACAGAGATAATAATTTTTAATGATAAATAATTAAAGATATTAACGATCAAAAATCTACATTGACAAACATGAACTAGTCAAATAGGACACCTATTGTGAGACAGAGGAAGTATAATTTAAAAATTGATATAATAGTCGTTTAAATTTTTCATAAGCAACTGCTTTTTAAAAAAACTATAAGTTTGTCCCATATATATTTTTTTGTTAAATGTCTCAATTATATATTATTATATATATATTTTTGACAAAATTATTATATATTTATTTGAATCATATAAACATGTATTAAAATTTTAAAATTTTTTGATATCAATTGAATTAAATAAATCAAAGTTTGCAGCAATTTGATTACAACCAATTTTTTCTCCCACGAAGAAATAAAAGTTTTTATCATGAAAAGAAAGAAGAGACAAATTTCATTTGTGTTATAAAAAATACAAAAAACCTGTCATATGTCATATATAAAAAGTACAAAAAAACCGTCATAATATTTTAAGAGTACTATAATAATTTTTGTTAAGCAAAATTATTTTTAGCCTCAATTTTGCTGAGTTGGCAGCTCTAATAGAAAGGATAATTTAGAATTTAAATTTCTAAAGCATATAAATCTAATATGTTAAGTTCTAAAGTATATGCATTTGTCACTTTATTTATCAAAATAATAATGATAATATGTAACTTTATAATATACACACACACGTACAATTTGTCATATTTTTCAATCTAAATAACAAATGTAGTTTTATAGTATATGCAATTCATCAGTTAATTTATCTAAAAATAAATAAATATTTCATATATGTTAGAGATTAATCGACCAATTTATATATATATATATATTCATAAAATGATCTAATATTTTATTTTTATCAATGGTGATATAAAAATGAGGTGATTAAAAATTAAGCAAAACAGGGTACACCCAAGAAGAAAACCCCAAACGTACATCCTGATTTTTATCGAAGACACCTGATCTATATACTACAACTTACCATAAACTCACACTCCAATTCATGCATCAAATTTTTTTTATCAAATAATTTAATAGCTAAAAATTTCACTTTAAGATGAATAAATAAACCGTGTATATAAATTACGAGTTATTTCTATCAATTGAGTTAAGTTTACCGACGATATGCATCGACCTTTACCAACAACATACTTAAATTGAGTCACATGAATATTTAAATTAAAGCACTAGAGTTCCCCAATGATATATCGTAGCAAAAGCACAAATTAAAGGTACCGAAATTAAATAAACGAGAAAAGTAAGACTAGGATCATGCATGCATGCATCATCATCATTATCATGCATGCATGAATAGTTGTTTAGGAGTAATTAAGATCATCAGAGTTGGCCGCAGTCGGAGATAACCACCGCCTTTGACGTCTTGCCGGAGCTAGACCCCACTTTCTCGATCTCCTTCACCACATCCATTCCTTCAATGACCTGACCGAAAACCACGTGTTTTCCATCAAGCCACTCCGTCTTCGTCGTGCATATAAAGAATTGAGATCCATTTGTACCAGGCCCCGCATTTGCCATGGAAAGCACACCAGGACCGGTGTGCGTCTTTATGAAATTCTCGTCAGCAAATTTGGCACCGTAGATGGACTCTCCGCCAGTACCATTTCCGGCGGTGAAGTCCCCTCCCTGACACATGAAATTAGGGATGACACGGTGGAAGGAAGATCCTTTGTAATGGAGAGGCTTGCCGCTTCGACCGACTCCTTTCTCGCCGGTGCAAAGTGCACGGAAATTATCAGCAGTGAGAGGAGTGGTATCGGCGTAAAGCTCCATGACAATACGGCCGGCGGATTGGCCTCCGACGGTCATATCGAAGAAAACTTTGGGGTTAGACATTTTGGTAGGTTGAGCGGAGAAGTGAAAGTTACCTATTCTATTGGAGAAGAAGAAGAATAGTGATGATTGATGAGTTTATATTGTTGAATGAGAGATCGAGTGGTTGGTTATAAATAGATAGATAGTGGACACGTGAAACTGATGAAACGGACCACTGTGAATAAGTCGACGCAATTACTATTTGGGGGAGGATCTCATTCCAAGCATATGTTTCAATGGAATTTTATCATTTGGTGCATCTTCACGCAATTTTGCATCTAAATTCTTCCATTAAGGTACTCCCTCCATCCTACCCTATATTATAAAAGAAAGAAAAAAAATCACGCTTATTGAAAAGAAAGAAAAAAAAGAATATAATGATTGAATTTTTTTATTTTCTTTGAATAAAGTTGTATGGAAAGATGTAAAAATAATTCTTATTAGTTGTTGATTATGGAAAAGATAAGAGAGAATAAACTTTTCTTGAAATGATAAAAGTTTGTTTTTTCTTATATTTTAGGATAAAAAATGAGTATTTTTTTTCTTATATTTTAGGACGGTGAGATTATAAATAAAAGGAAAAGAGTAGTATAGTTACTAAAATACGTGTATATTATTATATTTTATGTTTCATATTTATCATTAATATAAAGTAAAAAATAGATGTTAAATTCTTAAAAAGTGCACCGGATGCACTATTTAACATTTGCCTACTATAAATTATACTTTTTGTACCAAAAAAAAAATTATACTTTTTTTACAATTTTAGACTACTATGTTTATCACATTACAAAATTGGTCTACCTATTTTAACATATGACTTTTTTTTTATTGATGTTAGTTTTTCTCCATCATTAGATCATTAACTATTTCATTTAAAATATATCCCCTATCAATTTTTTTAGTTCATTGAACATCTTCTTTATGTTCTACATAGACGGATCAAGATTCTCTTGCATAAGTTATAATGCATAAACCATGCTTATACACCGTGCATAAATACCTCAGTACTCCCAACTAAATTGCTTAGTGCACCCTTCAAATTTCTAGTGCACCCTCTAATTTGAGGGGTGTGCTAGAAATTTGGGAGTGCACTAAGCAATCTGGTTGGAGGTGCGCTAGAAATTTAGGGGGTGTGTTAGAAATTTTATTATTTATGCACGGTGCATAAGGAAAAAGTTTATGCACTATAACCACTCCCAAGATTCTCTCTTGTCGTTGGATTCTCCTTTTGTTGTTCCTCTCTTGTTCAATATATAAAATGTGGATACCAATGAAATATTTTAATTGTCATCATCATCCCGAATCCTTTTTCCTGAGAGAAATTCTGGTTCAAATGTGCAGAATGTATCACATAAAGGAACGGTGTGTAGAACATCCACTTGTTTCAATAATAATATCAATATGAGAAATATGCTTAGCTAATACTAATATCCACATTTTATATATTCTATCCGCACTATGAAATTCTGCATAGTTGATCTTCACTTTTTTGTCTATGACAAATGTTCGATAAATCTGCTTGCAGCAATCCACAAAAAAAATCATCAATATCTGTGACAAGGAGTTGCCAAATACTCCCTCCGTCCCATTATATAAGTACCTTTACTACAAAAGTTTAGTCCAAAAATATAAGCCCCTTTACAGTTTTTGTATTCCAATGCAACTTAGTAGTAATAATTAAAGGTATGTGTAAGCAAAAAAGTAATAAATGTACCTAGTAAATTGTAAAGAGGTTTATATTTTGGGACTAGACTTTTGTAGTAAAAGTGCTTATATAATGGGACGGAGGGAGTACTACGGTATAATTTTTTTTAGCAACATTTTATAAATTGCATATAACAGTCTTTTGAAAAATAAATAAATCAACAGTATATTACCATTTAAATTTGAAAATGAGATTAATTTATTTACACTTATGATGTTAAATTCTTAAAACATAATATAACCATATACTGAACTCCACAATATAAAATAAGAGAGATTGATCAAAATCCAGATAAAATTAACACAATCTAACAAAACTCTGCCAGTTCAAAGTTGTATGATATAACTAAAACTCAGATACCTGTTAGTATTTTCTGGGATAAAGCTCGTGGCAAGAAAAAACAAGTATAAAAATGATCTCATATAAGCTACATACAAGATACAACACAAAAAAGGGTCTTTTCAACCTAAATTTAAGAACTTCTTGCTGGTTCCATCTCCAACCTAGTCTGTTACATGATTCTGTACTCCGGGGATGTCTCGTGTAGCTGAGCTAGAGAAGAATCATTAGTCTACTTCTTCTTAGATTTGCTCGAATTAGACTGTGTATATGCAGTTCCCTGGATATCAACATAAAGGGTTAGGGAAGTAGTGTCAACAAATCAATGATATAAAAGTTACATAAAAAAAATTAGATATACACATTTCAGAAACAGATCTCAAACTTCAGAAACAGGAACATCATATAGAAATTTACAACAAATGTCGCAGACAATAAAGCATTAGCACACACCTGAAGCCACTCATCCATTGAAGCATCCACAGTCTTAGTCCCAACTTCAACCTTGGGAGATCTTTTTGTTTTCTGAGCAAAAATTTACATGCATATATGAGAATAATCAGAAGGAGGATTTATCGATGTAGATAATATTCACGTGGTTTTAAAAAATAGAAAACATTGTATTACCTTAGACATGTTCTGTATTTGACCATTAACCCATAGCCCAAGTAGGACAAGAAGGGAAATTCCAAGAGTAAAAAGAAAAACAGATTCCATGCTGAATAAAACCCCAGGCTCAACAATTTCAATAGTACCATTATAGAAGGTATTTTGGTATGGATGTTGATCTATCTCATATACAATGGTACCCACGAGATCGAATGGTCCAGGCTACACACAGCAAAAGGAAATGGTCAGGCATGATAAATATATATATATATATATAAGAGTTTTCTGAATGTTACTGCTTGTGGATAAATAAGAAGCATTAGCCTTGTAAAAAGTAAAGAATACCTGCAAGAACTTGCTGACAGAAAATATATATGGGAAAGTGGCCTGAACTGAAGATGGCACAGAGCCTTTGTTGAAAACCTGCACTTATAGCACGGCACAATTAAATAATACTATTTTTGTTAAAACAACAATAACATAGTATCACATAATCACAATCGACTGATTCATCCACAGGAAATAGCAAAAGCATGCAGAGACAACATATTGACCATAAGTTTGATAGAGCTATTGGTTTATTGCAGTTGCAGCACACACTCCCAAATGAACTTGGATATCTATGTAACCAAATGGTTGGGCATCATCAAATCTAACAAAATCACAGGCTACCATATACTATGGAATAAGGACTCTGAACGAAATAAGAGGAAAGAAAAAACATCAAGAGAATTATCCTCATAGCCATTTAACACCCAAAGTATAAGGATTGTTAGATCTACGAGGTTAATACACAAATATGCTAAACATCCTTTGGCCATAGATGGTTAATAAAAACTCAAGGAATTGGCCAGCCCTGCTGCATTCACAATTTGCCCAGTTTCTTTAGTTTTAATTTTTTCCAGCCCTCAAGGATATTTTACTGTTACCCCTGGTGCTCTAAAACCCAATCTTGAAAGAAAAATATTGTGCATGCCTTTGTAAAAATGTAAGAGTATGTTTGGATGGTGGATTTTGGAAGAATTTGGAGGGGTAAGTTTATAATTTGGTATATATTCAAGATTTTAAATAATAAAATGATAGATGATCATATAAGATTTCAATCACACTTAATTCATTTTTAGAAACATTATAGGATTTCCTTAATTTATAAAAGGAAAATAAGTTCTCCCATCTCCTCCATCCAAACATACCCTATACAATTATGTTCGAGATTTTGAAAACTCAAATATAGTAAATGCTTTAATGCAGATGCCACAAATTATTTCCAAGCTTAGCCAAAATACAGACATCAAATTTATATTGATTAGTACAGGTAACAAACATAAATAAAAGCAGATACATCAGATTAACCAATGAAAGAGATACAATTAAAAGTAAATGATTATTGAACATAAATAATATATTTAATCTAGACATTCAGTAACCAATATGTACCTGAACAGTAAGGTTTTGAACAAGAAGACGATGATCGAATGGAAGGTGAAGACTGGCCTTAATTGCAACAACGTTCAAACTCGACTGCCCTGTTTTCAATCCATAGAATGAAGTTAAGCAACAAATACATTATACAACTTTAGCAAGAAAATTATACAAGTAAATTGCAAACACTAAAGGATGTTGAGTTTTAAAGGTTTGTCAGATGACACAAATGTATTAAGTTACCATCATTTTTCAGACCGACCAACAACTCTGCCTCTTCGCCACCTTTTACCACTAGATGAAATAAACAAAAAAGTAAAATTAAGACAAGATTGTTGGGGGATAATTCATGATAAAGCAAACCTTATCTCATTAATATAGAAAGATGTTTACATTTTGCATTGTTGTTTGGGAACACAACAATGGTATCAATGCCTGGGGCAGAAGCGAAAGTCCCATCAGCAAAGTCGTCTTGAGCATCATCAGTTTCATCACCAACAATTCCAATATCACTCACTTCACTAGCATCATCTGACTGTGACTGACATCTAGCAACTAGCAAAAAGAAGAACCACATTTAATGATAGGCACGGACAAAGACATCCATATACATAATACACCAAAGCTAATTGTGTAAGAGCCAGTATCTGTATCTGTGTCTGTGAGACACATTGGAGCATGATGAGGGGTTTGTAGTTCAGTTAAGAAATGGAATAATTTCCGCAGTTTCTAATTTTAGCAGTGAAGTTCTTCTACTAAACTCGCTGTGTACTGTTTGTTTCATTGATTAGCATCAGTTAAGGATTGCACTGCAGAGTTTATTATTATCTCATTTCATTCTCACACTAATCTGACGCTTACAGTCACAAGGTGCATCATCACAATAAAAAAAAACTAGTGTAAACTCCATGCATCATCATAACTTGATAAACATTGATTGACTGGAAATTGAAAACAATACTACAAACATATATAGCAGCAGCATTAATTAAATTACTCCAATACAATCCATTATTATTAGGTCACAGAATTAGTAACTCGCGATCCCAAAAAAAAGTCAAACCTCCAATCCAATCCAAAAATAAAATGTTGAGTTTTAACAGAGATTGATTGAATAAAGCAAATAATCACAATTAAAGGAACAAAATAATTATAATTATTATTATGCATAATCTAAGAAAATCAGGAAAGGATAATAGACTAGTTGATATAATAGACGAGATTGAAAAATGAGATCTAATCTAGACCGACCTTGAAGAAGCAGAGGGGAAGCGAGGAGGAAGAGAAGGAAGGAGAAACTCCAAAAGTTGTTGTTGATCACCGCCATATGATATGTGTTTGTTTGTTTGTTGTGTGAGTGGTTTAGGGTATTTTGGTGGAAACAAATGGAACGAGAACGAATATAGATGGATAGATAGATCACAAAATTTTCAAACCAGAAGAAACTCTCATAGAGAAAGAAATAAAAGGTAGTAGTAGGTAAAAAATGGTTGTCGTTTTGTTCACCCGATACAACGTAAATTCCTACCAATGTCGTCGTTTTGATCTATGACTACTTGTTTTCTACTATTTGACTTCATTTTTATTCTTATCTACTACTGCTTTCTTTTTCAGGGGTAATTAGTAATTTTCTCTTGTCATGAACCACATACCTGCATACAGTACTAATTTGAATAATTTAATTTCTAGTTTTTACAGCCAATGATCTACAATTGTTTATTTACTAAATGGTAACAGTAACTTTTTCACGACATCCACATTGGCACACTTGCTAAATTTCTATAGTGGTAAATTATTCTTAGTTTCTAATTATAAATAAAAATAATTTTGGATTCTTACTATGAGTTTTTTCATGTAATTCTTTTCTTAATATCGTTTTATCACAAAATTAATATGTATTTTTTTATCCAACCTCGCCGTCTCATGTGAGAAAAAATGTAATGGTAGGTGCTAACTGAGCTATACATTTGTTACTCTTTAAGAGTAATTTTAGTGTAAGTTAGTTATTGTCAAATTTCTTATAGATGACATACACTAATAAGTACTTCAATTAAAGATGGTGTGACAAGACAAGTTGGTTAACTAAAACTTAGTTCATGGTAGGCTATATAGCCAACTTAAATTATCACTATTTCATATATATAAAATTATTATTTTATATAGCTAGTTGCCAAGAGCAAATTTTGAGGTCAAGTTTGTTAGGCGGTAAGCGAATACAATGGCTTATTTGTTAGTTAGGGCCGCCTATTCCATAGCTAGTTGCCGAGTTTTTGATTATATTCCTTTTATATTGCTACTCAATTATCACTTAGAATGAATTAAATTTCCTCTTGTCAATTTTTTTAATTATTTTATATCTTTTCAATACTTGATTCAATAAATTATAAATATGTTGGGTCAAATTTTGGTTCCTTATAAATATGTTGGGTCAAGTATTACTTTTTTTTGTAAACTTAACTAGTGCCCTTGAATTTTGGAGTACTAGTTAGCAAGACCCTTTAAATAAAACTATCTAAATCAACTAAATATCTCTTAAATCTCACATAACATTTTAGTCCCACAAAAACAACTTAACTCACTCATTTTAATTACTTCCACTAAAGTTGCTCTAAGCTATCAGGATCACCGTATCCAAAGTGTGCATCAAACTACAAATAAATTAACAAAATTTCTAACCGTATCAACCGACTTGTTTTTTTTATTTTTTTGACAAGCAGTATCAACCAACCTGATGTTAAGGTGTGCAATATCTAAAATTTTGCTTTAAAGAGGACCTTTGTCTTTGGGCTTGGGGCTTGGGCCTACTATCTATTGGCCCTTGATTAGTCTCACCCGTGTTCATTTTATCAAATTTTCTATCACATCAAAAAAAGTGTAAAAAGGGTAAGTATTCCTTCCGGCCACATTTATAAGTAAATTTGATTTTAGATTACACATATTTTTTTTTTTAATATATAAAAAAGTTAAATTTACTTATAAATATGGCCGGGGAAAGTATCCAATAAAAGAAGAAGTGTGAATATAATATATAGTGATAAAAATAACATGTAACAATTTAATTCTCTAATCTCAATTCCTAAATAATGTGATTTTTTTTGTATAACAGAATAATAATATGTCATTGTATAAAAACAAAAAGTGTGAAAAACTTATATCCATTGACCATTATTCTATGAAAAAAACTTATATGCCATAAAAAATACCTTGCCATTCGAATTTGCAAGCACAAAACAAAATGTTGGTGACACAACACACACAAAGAATATATGCCAAAACCAAACTAAGTGCCCGTTTGACCCGGCTTATTTTCTACTTTTCTATTTAGCTTAAACGAAATAGAGAAGTATAAAATTGAATTTAGACATATTTCTCTTTAAAAGTATTAGAGAAATAAACTAAAGAATTAAAAAATAAAAAAAAGTAGAATCAAACACATTTTTTACCTACTTTACTATTTTTAAGGAGAAAAAAAAAAGTAGAAAATAAGCCCGGCCAAACGAGCACTAATATTGTAAGTAAAGAAGCTCATCAAGAAACAAAGTGGAGTATTTATATATAAATTATACAACTTAACTATGTGCTAAGAGAGTACATTAAATTTGCACATGAGGTGGGTGAGACAAAATAGAATAAGAGAAACAAAATGGAGTGGGTATCCTCTAAGAGAAGAGGTGCAGAATGGAAACAGAGTTGGAGAGGGAAGAGGAGCATGGCCTCTGTCTCTTCACCACCTCCGTTCCACTTGCTTATGATCTTTGGAATTGTGGTCAGCTTGTTGTGTCTTTCACAGTACAATCATTTCAAGGCTCAGATACACAACACAGCTATCAACTTTCAGTTTTTCATTTTCTTCTTCCCATTCTTGTTAATGTTCTTAATCCTTTCATATTCTACTGGGACTGGGGGAAGAGGAAGACTCAGCTTTGGACCTCTTTAGAGATCACTAGTACCTAACTAATTACTCCACAACAAGATATAGACATATAAATATTTGTATATATTTCTTATTACAGTAGTAAACAATGTATGGATTTTAAAATGTACTGAAAGGGTTAGCCAAGTTAACTAGTATAGTACTAGTTTGTTTGTAGAATATATTTAATTTATAAATTTAAATGCACATACACGACTTGGTTGAGAAACATAAATAAATATTTAAAACCTTCAGTTGTTGTACAATTTTGACTCTTCTTTGTTTTTTTGATGATTTACACACTTTTTTTGATGATATTTTTACTCTTCTTTGTTTATTTCTTGTTAAGTACAAATTCATTTTTGGATAAGCAACTTATTTAAGTTTATAACATAAAAATTATCAATAATGGAGGAACCAAAAAAATTATTGAATTGGACAAAATTTCGGTTTTGAAGAAAAAAAAAATAGTTTTGCTTGAAACTAAACTCTAAAAATCCCTCCATACCAAAAAAAAAAAACTCTAAAAATCTCAATTATAAAAAAAAAAATCTGAATTCTACTTTAAGGGGTTATTCAATTGGAATTTCGATGGATTTTAAAAGACTTTAAAGACTTTTTGATGATAAAAAAATCTTGTGTTATTCAATCAAAACTTTTTAAAAAAGTAAGTAAATCTTGTGTTATTCAATCAAGACTTTTATAAAAAATAAACAAAAGTTTTTTAAACAAGTCTCTCAAAATCTCACAGAATCAATATAATCCCACAAAGTCTTTTAAAATCTTCAAGATTTTTTTATCATAAAAAAGTCTTCTTTTTTTTTTTGACAAAAATCATAAAAAAGTCTTTTAAAATCCATTGAAATTCCAATTGAATAACCACCCTAAATTAACTCTTAAAACTCTCTGTTTTAAATAAATTAAATAATCTCAATTTTGTTTTAAATTAGCTCCTAAAAAAAATAATTTTTAGCTTAAAATATTCCCTAAAAATACCAATTTTTTTAACAAGAGAGGGCCTTGAATCCGCCCATGCTTGCTACTTAGAATGCGAGTGTGTAAAATGACAATTTTTTTGAATAAAGGAGATACACTCTCGTGCAATTTACTTATAAATTTAGATGAAGAAGACATCACCAATCTTATTAAAAACTTAGGATCAAATTTACATAAACCGAACAGACTTGAACATGAGCAGCATGTTAAACTTCAATTCTGCAGTTTCTCTTCTAAAATCACACTTAAGTATACAACAATTGAAATAAAGAAATATGACAAGTTATATATATATATATATATGGAGCTTGGGTCCTAGTGAAATGAACAACAAAAAAGATGAAAATGGAACAGATGCTAGTTGATGTGATTATAAATTACAAAAGGAATCTCAACATGCAATTAATGGAGGCTCTCTGAATGCACAGCTTCTGCTTTAAAAATCCAATATCCTTCAAAAGATTAGAGATTTTTACTACCCTGAGGGCTCAAGGCAAGCTCAAAGCGGACAATACCTCGGAACGTGGTGTGGTGCACTTATGAGTCGATCAGAACAATGGCACCGTCTATGGAAACGTCAGGGGGCAGACGATACATAGCCTCCTACTCCCCTTAGCCTCGACTGGGGGGCAACTGTTCTGGTATATTCATAAGTCCCACATTGCTTGGAATTCGAGACTAAGGATAGTTTATATACAACACCCACACATCTCAATCCAACGAGGCGTCTTTTACAAAGGACAAATCCGTGAGGGCTCAAGACAAGCTCAAAGCAGACAATACCTCGGAACGCGGTGTGGTGCACTTATGGGTCGATCAAAACAATATGCTGTCTTCTAATAGAACTTAATTACACGTAAAGTAAATAAAGAAAAGTTGAGAATATTGTATCAATATTTTTGAAGATTTTAAATTTAAATATACCTTTAAGATTTAAGATTTATATTTTTCTTTAAAATTTTTAAGATTTGTTTGTTATTTAAGATAAATAAGATGTTTTTGTCAAAAAAAAAAGAAGATAAATAAGATCTCAAAATATAGTTATGTACCTCCATGGTTGTTAGGATCGAGATCTTTGTAAATATCATTGGGGTTTAGAAAAAGCGTAGATCGTAGGATCGTAACAAGGATCGTAAGATCGCATATAAAAGAAGAAAAAAAAAATTGGTCACTGAACTGGTTTTTATAGAATAAAAGAAAGATGATAGAGAATGTATTCATTTAATGAATCATTGAAAATTTCAATTTCAAAGAAGAGAAAAAATCTCAAATTCCTAACCTAAAGATATATTTGAACCTCCCAGCCGACCACAAAAACATAATTAATTAGTGAATCTGACCTAGTAGGGCGAAAGTGGGTCGAATTCTGGCCGGCGCGATTCAAAACCCTAAAAATGAGTCGGTCGGGTCAAAGTCAAATCGGGTTGGCTGGTCGCACAACCATCTTCTCCGACTCACAAAACCGTGCTGATTCCACGCATTTCCTCGGCGCGCGCTCCTACCTCTTTTCCGATCTTCTATGGGAGTTAAACCGGTAACATGTAGGAGTTAGATTGTGATCTTGACAACCATGTGTACCTCTATATATAGCCATATACTTTACTTGCAAAATCAGTTTACCCTACACATAATCATTCTATAGATTTGTACCCAAAAAAAAAAATCATTCTATAGATATGTAATTGCTACTAGTTGCCTTCTCTGGCTTTTAATCATACAAAAGTTCCTTACAAATTCTAAGATCAAAAAGCTTTCTCGAGCAATATGAAACCCTAGATTGATAAAATTTCTTGAACACTTCCATGCTTCCAACTCTACATGTGTTTCAATACACAGTTCCATCATAACCGTCCTTAACACTTGGAAAAAATAGAAGAACTGTATTAGAAGAAAGAAATATGCATGTGTATTGTGTGAATATATAACAATATAGGTATAGATAATTTGACACAAAGTGCATCAACCAGAAAACGATCGACGATGGATTCCGGAGCCGTCGTGGATGAGATTGATAAGGGAAACAACAAGTCCTCCCCATTATCATCAAAGCGGGTTAGCAGAAGCTATAGTCCAATATCGTTCTACAAGGCGGATTCCGACGTTAAGCACCCTGGTCCAATTATTAAAGGTAACAATGTTCCACTATCATTGTACAACACCACCGTCGTCTACCAACCTGCTCCTGGTCCGATGGGTGAATCAAAGATGGATATATTTGTGTCAAATAAAGAAACTCCCTCCGCTCTTAGAAAATATCGTCAAATATCATTCTACTTCTACAAGGATCCCAACTTCTCCATCTCTGGTGTGCGTATAAACTATATACCAGTATCCATACCTCCCATGGCCTTCTCCGAGTTCTCTGATTCAGATTCAGATTATGACGACTTATACCACAGTTCCTCTGAATCAGAATCCGACTTCTTCGACCACAGTAGTAGTAGTATCTTTGATTCCCAGTCCTCTGAAGAATCATCATCATCATCATCATCAATAAAGCAGAAGGCAGCGAAATGAAGATGGATGAGACTGATAAGAGAAACAAGAATTCGTCGTCGTCCTCAATATCGTTCTACAAGGCGGCTTCCGACGTTAAGGACTCTGGTCCGATTAAGAAGGGTAACAATGTTAAACTATCGTCGTACGACACCACCGTCGTCTACGAACCTGGTGAATCAAAGATGGATATATTTGTGTCAGATAAAGAAATTGCCTCTGCTCTTAGAAAATATCGTCAAATATCATTCTACTTCTACAAGGATCCTAACTTCTCGATCTCTGGTGTGCGTATAATAAACTATATACCAATGTCCATACCTCCCATGGCCTTCTCCGAGTTCTCTGATTCAGATTCAGATTATGACGACTTATACCACAGTTCCTCTGAATCAGAATCCGACTTCTTCGACCACAGTAGTAGTAGTATCTTTGATTCCCAGTCCTCTGAAGAATCATCATCAATAAAGCAGAAGGCAGCGAAATGAAGATGGATGAGACTGATAAGAGAAACAAGAATTCGTCGTCGTCCTCAATATCGTTCTACAAGGCGGCTTCCGACGTTAAGGACTCTGGTCCGATTAAGAAGGGTAACAATGTTAAACTATCGTCGTACGACACCACCGTCGTCTACGAACCTGGTGAATCAAAGATGGATATATTTGTGTCAGATAAAGAAATTGCCTCTGCTCTTAGAAAATATCGTCAAATATCATTCTACTTCTACAAGGATCCTAACTTCTCGATCTCTGGTGTGCGTATAATAAACTATATACCAATGTCCATACCTCCCATGGCCTTCTCCGAGTTCTCTGATTCAGATTCAGATTATGACGACTTATACCACAGTTCCTCTGAATCAGAATCCGACTTCTTCGACCACAGTAGTAGTAGTATCTTTGATTCCCAGTCCTCTGAAGAATCATCATCATCATCATCATCAATAAAGCAGAAGGCAGCGAAATGAAGATGGATGAGATTGATAAGAGAAACAAGAATTCGTCGTCGTCCTCAATATCGTTCTACAAGGCGGCTTCCGACGTTAAGGACTCTGGTCCGATTAAGAAGGGTAACAATGTTAAACTATCGTCGTACGACACCACCGTCGTCTACGAACCTGGTGAATCAAAGATGGATATATTTGTGTCAGATAAAGAAATTGCCTCTGCTCTTAGAAAATATCGTCAAATATCATTCTACTTCTACAAGGATCCTAACTTCTCGATCTCTGGTGTGCGTATAATAAACTATATACCAATGTCCATACCTCCCATGGCCTTCTCCGAGTTCTCTGATTCAGATTCAGATTATGACGACTTATACCACAGTTCCTCTGAATCAGAATCCGACTTCTTCGACCACAGTAGTAGTAGTATCTTTGATTCCCAGTCCTCTGAAGAATCATCATCATCATCATCATCAATAAAGCAGAAGACAGCGAAATGAAGATGGATGAGATTGATAAGAGAAACAAGAATTCGTCGTCCTCCTCAATATCGTTCTACAAGGCGGCTTCCGACGTTAAGGACTCTGGTCCGATTAAGAAGGGTAACAATGTTAAACTATCGTCGTACGACACCACCGTCGTCTACGAACCTGGTGAATCAAAGATGGATATATTTGTGTCAGATAAAGAAATTGCCTCTGCTCTTAGAAAATATCGTCAAATATCATTCTACTTCTACAAGGATCCTAACTTCTCGATCTCTGGTGTGCGTATAATAAACTATATACCAATGTCCATACCTCCCATGGCCTTCTCTGAGTTCTCTGATTCAGATTCAGATTATGACGACTTATACCACAGTTCCTCTGAATCAGAATCCGACTTCTTCGACCACAGTAGTAGTAGTATCTTTGATTCCCAGTCCTCTGAAGAATCATCATCATCATCATCATCAATAAAGCAGAAGGCAGCGAAATGAAGATGGATGAGACTGATAAGAGAAACAAGAATTCGTCGTCGTCCTCAATATCGTTCTACAAGGCGGCTTCCGACGTTAAGGACTCTGGTCCGATTAAGAAGGGTAACAATGTTAAACTATCGTCGTACGACACCACCGTCGTCTACGAACCTGGTGAATCAAAGATGGATATATTTGTGTCAGATAAAGAAATTGCCTCTGCTCTTAGAAAATATCGTCAAATATCATTCTACTTCTACAAGGATCCTAACTTCTCGATCTCTGGTGTGCGTATAATAAACTATATACCAATGTCCATACCTCCCATGGCCTTCTCCGAGTTCTCTGATTCAGATTCAGATTATGACGACTTATACCACAGTTCCTCTGAATCAGAATCCGACTTCTTCGACCACAGTAGTAGTAGTATCTTTGATTCCCAGTCCTCTGAAGAATCATCATCATCATCATCATCAATAAAGCAGAAGGCAGCGAAATGAAGATGGATGAGAGTGATAAGAGAAACAAGAATTCGTCGTCGTCCTCAATATCGTTCTACAAGGCGGCTTCCGACGTTAAGGACTCTGGTCCGATTAAGAAGGGTAACAATGTTAAACTATCGTCGTACGACACCACCGTCGTCTACGAACCTGGTGAATCAAAGATGGATATATTTGTGTCAGATAAAGAAATTGCCTCTGCTCTTAGAAAATATCGTCAAATATCATTCTACTTCTACAAGGATCCTAACTTCTCGATCTCTGGTGTGCGTATAATAAACTATATACCAATGTCCATACCTCCCATGGCCTTCTCCGAGTTCTCTGATTCAGATTCAGATTATGACGACTTATACCACAGTTCCTCTGAATCAGAATCCGACTTCTTCGACCACAGTAGTAGTAGTAGTATCTTTGATTCCCAGTCCTCTGAAGAATCATCATCATCATCATCATCATCAATAAAGCAGAAGGCAGCGAAATGAAGATGGATGAGAGTGATAAGAGAAACAAGAATTCGTCGTCGTCCTCAATATCGTTCTACAAGGCGGCTTCCGACGTTAAGGACTCTGGTCCGATTAATAAGGGTAACAATGTTAAACTATCGTCGTACGACACCACTGTCGTCTACGAACCTGGTGAATCAAAGATGGATATATTTGTGTCAGATAAAGAAATTGCCTCTGCTCTTAGAAAATATCGTCAAATATCATTCTACTTCTACAAGGATCCTAACTTCTCGATCTCTGGTGTGCGTATAATAAACTATATACCAATGTCCATACCTCCCATGGCCTTCTCCGAGTTCTCTGATTCAGATTCAGATTATGACGACTTATACCACAGTTCCTCTGAATCAGAATCCGACTTCTTCGACCACAGTAGTAGTAGTATCTTTGATTCCCAGTCCTCTGAAGAATCATCATCATCATCATCATCATCAATAAAGCAGAAGGCAGCGAAATGAAGATGGATGAGAGTGATAAGAGAAACAAGAATTCGTCGTCGTCCTCAATATCGTTCTACAAGGCGGCTTCCGACGTTAAGGACTCTGGTCCGATTAAGAAGGGTAACAATGTTAAACTATCGTCGTACGACACCACCGTCGTCTACAAACCTGGTGAATCAAAGATGGATATATTTGTGTCAGATAAAGAAATTGCCTCTGCTCTTAGAAAATATCGTCAAATATCATTCTACTTCTACAAGGATCCTAACTTCTCGATCTCTGGTGTGCGTATAATAAACTATATACCAATGTCCATACCTCCCATGGCCTTCTCCGAGTTCTCTGATTCAGATTCAGATTATGACGACTTATACCACAGTTCCTCTGAATCAGAATCCGACTTCTTCGACCACAGTAGTAGTAGTATCTTTGATTCCCAGTCCTCTGAAGAATCATCATCATCATCATCATCAATAAAGCAGAAGGCAGCGAAATGAAGATGGATGAGACTGATAAGAGAAACAAGAATTCGTCGTCGTCCTCAATATCGTTCTACAAGGCGGCTTCCGACGTTAAGGACTCTGGTCCGATTAAGAAGGGTAACAATGTTAAACTATCGTCGTACGACACCACCGTCGTCTACGAACCTGGTGAATCAAAGATGGATATATTTGTGTCAGATAAAGAAATTGCCTCTGCTCTTAGAAAATATCGTCAAATATCATTCTACTTCTACAAGGATCCTAACTTCTCGATCTCTGGTATGCGTATAATAAACTATATACCAATGTCCATACCTCCCATGGCCTTCTCCGAGTTCTCTGATTCAGATTCAGATTATGACGACTTATACCACAGTTCCTCTGAATCAGAATCCGACTTCTTCGACCACAGTAGTAGTAGTATCTTTGATTCCCAGTCCTCTGAAGAATCATCATCATCATCATCATCAATAAAGCAGAAGGCAGCGAAATGAAGATGGATGAGACTGATAAGAGAAACAAGAATTCGTCGTCGTCCTCAATATCGTTCTACAAGGCGGCTTCCGACGTTAAGGACTCTGGTCCGATTAAGAAGGGTAACAATGTTAAACTATCGTCGTACGACACCACCGTCGTCTACGAACCTGGTGAATCAAAGATGGATATATTTGTGTCAGATAAAGAAATTGCCTCTGCTCTTAGAAAATATCGTCAAATATCATTCTACTTCTACAAGGATCCTAACTTCTCGATCTCTGGTGTGCGTATAATAAACTATATACCAATGTCCATACCTCCCATGGCCTTCTCCGAGTTCTCTGATTCAGATTCAGATTATGACGACTTATACCACAGTTCCTCTGAATCAGAATCCGACTTCTTCGACCACAGTAGTAGTAGTATCTTTGATTCCCAGTCCTCTGAAGAATCATCATCATCATCATCATCAATAAAGCAGAAGGCAGCGAAATGAAGATGGATGAGACTGATAAGAGAAACAAGAATTCGTCGTCGTCCTCAATATCGTTCTACAAGGCGGCTTCCGACGTTAAGGACTCTGGTCCGATTAAGAAGGGTAACAATGTTAAACTATCGTCGTACGACACCACCGTCGTCTACGAACCTGGTGAATCAAAGATGGATATATTTGTGTCAGATAAAGAAATTGCCTCTGCTCTTAGAAAATATCGTCAAATATCATTCTACTTCTACAAGGATCCTAACTTCTCGATCTCTGGTGTGCGTATAATAAACTATATACCAATGTCCATACCTCCCATGGCCTTCTCCGAGTTCTCTGATTCAGATTCAGATTATGACGACTTATACCACAGTTCCTCTGAATCAGAATCCGACTTCTTCGACCACAGTAGTAGTAGTATCTTTGATTCCCAGTCCTCTGAAGAATCATCATCATCATCATCATCAATAAAGCAGAAGGCAGCGAAATGAAGATGGATGAGACTGATAAGAGAAACAAGAATTCGTCGTCGTCCTCAATATCGTTCTACAAGGCGGCTTCCGACGTTAAGGACTCTGGTCCGATTAAGAAGGGTAACAATGTTAAACTATCGTCGTACGACACCACCGTCGTCTACGAACCTGGTGAATCAAAGATGGATATATTTGTGTCAGATAAAGAAATTGCCTCTGCTCTTAGAAAATATCGTCAAATATCATTCTACTTCTACAAGGATCCTAACTTCTCGATCTCTGGTGTGCGTATAATAAACTATATACCAATGTCCATACCTCCCATGGCCTTCTCCGAGTTCTCTGATTCAGATTCAGATTATGACGACTTATACCACAGTTCCTCTGAATCAGAATCCGACTTCTTCGACCACAGTAGTAGTAGTATCTTTGATTCCCAGTCCTCTGAAGAATCATCATCATCATCATCATCAATAAAGCAGAAGGCAGCGAAATGAAGATGGATGAGACTGATAAGAGAAACAAGAATTCTTCGTCCTCCTCAATATCGTTCTACAAGGCGGCTTCCGACGTTAAGGACTCTGGTCCGATTAAGAAGGGTAACAATGTTAAACTATCGTCGTACGACACCACCGTCGTCTACGAACCTGGTGAATCAAAGATGGATATATTTGTGTCAGATAAAGAAATTGCCTCTGCTCTTAGAAAATATCGTCAAATATCATTCTACTTCTACAAGGATCCTAACTTCTCGATCTCTGGTGTGCGTATAATAAACTATATACCAATGTCCATACCTCCCATGGCCTTCTCCTAGTTCTCTGATTCAGATTCAGATTATGACGACTTATACCACAGTTCCTCTGAATCAGAATCCGACTTCTTCGACCACAGTAGTAGTAGTATCTTTGATTCCCAGTCCTCTGAAGAATCATCATCATCAATAAAGCAGAAGGCAGCGAAATGAAGATGGATGAGATTGATAAGAGAAACAAGAATTCGTCGTCGTCCTCAATATCGTTCTACAAGGCGGCTTCCGACGTTAAGGACTCTGGTCCGATTAAGAAGGGTAACAATGTTAAACTATCGTCGTACGACACCACCGTCGTCTACGAACCTGGTGAATCAAAGATGGATATATTTGTGTCAGATAAAGAAATTGCCTCTGCTCTTAGAAAATATCGTCAAATATCATTCTACTTCTACAAGGATCCTAACTTCTCGATCTCTGGTGTGCGTATAATAAACTATATACCAATGTCCATACCTCCCATGGCCTTCTCCGAGTTCTCTGATTCAGATTCAGATTATGACGACTTATACCACAGTTCCTTTGAATCAGAATCCGACTTCTTCGACCACAGTAGTAGTAGTATCTTTGATTCCCAGTCCTCTGAAGAATCATCATCATCATCATCATCAATAAAGCAGAAGGCAGCGAAATGAAGATGGATGAGATTGATAAGAGAAACAAGAATTCGTCGTCGTCCTCAATATCGTTCTACAAGGCGGCTTCCGACGTTAAGGACTCTGGTCCGATTAAGAAGGGTAACAATGTTAAACTATCGTCGTACGACACCACCGTCGTCTACAAACCTGGTGAATCAAAGATGGATATATTTGTGTCAGATAAAGAAATTGCCTCTGCTCTTAGAAAATATCGTCAAATATCATTCTACTTCTACAAGGATCCTAACTTCTCGATCTCTGGTGTGCGTATAATAAACTATATACCAATGTCCATACCTCCCATGGCCTTCTCCGAGTTCTCTGATTCAGATTCAGATTATGACGACTTATACCACAGTTCCTCTGAATCAGAATCCGACTTCTTCGACCACAGTAGTAGTAGTATCTTTGATTCCCAGTCCTCTGAAGAATCATCATCATCATCATCATCAATAAAGCAGAAGGCAGCGAAATGAAGATGGATGAGACTGATAAGAGAAACAAGAATTCGTCGTCGTCCTCAATATCGTTCTACAAGGCGGCTTCCGACGTTAAGGACTCTGGTCCGATTAAGAAGGGTAACAATGTTAAACTATCGTCGTACGACACCACCGTCGTCTACGAACCTGGTGAATCAAAGATGGATATATTTGTGTCAGATAAAGAAATTGCCTCTGCTCTTAGAAAATATCGTCAAATATCATTCTACTTCTACAAGGATCCTAACTTCTCGATCTCTGGTGTGCGTATAATAAACTATATACCAATGTCCATACCTCCCATGGCCTTCTCCGAGTTCTCTGATTCAGATTCAGATTATGACGACTTATACCACAGTTCCTCTGAATCAGAATCCGACTTCTTCGACCACAGTAGTAGTAGTATCTTTGATTCCCAGTCCTCTGAAGAATCATCATCATCATCATCATCAATAAAGCAGAAGGCAGCGAAATGAAGATGGATGAGATTGATAAGAGAAACAAGAATTCGTCGTCGTCCTCAATATCGTTCTACAAGGCGGCTTCCGACGTTAAGGACTCTGGTCCGATTAAGAAGGGTAACAATGTTAAACTATCGTCGTACGACACCACCGTCGTCTACGAACCTGGTGAATCAAAGATGGATATATTTGTGTCAGATAAAGAAATTGCCTCTGCTCTTAGAAAATATCGTCAAATATCATTCTACTTCTACAAGGATCCTAACTTCTCGATCTCTGGTGTGCGTATAATAAACTATATACCAATGTCCATACCTCCCATGGCCTTCTCCGAGTTCTCTGATTCAGATTCAGATTATGACGACTTATACCACAGTTCCTCTGAATCAGAATCCGACTTCTTCGACCACAGTAGTAGTAGTATCTTTGATTCCCAGTCCTCTGAAGAATCATCATCATCATCATCATCAATAAAGCAGAAGGCAGCGAAATGAAGATGGATGAGACTGATAAGAGAAACAAGAATTCGTCGTCGTCCTCAATATCGTTCTACAAGGCGGCTTCCGACGTTAAGGACTCTGGTCCGATTAAGAAGGGTAACAATGTTAAACTATCGTCGTACGACACCACCGTCGTCTACGAACCTGGTGAATCAAAGATGGATATATTTGTGTCAGATAAAGAAATTGCCTCTGCTCTTAGAAAATATCGTCAAATATCATTCTACTTCTACAAGGATCCTAACTTCTCGATCTCTGGTGTGCGTATAATAAACTATATACCAATGTCCATACCTCCCATGGCCTTCTCCGAGTTCTCTGATTCAGATTCAGATTATGACGACTTATACCACAGTTCCTCTGAATCAGAATCCGACTTCTTCGACCACAGTAGTAGTAGTATCTTTGATTCCCAGTCCTCTGAAGAATCATCATCATCAATAAAGCAGAAGGCAGCGAAATGAAGATGGATGAGATTGATAAGAGAAACAAGAATTCGTCGTCGTCCTCAATATCGTTCTACAAGGCGGCTTCCGACGTTAAGGACTCTGGTCCGATTAAGAAGGGTAACAATGTTAAACTATCGTCGTACGACACCACCGTCGTCTACGAACCTGGTGAATCAAAGATGGATATATTTGTGTCAGATAAAGAAATTGCCTCTGCTCTTAGAAAATATCGTCAAATATCATTCTACTTCTACAAGGATCCTAACTTCTCGATCTCTGGTGTGCGTATAATAAACTATATACCAATGTCCATACCTCCCATGGCCTTCTCCTAGTTCTCTGATTCAGATTCAGATTATGACGACTTATACCACAGTTCCTCTGAATCAGAATCCGACTTCTTCGACCACAGTAGTAGTAGTATCTTTGATTCCCAGTCCTCTGAAGAATCATCATCATCAATAAAGCAGAAGGCAGCGAAATGAAGATGGATGAGATTGATAAGAGAAACAAGAATTCGTCGTCGTCCTCAATATCGTTCTACAAGGCGGCTTCCGACGTTAAGGACTCTGGTCCGATTAAGAAGGGTAACAATGTTAAACTATCGTCGTACGACACCACCGTCGTCTACGAACCTGGTGAATCAAAGATGGATATATTTGTGTCAGATAAAGAAATTGCCTCTGCTCTTAGAAAATATCGTCAAATATCATTCTACTTCTACAAGGATCCTAACTTCTCGATCTCTGGTGTGCGTATAATAAACTATATACCAATGTCCATACCTCCCATGGCCTTCTCCGAGTTCTCTGATTCAGATTCAGATTATGACGACTTATACCACAGTTCCTTTGAATCAGAATCCGACTTCTTCGACCACAGTAGTAGTAGTATCTTTGATTCCCAGTCCTCTGAAGAATCATCATCATCATCATCATCAATAAAGCAGAAGGCAGCGAAATGAAGATGGATGAGATTGATAAGAGAAACAAGAATTCGTCGTCGTCCTCAATATCGTTCTACAAGGCGGCTTCCGACGTTAAGGACTCTGGTCCGATTAAGAAGGGTAACAATGTTAAACTATCGTCGTACGACACCACCGTCGTCTACGAACCTGGTGAATCAAAGATGGATATATTTGTGTCAGATAAAGAAATTGCCTCTGCTCTTAGAAAATATCGTCAAATATCATTCTACTTCTACAAGGATCCTAACTTCTCGATCTCTGGTGTGCGTATAATAAACTATATACCAATGTCCATACCTCCCATGGCCTTCTCCGAGTTCTCTGATTCAGATTCAGATTATGACGACTTATACCACAGTTCCTCTGAATCAGAATCCGACTTCTTCGACCACAGTAGTAGTAGTATCTTTGATTCCCAGTCCTCTGAAGAATCATCATCATCATCATCATCAATAAAGCAGAAGGCAGCGAAATGAAGATGGATGAGATTGATAAGAGAAACAAGAATTCGTCGTCCTCCTCAATATCGTTCTACAAGGCGGCTTCCGACGTTAAGGACTCTGGTCCGATTAAGAAGGGTAACAATGTTAAACTATCGTCGTACGACACCACCGTCGTCTACGAACCTGGTGAATCAAAGATGGATATATTTGTGTCAGATAAAGAAATTGCCTCTGCTCTTAGAAAATATCGTCAAATATCATTCTACTTCTACAAGGATCCTAACTTCTCGATCTCTGGTATGCGTATAATAAACTATATACCAATGTCCATACCTCCCATGGCCTTCTCCGAGTTCTCTGATTCAGATTCAGATTATGACGACTTATACCACAGTTCCTCTGAATCAGAATCCGACTTCTTCGACCACAGTAGTAGTAGTATCTTTGATTCCCAGTCCTCTGAAGAATCATCATCATCATCATCATCAATAAAGCAGAAGGCAGCGAAATGAAGATGGATGAGACTGATAAGAGAAACAAGAATTCGTCGTCGTCCTCAATATCGTTCTACAAGGCGGCTTCCGACGTTAAGGACTCTGGTCCGATTAAGAAGGGTAACAATGTTAAACTATCGTCGTACGACACCACCGTCGTCTACGAACCTGGTGAATCAAAGATGGATATATTTGTGTCAGATAAAGAAATTGCCTCTGCTCTTAGAAAATATCGTCAAATATCATTCTACTTCTACAAGGATCCTAACTTCTCGATCTCTGGTGTGCGTATAATAAACTATATACCAATGTCCATACCTCCCATGGCCTTCTCCGAGTTCTCTGATTCAGATTCAGATTATGACGACTTATACCACAGTTCCTCTGAATCAGAATCCGACTTCTTCGACCACAGTAGTAGTAGTATCTTTGATTCCCAGTCCTCTGAAGAATCATCATCATCATCATCATCAATAAAGCAGAAGGCAGCGAAATGAAGATGGATGAGAGTGATAAGAGAAACAAGAATTCGTCGTCGTCCTCAATATCGTTCTACAAGGCGGCTTCCGACGTTAAGGACTCTGGTCCGATTAAGAAGGGTAACAATGTTAAACTATCGTCGTACGACACCACCGTCGTCTACGAACCTGGTGAATCAAAGATGGATATATTTGTGTCAGATAAAGAAATTGCCTCTGCTCTTAGAAAATATCGTCAAATATCATTCTACTTCTACAAGGATCCTAACTTCTCGATCTCTGGTGTGCGTATAATAAACTATATACCAATGTCCATACCTCCCATGACCTTCTCCGAGTTCTCTGATTCAGATTCAGATTATGACGACTTATACCACAGTTCCTCTGAATCAGAATCCGACTTCTTCGACCACAGTAGTAGTAGTATCTTTGATTCCCAGTCCTCTGAAGAATCATCATCATCATCATCAATAAAGCAGAAGGCAGCGAAATGAAGATGGATGAGACTGATAAGAGAAACAAGAATTCGTCGTCCTCCTCAATATCGTTCTACAAGGCGGCTTCCGACGTTAAGGACTCTGGTCCGATTAAGAAGGGTAACAATGTTAAACTATCGTCGTACGACACCACCGTCGTCTACGAACCTGGTGAATCAAAGATGGATATATTTGTGTCAGATAAAGAAATTGCCTCTGCTCTTAGAAAATATCGTCAAATATCATTCTACTTCTACAAGGATCCTAACTTCTCGATCTCTGGTGTGCGTATAATAAACTATATACCAATGTCCATACCTCCCATGGCCTTCTCCGAGTTCTCTGATTCAGATTCAGATTATGACGACTTATACCACAGTTCCTCTGAATCAGAATCCGACTTCTTCGACCACAGTAGTAGTAGTATCTTTGATTCCCAGTCCTCTGAAGAATCATCATCATCATCATCATCAATAAAGCAGAAGGCAGCGAAATGAAGATGGATGAGATTGATAAGAGAAACAAGAATTCGTCGTCGTCCTCAATATCGTTCTACAAGGCGGCTTCCGACGTTAAGGACTCTGGTCCGATTAAGAAGGGTAACAATGTTAAACTATCGTCGTACGACACCACCGTCGTCTACGAACCTGGTGAATCAAAGATGGATATATTTGTGTCAGATAAAGAAATTGCCTCTGCTCTTAGAAAATATCGTCAAATATCATTCTACTTCTACAAGGATCCTAACTTCTCGATCTCTGGTGTGCGTATAATAAACTATATACCAATGTCCATACCTCCCATGGCCTTCTCCGAGTTCTCTGATTCAGATTCAGATTATGACGACTTATACCACAGTTCCTCTGAATCAGAATCCGACTTCTTCGACCACAGTAGTAGTAGTATCTTTGATTCCCAGTCCTCTGAAGAATCATCATCATCAATAAAGCAGAAGGCAGCGAAATGAAGATGGATGAGATTGATAAGAGAAACAAGAATTCGTCGTCGTCCTCAATATCGTTCTACAAGGCGGCTTCCGACGTTAAGGACTCTGGTCCGATTAAGAAGGGTAACAATGTTAAACTATCGTCGTACGACACCACCGTCGTCTACGAACCTGGTGAATCAAAGATGGATATATTTGTGTCAGATAAAGAAATTGCCTCTGCTCTTAGAAAATATCGTCAAATATCATTCTACTTCTACAAGGATCCTAACTTCTCGATCTCTGGTGTGCGTATAATAAACTATATACCAATGTCCATACCTCCCATGGCCTTCTCCGAGTTCTCTGATTCAGATTCAGATTATGACGACTTATACCACAGTTCCTCTGAATCAGAATCCGACTTCTTCGACCACAGTAGTAGTAGTATCTTTGATTCCCAGTCCTCTGAAGAATCATCATCATCATCATCATCATCAATAAAGCAGAAGGCAGCGAAATGAAGATGGATGAGACTGATAAGAGAAACAAGAATTCGTCGTCGTCCTCAATATCGTTCTACAAGGCGGCTTCCGACGTTAAGGACTCTGGTCCGATTAAGAAGGGTAACAATGTTAAACTATCGTCGTACGACACCACCGTCGTCTACAAACCTGGTGAATCAAAGATGGATATATTTGTGTCAGATAAAGAAATTGCCTCTGCTCTTAGAAAATATCGTCAAATATCATTCTACTTCTACAAGGATCCTAACTTCTCGATCTCTGGTGTGCGTATAATAAACTATATACCAATGTCCATACCTCCCATGGCCTTCTCCGAGTTCTCTGATTCAGATTCAGATTATGACGACTTATACCACAGTTCCTCTGAATCAGAATCCGACTTCTTCGACCACAGTAGTAGTAGTATCTTTGATTCCCAGTCCTCTGAAGAATCATCATCATCATCATCATCAATAAAGCAGAAGGCAGCGAAATGAAGATGGATGAGACTGATAAGAGAAACAAGAATTCGTCGTCGTCCTCAATATCGTTCTACAAGGCGGCTTCCGACGTTAAGGACTCTGGTCCGATTAAGAAGGGTAACAATGTTAAACTATCGTCGTACGACACCACCGTCGTCTACGAACCTGGTGAATCAAAGATGGATATATTTGTGTCAGATAAAGAAATTGCCTCTGCTCTTAGAAAATATCGTCAAATATCATTCTACTTCTACAAGGATCCTAACTTCTCGATCTCTGGTGTGCGTATAATAAACTATATACCAATGTCCATACCTCCCATGGCCTTCTCCGAGTTCTCTGATTCAGATTCAGATTATGACGACTTATACCACAGTTCCTCTGAATCAGAATCCGACTTCTTCGACCACAGTAGTAGTAGTATCTTTGATTCCCAGTCCTCTGAAGAATCATCATCATCATCATCATCATCAATAAAGCAGAAGGCAGCGAAATGAAGATGGATGAGATTGATAAGAGAAACAAGAATTCGTCGTCGTCCTCAATATCGTTCTACAAGGCGGCTTCCGACGTTAAGGACTCTGGTCCGATTAAGAAGGGTAACAATGTTAAACTATCGTCGTACGACACCACCGTCGTCTACGAACCTGGTGAATCAAAGATGGATATATTTGTGTCAGATAAAGAAATTGCCTCTGCTCTTAGAAAATATCGTCAAATATCATTCTACTTCTACAAGGATCCTAACTTCTCGATCTCTGGTGTGCGTATAATAAACTATATACCAATGTCCATACCTCCCATGGCCTTCTCCGAGTTCTCTGATTCAGATTCAGATTATGACGACTTATACCACAGTTCCTCTGAATCAGAATCCGACTTCTTCGACCACAGTAGTAGTAGTATCTTTGATTCCCAGTCCTCTGAAGAATCATCATCATCATCATCAATAAAGCAGAAGGCAGCGAAATGAAGATGGATGAGACTGATAAGAGAAACAAGAATTCGTCGTCCTCCTCAATATCGTTCTACAAGGCGGCTTCCGACGTTAAGGACTCTGGTCCGATTAAGAAGGGTAACAATGTTAAACTATCGTCGTACGACACCACCGTCGTCTACGAACCTGGTGAATCAAAGATGGATATATTTGTGTCAGATAAAGAAATTGCCTCTGCTCTTAGAAAATATCGTCAAATATCATTCTACTTCTACAAGGATCCTAACTTCTCGATCTCTGGTGTGCGTATAATAAACTATATACCAATGTCCATACCTCCCATGGCCTTCTCCGAGTTCTCTGATTCAGATTCAGATTATGACGACTTATACCACAGTTCCTCTGAATCAGAATCCGACTTCTTCGACCACAGTAGTAGTAGTATCTTTGATTCCCAGTCCTCTGAAGAATCATCATCATCATCATCATCATCATCAATAAAGCAGAAGGCAGCGAAATGAAGATGGATAAGAGTGATAAGAGAAACAAGAATTCGTCGTCGTCCTCAATATCGTTCTACAAGGCGGCTTCCGACGTTAAGGACTCTGGTCCGATTAAGAAGGGTAACAATGTTAAACTATCGTCGTACGACACCACTGTCGTCTACGAACCTGGTGAATCAAAGATGGATATATTTGTGTCAGATAAAGAAATTGCCTCTGCTCTTAGAAAATATCGTCAAATATCATTCTACTTCTACAAGGATCCTAACTTCTCGATCTCTGGTGTGCGTATAATAAACTATATACCAATGTCCATACCTCCCATGGCCTTCTCCGAGTTCTCTGATTCAGATTCAGATTATGACGACTTATACCACAGTTCCTCTGAATCAGAATCCGACTTCTTCGACCACAGTAGTAGTAGTATCTTTGATTCCCAGTCCTCTGAAGAATCATCATCATCATCATCAATAAAGCAGAAGGCAGCGAAATGAAGATGGATGAGACTGATAAGAGAAACAAGAATTCGTCGTCCTCCTCAATATCGTTCTACAAGGCGGCTTCCGACGTTAAGGACTCTGGTCCGATTAAGAAGGGTAACAATGTTAAACTATCGTCGTACGACACCACCGTCGTCTACGAACCTGGTGAATCAAAGATGGATATATTTGTGTCAGATAAAGAAATTGCCTCTGCTCTTAGAAAATATCGTCAAATATCATTCTACTTCTACAAGGATCCTAACTTCTCGATCTCTGGTGTGCGTATAATAAACTATATACCAATGTCCATACCTCCCATGGCCTTCTCCGAGTTCTCTGATTCAGATTCAGATTATGACGACTTATACCACAGTTCCTCTGAATCAGAATCCGACTTCTTCGACCACAGTAGTAGTAGTATCTTTGATTCCCAGTCCTCTGAAGAATCATCATCATCATCATCATCATCAATAAAGCAGAAGGCAGCGAAATGAAGATGGATGAGATTGATAAGAGAAACAAGAATTCGTCGTCGTCCTCAATATCGTTCTACAAGGCGGCTTCCGACGTTAAGGACTCTGGTCCGATTAAGAAGGGTAACAATGTTAAACTATCGTCGTACGACACCACCGTCGTCTACGAACCTGGTGAATCAAAGATGGATATATTTGTGTCAGATAAAGAAATTGCCTCTGCTCTTAGAAAATATCGTCAAATATCATTCTACTTCTACAAGGATCCTAACTTCTCGATCTCTGGTGTGCGTATAATAAACTATATACCAATGTCCATACCTCCCATGGCCTTCTCCGAGTTCTCTGATTCAGATTCAGATTATGACGACTTATACCACAGTTCCTCTGAATCAGAATCCGACTTCTTCGACCACAGTAGTAGTAGTATCTTTGATTCCCAGTCCTCTGAAGAATCATCATCATCATCATCAATAAAGCAGAAGGCAGCGAAATGAAGATGGATGAGACTGATAAGAGAAACAAGAATTCGTCGTCCTCCTCAATATCGTTCTACAAGGCGGCTTCCGACGTTAAGGACTCTGGTCCGATTAAGAAGGGTAACAATGTTAAACTATCGTCGTACGACACCACCGTCGTCTACGAACCTGGTGAATCAAAGATGGATATATTTGTGTCAGATAAAGAAATTGCCTCTGCTCTTAGAAAATATCGTCAAATATCATTCTACTTCTACAAGGATCCTAACTTCTCGATCTCTGGTGTGCGTATAATAAACTATATACCAATGTCCATACCTCCCATGGCCTTCTCCGAGTTCTCTGATTCAGATTCAGATTATGACGACTTATACCACAGTTCCTCTGAATCAGAATCCGACTTCTTCGACCACAGTAGTAGTAGTATCTTTGATTCCCAGTCCTCTGAAGAATCATCATCATCATCATCATCATCATCAATAAAGCAGAAGGCAGCGAAATGAAGATGGATAAGAGTGATAAGAGAAACAAGAATTCGTCGTCGTCCTCAATATCGTTCTACAAGGCGGCTTCCGACGTTAAGGACTCTGGTCCGATTAAGAAGGGTAACAATGTTAAACTATCGTCGTACGACACCACTGTCGTCTACGAACCTGGTGAATCAAAGATGGATATATTTGTGTCAGATAAAGAAATTGCCTCTGCTCTTAGAAAATATCGTCAAATATCATTCTACTTCTACAAGGATCCTAACTTCTCGATCTCTGGTGTGCGTATAATAAACTATATACCAATGTCCATACCTCCCATGGCCTTCTCCGAGTTCTCTGATTCAGATTCAGATTATGACGACTTATACCACAGTTCCTCTGAATCAGAATCCGACTTCTTCGACCACAGTAGTAGTAGTATCTTTGATTCCCAGTCCTCTGAAGAATCATCATCATCATCATCATCAATAAAGCAGAAGGCAGCGAAATGAAGATGGATGAGACTGATAAGAGAAACAAGAATTCGTCGTCGTCCTCAATATCGTTCTACAAGGCGGCTTCCGACGTTAAGGACTCTGGTCCGATTAAGAAGGGTAACAATGTTAAACTATCGTCGTACGACACCACCGTCGTCTACGAACCTGGTGAATCAAAGATGGATATATTTGTGTCAGATAAAGAAATTGCCTCTGCTCTTAGAAAATATCGTCAAATATCATTCTACTTCTACAAGGATCCTAACTTCTCGATCTCTGGTGTGCGTATAATAAACTATATACCAATGTCCATACCTCCCATGGCCTTCTCCGAGTTCTCTGATTCAGATTCAGATTATGACGACTTATACCACAGTTCCTCTGAATCAGAATCCGACTTCTTCGACCACAGTAGTAGTAGTATCTTTGATTCCCAGTCCTCTGAAGAATCATCATCATCATCATCATCATCAATAAAGCAGAAGGCAGCGAAATGAAGATGGATGAGACTGATAAGAGAAACAAGAATTCGTCGTCGTCCTCAATATCGTTCTACAAGGCGGCTTCCGACGTTAAGGACTCTGGTCCGATTAAGAAGGGTAACAATGTTAAACTATCGTCGTACGACACCACCGTCGTCTACGAACCTGGTGAATCAAAGATGGATATATTTGTGTCAGATAAAGAAATTGCCTCTGCTCTTAGAAAATATCGTCAAATATCATTCTACTTCTACAAGGATCCTAACTTCTCGATCTCTGGTGTGCGTATAATAAACTATATACCAATGTCCATACCTCCCATGGCCTTCTCCGAGTTCTCTGATTCAGATTCAGATTATGACGACTTATACCACAGTTCCTCTGAATCAGAATCCGACTTCTTCGACCACAGTAGTAGTAGTATCTTTGATTCCCAGTCCTCTGAAGAATCATCATCATCATCATCATCAATAAAGCAGAAGGCAGCGAAATGAAGATGGATGAGATTGATAAGAGAAACAAGAATTCGTCGTCGTCCTCAATATCGTTCTACAAGGCGGCTTCCGACGTTAAGGACTCTGGTCCGATTAAGAAGGGTAACAATGTTAAACTATCGTCGTACGACACCACCGTCGTCTACGAACCTGGTGAATCAAAGATGGATATATTTGTGTCAGATAAAGAAATTGCCTCTGCTCTTAGAAAATATCGTCAAATATCATTCTACTTCTACAAGGATCCTAACTTCTCGATCTCTGGTGTGCGTATAATAAACTATATACCAATGTCCATACCTCCCATGGCCTTCTCCGAGTTCTCTGATTCAGATTCAGATTATGACGACTTATACCACAGTTCCTCTGAATCAGAATCCGACTTCTTCGACCACAGTAGTAGTAGTATCTTTGATTCCCAGTCCTCTGAAGAATCATCATCATCATCATCATCATCATCAATAAAGCAGAAGGCAGCGAAATGAAGATGGATAAGAGTGATAAGAGAAACAAGAATTCGTCGTCGTCCTCAATATCGTTCTACAAGGCGGCTTCCGACGTTAAGGACTCTGGTCCGATTAAGAAGGGTAACAATGTTAAACTATCGTCGTACGACACCACTGTCGTCTACGAACCTGGTGAATCAAAGATGGATATATTTGTGTCAGATAAAGAAATTGCCTCTGCTCTTAGAAAATATCGTCAAATATCATTCTACTTCTACAAGGATCCTAACTTCTCGATCTCTGGTGTGCGTATAATAAACTATATACCAATGTCCATACCTCCCATGGCCTTCTCCGAGTTCTCTGATTCAGATTCAGATTATGACGACTTATACCACAGTTCCTCTGAATCAGAATCCGACTTCTTCGACCACAGTAGTAGTAGTATCTTTGATTCCCAGTCCTCTGAAGAATCATCATCATCATCATCATCATCAATAAAGCAGAAGGCAGCGAAATGAAGATGGATGAGAGTGATAAGAGAAACAAGAATTCGTCGTCGTCCTCAATATCGTTCTACAAGGCGGCTTCCGACGTTAAGGACTCTGGTCCGATTAAGAAGGGTAACAATGTTAAACTATCGTCGTACGACACCACCGTCGTCTACAAACCTGGTGAATCAAAGATGGATATATTTGTGTCAGATAAAGAAATTGCCTCTGCTCTTAGAAAATATCGTCAAATATCATTCTACTTCTACAAGGATCCTAACTTCTCGATCTCTGGTGTGCGTATAATAAACTATATACCAATGTCCATACCTCCCATGGCCTTCTCCGAGTTCTCTGATTCAGATTCAGATTATGACGACTTATACCACAGTTCCTCTGAATCAGAATCCGACTTCTTCGACCACAGTAGTAGTAGTATCTTTGATTCCCAGTCCTCTGAAGAATCATCATCATCATCATCATCAATAAAGCAGAAGGCAGCGAAATGAAGATGGATGAGACTAATAAGAGAAACAAGAATTCGTCGTCGTCCTCAATATCGTTCTACAAGGCGGCTTCCGACGTTAAGGACTCTGGTCCGATTAAGAAGGGTAACAATGTTAAACTATCGTCGTACGACACCACCGTCGTCTACGAACCTGGTGAATCAAAGATGGATATATTTGTGTCAGATAAAGAAATTGCCTCTGCTCTTAGAAAATATCGTCAAATATCATTCTACTTCTACAAGGATCCTAACTTCTCGATCTCTGGTGTGCGTATAATAAACTATATACCAATGTCCATACCTCCCATGGCCTTCTCCGAGTTCTCTGATTCAGATTCAGATTATGACGACTTATACCACAGTTCCTCTGAATCAGAATCCGACTTCTTCGACCACAGTAGTAGTAGTATCTTTGATTCCCAGTCCTCTGAAGAATCATCATCATCATCATCATCATCAATAAAGCAGAAGGCAGCGAAATGAAGATGGATGAGACTGATAAGAGAAACAAGAATTCGTCGTCGTCCTCAATATCGTTCTACAAGGCGGCTTCCGACGTTAAGGACTCTGGTCCGATTAAGAAGGGTAACAATGTTAAACTATCGTCGTACGACACCACCGTCGTCTACAAACCTGGTGAATCAAAGATGGATATATTTGTGTCAGATAAAGAAATTGCCTCTGCTCTTAGAAAATATCGTCAAATATCATTCTACTTCTACAAGGATCCTAACTTCTCGATCTCTGGTGTGCGTATAATAAACTATATACCAATGTCCATACCTCCCATGGCCTTCTCCGAGTTCTCTGATTCAGATTCAGATTATGACGACTTATACCACAGTTCCTCTGAATCAGAATCCGACTTCTTCGACCACAGTAGTAGTAGTATCTTTGATTCCCAGTCCTCTGAAGAATCATCATCATCATCATCATCAATAAAGCAGAAGGCAGCGAAATGAAGATGGATGAGACTGATAAGAGAAACAAGAATTCGTCGTCGTCCTCAATATCGTTCTACAAGGCGGCTTCCGACGTTAAGGACTCTGGTCCGATTAAGAAGGGTAACAATGTTAAACTATCGTCGTACGACACCACCGTCGTCTACGAACCTGGTGAATCAAAGATGGATATATTTGTGTCAGATAAAGAAATTGCCTCTGCTCTTAGAAAATATCGTCAAATATCATTCTACTTCTACAAGGATCCTAACTTCTCGATCTCTGGTGTGCGTATAATAAACTATATACCAATGTCCATACCTCCCATGGCCTTCTCCGAGTTCTCTGATTCAGATTCAGATTATGACGACTTATACCACAGTTCCTCTGAATCAGAATCCGACTTCTTCGACCACAGTAGTAGTAGTATCTTTGATTCCCAGTCCTCTGAAGAATCATCATCATCATCATCATCAATAAAGCAGAAGGCAGCGAAATGAAGATGGATGAGATTGATAAGAGAAACAAGAATTCGTCGTCGTCCTCAATATCGTTCTACAAGGCGGCTTCCGACGTTAAGGACTCTGGTCCGATTAAGAAGGGTAACAATGTTAAACTATCGTCGTACGACACCACCGTCGTCTACGAACCTGGTGAATCAAAGATGGATATATTTGTGTCAGATAAAGAAATTGCCTCTGCTCTTAGAAAATATCGTCAAATATCATTCTACTTCTACAAGGATCCTAACTTCTCGATCTCTGGTGTGCGTATAATAAACTATATACCAATGTCCATACCTCCCATGGCCTTCTCCGAGTTCTCTGATTCAGATTCAGATTATGACGACTTATACCACAGTTCCTCTGAATCAGAATCCGACTTCTTCGACCACAGTAGTAGTAGTATCTTTGATTCCCAGTCCTCTGAAGAATCATCATCATCATCATCATCAATAAAGCAGAAGGCAGCGAAATGAAGATGGATGAGACTGATAAGAGAAACAAGAATTCGTCGTCGTCCTCAATATCGTTCTACAAGGCGGCTTCCGACGTTAAGGACTCTGGTCCGATTAAGAAGGGTAACAATGTTAAACAATCGTCGTACGACACCACCGTCGTCTACGAACCTGGTGAATCAAAGATGGATATATTTGTGTCAGATAAAGAAATTGCCTCTGCTCTTAGAAAATATCGTCAAATATCATTCTACTTCTACAAGGATCCTAACTTCTCGATCTCTGGTGTGCGTATAATAAACTATATACCAATGTCCATACCTCCCATGGCCTTCTCCGAGTTCTCTGATTCAGATTCAGATTATGACGACTTATACCACAGTTCCTCTGAATCAGAATCCGACTTCTTCGACCACAGTAGTAGTAGTATCTTTGATTCCCAGTCCTCTGAAGAATCATCATCATCATCATCATCAATAAAGCAGAAGGCAGCGAAATGAAGATGGATGAGACTGATAAGAGAAACAAGAATTCGTCGTCGTCCTCAATATCGTTCTACAAGGCGGCTTCCGACGTTAAGGACTCTGGTCCGATTAAGAAGGGTAACAATGTTAAACTATCGTCGTACGACACCACCGTCGTCTACGAACCTGGTGAATCAAAGATGGATATATTTGTGTCAGATAAAGAAATTGCCTCTGCTCTTAGAAAATATCGTCAAATATCATTCTACTTCTACAAGGATCCTAACTTCTCGATCTCTGGTGTGCGTATAATAAACTATATACCAATGTCCATACCTCCCATGGCCTTCTCCGAGTTCTCTGATTCAGATTCAGATTATGACGACTTATACCACAGTTCCTCTGAATCAGAATCCGACTTCTTCGACCACAGTAGTAGTAGTATCTTTGATTCCCAGTCCTCTGAAGAATCATCATCATCATCATCATCATCAATAAAGCAGAAGGCAGCGAAATGAAGATGGATGAGATTGATAAGAGAAACAAGAATTCGTCGTCGTCCTCAATATCGTTCTACAAGGCGGCTTCCGACGTTAAGGACTCTGGTCCGATTAAGAAGGGTAACAATGTTAAACTATCGTCGTACGACAACACCGTCGTCTACGAACCTGGTGAATCAAAGATGGATATATTTGTGTCAGATAAAGAAATTGCCTCTGCTCTTAGAAAATATCGTCAAATATCATTCTACTTCTACAAGGATCCTAACTTCTCGATCTCTGGTGTGCGTATAATAAACTATATACCAATGTCCATACCTCCCATGGCCTTCTCCGAGTTCTCTGATTCAGATTCAGATTATGACGACTTATACCACAGTTCCTCTGAATCAGAATCCGACTTCTTCGACCACAGTAGTAGTAGTATCTTTGATTCCCAGTCCTCTGAAGAATCATCATCATCATCATCATCAATAAAGCAGAAGGCAGCGAAATGAAGATGGATGAGATTGATAAGAGAAACAAGAATTCGTCGTCGTCCTCAATATCGTTCTACAAGGCGGCTTCCGACGTTAAGGACTCTGGTCCGATTAAGAAGGGTAACAATGTTAAACTATCGTCGTACGACACCACCGTCGTCTACGAACCTGGTGAATCAAAGATGGATATATTTGTGTCAGATAAAGAAATTGCCTCTGCTCTTAGAAAATATCGTCAAATATCATTCTACTTCTACAAGGATCCTAACTTCTCGATCTCTGGTGTGCGTATAATAAACTATATACCAATGTCCATACCTCCCATGGCCTTCTCCGAGTTCTCTGATTCAGATTCAGATTATGACGACTTATACCACAGTTCCTCTGAATCAGAATCCGACTTCTTCGACCACAGTAGTAGTAGTATCTTTGATTCCCAGTCCTCTGAAGAATCATCATCATCATCATCATCAATAAAGCAGAAGGCAGCGAAATGAAGATGGATGAGATTGATAAGAGAAACAAGAATTCGTCGTCGTCCTCAATATCGTTCTACAAGGCGGCTTCCGACGTTAAGGACTCTGGTCCGATTAAGAAGGGTAACAATGTTAAACTATCGTCGTACGACACCACCGTCGTCTACGAACCTGGTGAATCAAAGATGGATATATTTGTGTCAGATAAAGAAATTGCCTCTGCTCTTAGAAAATATCGTCAAATATCATTCTACTTCTACAAGGATCCTAACTTCTCGATCTCTGGTGTGCGTATAATAAACTATATACCAATGTCCATACCTCCCATGGCCTTCTCCGAGTTCTCTGATTCAGATTCAGATTATGACGACTTATACCACAGTTCCTCTGAATCAGAATCCGACTTCTTCGACCACAGTAGTAGTATCTTTGATTCCCAGTCCTCTGAAGAATCATCATCATCATCATCATCAATAAAGCAGAAGGCAGCGAAATGAAGATGGATGAGATTGATAAGAGAAACAAGAATTCGTCGTCGTCCTCAATATCGTTCTACAAGGCGGCTTCCGACGTTAAGGACTCTGGTCCGATTAAGAAGGGTAACAATGTTAAACTATCGTCGTACGACACCACCGTCGTCTACGAACCTGGTGAATCAAAGATGGATATATTTGTGTCAGATAAAGAAATTGCCTCTGCTCTTAGAAAATATCGTCAAATATCATTCTACTTCTACAAGGATCCTAACTTCTCGATCTCTGGTGTGCGTATAATAAACTATATACCAATGTCCATACCTCCCATGGCCTTCTCCGAGTTCTCTGATTCAGATTCAGATTATGACGACTTATACCACAGTTCCTCTGAATCAGAATCCGACTTCTTCGACCACAGTAGTAGTAGTATCTTTGATTCCCAGTCCTCTGAAGAATCATCATCATCATCATCATCAATAAAGCAGAAGGCAGCGAAATGAAGATGGATGAGACTGATAAGAGAAACAAGAATTCGTCGTCGTCCTCAATATCGTTCTACAAGGCGGCTTCCGACGTTAAGGACTCTGGTCCGATTAAGAAGGGTAACAATGTTAAACTATCGTCGTACGACACCACCGTCGTCTACGAACTTGGTGAATCAAAGATGGATATATTTGTGTCAGATAAAGAAATTGCCTCTGCTCTTAGAAAATATCGTCAAATATCATTCTACTTCTACAAGGATCCTAACTTCTCGATCTCTAGTATGCGTATAATAAACTATATACCAATGTCCATACCTCCCATGGCCTTCTCCGAGTTCTCTGATTCAGATTCAGATTATGACGACTTATACCACAGTTCCTCTGAATCAGAATCCGACTTCTTCGACCACAGTAGTAGTAGTATCTTTGATTCCCAGTCCTCTGAAGAATCATCATCATCATCATCATCAATAAAGCAGAAGGCAGCGAAATGAAGATGGATGAGGTTGATAAGAGAAACAAGAATTCGTCGTCGTCCTCAATATCGTTCTACAAGGCGGCTTCCGACGTTAAGGACTCTGGTCCGATTAAGAAGGGTAACAATGTTAAACTATCGTCGTACGACACCACCGTCGTCTACGAACCTGGTGAATCAAAGATGGATATATTTGTGTCAGATAAAGAAATTGCCTCTGCTCTTAGAAAATATCGTCAAATATCATTCTACTTCTACAAGGATCCTAACTTCTCGATCTCTGGTGTGCGTATAATAAACTATATACCAATGTCCATACCTCCCATGGCCTTCTCCGAGTTCTCTGATTCAGATTCAGATTATGACGACTTATACCACAGTTCCTCTGAATCAGAATCCGACTTCTTCGACCACAGTAGTAGTAGTATCTTTGATTCCCAGTCCTCTGAAGAATCATCATCATCATCATCATCAATAAAGCAGAAGGCAGCGAAATGAAGATGGATGAGACTGATAAGAGAAACAAGAATTCGTCGTCGTCCTCAATATCGTTCTACAAGGCGGCTTCCGACGTTAAGGACTCTGGTCCGATTAAGAAGGGTAACAATGTTAAACTATCGTCGTACGACACCACCGTCGTCTACGAACCTGGTGAATCAAAGATGGATATATTTGTGTCAGATAAAGAAATTGCCTCTGCTCTTAGAAAATATCGTCAAATATCATTCTACTTCTACAAGGATCCTAACTTCTCGATCTCTGGTGTGCGTATAATAAACTATATACCAATGTCCATACCTCCCATGGCCTTCTCCGAGTTCTCTGATTCAGATTCAGATTATGACGACTTATACCACAGTTCCTCTGAATCAGAATCCGACTTCTTCGACCACAGTAGTAGTAGTATCTTTGATTCCCAGTCCTCTGAAGAATCATCATCATCATCATCATCAATAAAGCAGAAGGCAGCGAAATGAAGATGGATGAGATTGATAAGAGAAACAAGAATTCGTCGTCGTCCTCAATATCGTTCTACAAGGCGGCTTCCGACGTTAAGGACTCTGGTCCGATTAAGAAGGGTAACAATGTTAAACTATCGTCGTACGACACCACCGTCGTCTACGAACCTGGTGAATCAAAGATGGATATATTTGTGTCAGATAAAGAAATTGCCTCTGCTCTTAGAAAATATCGTCAAATATCATTCTACTTCTACAAGGATCCTAACTTCTCGATCTCTGGTGTGCGTATAATAAACTATATACCAATGTCCATACCTCCCATGGCCTTCTCCGAGTTCTCTGATTCAGATTCAGATTATGACGACTTATACCACAGTTCCTCTGAATCAGAATCCGACTTCTTCGACCACAGTAGTAGTAGTATCTTTGATTCCCAGTCCTCTGAAGAATCATCATCATCATCATCATCAATAAAGCAGAAGGCAGCGAAATGAAGATGGATGAGACTGATAAGAGAAACAAGAATTCGTCGTCGTCCTCAATATCGTTCTACAAGGCGGCTTCCGACGTTAAGGACTCTGGTCCGATTAAGAAGGGTAACAATGTTAAACTATCGTCGTACGACACCACCGTCGTCTACGAACCTGGTGAATCAAAGATGGATATATTTGTGTCAGATAAAGAAATTGCCTTTGCTCTTAGAAAATATCGTCAAATATCATTCTACTTCTACAAGGATCCTAACTTCTCGATCTCTGGTGTGCGTATAATAAACTATATACCAATGTCCATACCTCCCATGGCCTTCTCCGAGTTCTCTGATTCAGATTCAGATTATGACGACTTATACCACAGTTCCTCTGAATCAGAACCCGACTTCTTCGACCACAGTAGTAGTAGTATCTTTGATTCCCAGTCCTCTGAAGAATCATCATCATCATCATCATCAATAAAGCAGAAGGCAGCGAAATGAAGATGGATGAGATTGATAAGAGAAACAAGAATTCGTCGTCGTCCTCAATATCGTTCTACAAGGCGGCTTCCGACGTTAAGGACTCTGGTCCGATTAAGAAGGGTAACAATGTTAAACTATCGTCGTACGACACCACCGTCGTCTACGAACCTGGTGAATCAAAGATGGATATATTTGTGTCAGATAAAGAAATTGCCTCTGCTCTTAGAAAATATCGTCAAATATCATTCTACTTCTACAAGGATCCTAACTTCTCGATCTCTGGTGTGCGTATAATAAACTATATACCAATGTCCATACCTCCCATGGCCTTCTCCGAGTTCTCTGATTCAGATTCAGATTATGACGACTTATACCACAGTTCCTCTGAATCAGAATCCGACTTCTTCGACCACAGTAGTAGTAGTATCTTTGATTCCCAGTCCTCTGAAGAATCATCATCATCATCATCATCAATAAAGCAGAAGGCAGCGAAATGAAGATGGATGAGATTGATAAGAGAAACAAGAATTCGTCGTCGTCCTCAATATCGTTCTACAAGGCGGCTTCCGACGTTAAGGACTCTGGTCCGATTAAGAAGGGTAACAATGTTAAACTATCGTCGTACGACACCACCGTCGTCTACGAACCTGGTGAATCAAAGATGGATATATTTGTGTCAGATAAAGAAATTGCCTCTGCTCTTAGAAAATATCGTCAAATATCATTCTACTTCTACAAGGATCCTAACTTCTCGATCTCTGGTGTGCGTATAATAAACTATATACCAATGTCCATACCTCCCATGGCCTTCTCCGAGTTCTCTGATTCAGATTCAGATTATGACGACTTATACCACAGTTCCTCTGAATCAGAATCCGACTTCTTCGACCACAGTAGTAGTAGTATCTTTGATTCCCAGTCCTCTGAAGAATCATCATCATCATCAATAAAGCAGAAGGCAGCGAAATGAAGATGGATGAGATTGATAAGAGAAACAAGAATTCGTCGTCGTCCTCAATATCGTTCTACAAGGCGGCTTCCGACGTTAAGGACTCTGGTCCGATTAAGAAGGGTAACAATGTTAAACTATCGTCGTACGACACCACCGTCGTCTACGAACCTGGTGAATCAAAGATGGATATATTTGTGTCAGATAAAGAAATTGCCTCTGCTCTTAGAAAATATCGTCAAATATCATTCTACTTCTACAAGGATCCTAACTTCTCGATCTCTGGTGTGCGTATAATAAACTATATACCAATGTCCATACCTCCCATGGCCTTCTCCGAGTTCTCTGATTCAGATTCAGATTATGACGACTTATACCACAGTTCCTCTGAATCAGAATCCGACTTCTTCGACCACAGTAGTAGTAGTATCTTTGATTCCCAGTCCTCTGAAGAATCATCATCATCATCATCATCAATAAAGCAGAAGGCAGCGAAATGAAGATGGATGAGACTGATAAGAGAAACAAGAATTCGTCGTCGTCCTCAATATCGTTCTACAAGGCGGCTTCCGACGTTAAGGACTCTGGTCCGATTAAGAAGGGTAACAATGTTAAACTATCGTCGTACGACACCACCGTCGTCTACGAACCTGGTGAATCAAAGATGGATATATTTGTGTCAGATAAAGAAATTGCCTCTGCTCTTAGAAAATATCGTCAAATATCATTCTACTTCTACAAGGATCCTAACTTCTCGATCTCTGGTGTGCGTATAATAAACTATATACCAATGTCCATACCTCCCATGGCCTTCTCCGAGTTCTCTGATTCAGATTCAGATTATGACGACTTATACCACAGTTCCTCTGAATCAGAATCCGACTTCTTCGACCACAGTAGTAGTAGTATCTTTGATTCCCAGTCCTCTGAAGAATCATCATCATCATCATCATCAATAAAGCAGAAGGCAGCGAAATGAAGATGGATGAGATTGATAAGAGAAACAAGAATTCGTCGTCGTCCTCAATATCGTTCTACAAGGCGGCTTCCGACGTTAAGGACTCTGGTCCGATTAAGAAGGGTAACAATGTTAAACTATCGTCGTACGACACCACCGTCGTCTACGAACCTGGTGAATCAAAGATGGATATATTTGTGTCAGATAAAGAAATTGCCTCTGCTCTTAGAAAATATCGTCAAATATCATTCTACTTCTACAAGGATCCTAACTTCTCGATCTCTGGTGTGCGTATAATAAACTATATACCAATGTCCATACCTCCCATGGCCTTCTCCGAGTTCTCTGATTCAGATTCAGATTATGACGACTTATACCACAGTTCCTCTGAATCAGAATCCGACTTCTTCGACCACAGTAGTAGTAGTATCTTTGATTCCCAGTCCTCTGAAGAATCATCATCATCATCATCATCAATAAAGCAGAAGGCAGCGAAATGAAGATGGATGAGATTGATAAGAGAAACAAGAATTCGTCGTCGTCCTCAATATCGTTCTACAAGGCGGCTTCCGACGTTAAGGACTCTGGTCCGATTAAGAAGGGTAACAATGTTAAACTATCGTCGTACGACACCACCGTCGTCTACGAACCTGGTGAATCAAAGATGGATATATTTGTGTCAGATAAAGAAATTGCCTCTGCTCTTAGAAAATATCGTCAAATATCATTCTACTTCTACAAGGATCCTAACTTCTCGATCTCTGGTGTGCGTATAATAAACTATATACCAATGTCCATACCTCCCATGGCCTTCTCCGAGTTCTCTGATTCAGATTCAGATTATGACGACTTATACCACAGTTCCTCTGAATCAGAATCCGACTTCTTCGACCACAGTAGTAGTAGTATCTTTGATTCCCAGTCCTCTGAAGAATCATCATCATCATCATCATCAATAAAGCAGAAGGCAGCGAAATGAAGATGGATGAGACTGATAAGAGAAACAAGAATTCGTCGTCGTCCTCAATATCGTTCTACAAGGCGGCTTCCGACGTTAAGGACTCTGGTCCGATTAAGAAGGGTAACAATGTTAAACTATCGTCGTACGACACCACCGTCGTCTACGAACCTGGTGAATCAAAGATGGATATATTTGTGTCAGATAAAGAAATTGCCTCTGCTCTTAGAAAATATCGTCAAATATCATTCTACTTCTACAAGGATCCTAACTTCTCGATCTCTGGTGTGCGTATAATAAACTATATACCAATGTCCATACCTCCCATGGCCTTCTCCGAGTTCTCTGATTCAGATTCAGATTATGACGACTTATACCACAGTTCCTCTGAATCAGAATCCGACTTCTTCGACCACAGTAGTAGTAGTATCTTTGATTCCCAGTCCTCTGAAGAATCATCATCATCATCATCATCAATAAAGCAGAAGGCAGCGAAATGAAGATGGATGAGATTGATAAGAGAAACAAGAATTCGTCGTCCTCCTCAATATCGTTCTACAAGGCGGCTTCCGACGTTAAGGACTCTGGTCCGATTAAGAAGGGTAACAATGTTAAACTATCGTCGTACGACACCACCGTCGTCTACGAACCTGGTGAATCAAAGATGGATATATTTGTGTCAGATAAAGAAATTGCCTCTGCTCTTAGAAAATATCGTCAAATATCATTCTACTTCTACAAGGATCCTAACTTCTCGATCTCTGGTGTGCGTATAATAAACTATATACCAATGTCCATACCTCCCATGGCCTTCTCCGAGTTCTCTGATTCAGATTCAGATTATGACGACTTATACCACAGTTCCTCTGAATCAGAATCCGACTTCTTCGACCACAGTAGTAGTAGTATCTTTGATTCCCAGTCCTCTGAAGAATCATCATCATCATCATCATCAATAAAGCAGAAGGCAGCGAAATGAAGATGGATGAGACTGATAAGAGAAACAAGAATTCGTCGTCGTCCTCAATATCGTTCTACAAGGCGGCTTCCGACGTTAAGGACTCTGGTCCGATTAAGAAGGGTAACAATGTTAAACTATCGTCGTACGACACCACCGTCGTCTACGAACCTGGTGAATCAAAGATGGATATATTTGTGTCAGATAAAGAAATTGCCTCTGCTCTTAGAAAATATCGTCAAATATCATTCTACTTCTACAAGGATCCTAACTTCTCGATCTCTGGTGTGCGTATAATAAACTATATACCAATGTCCATACCTCCCATGGCCTTCTCCGAGTTCTCTGATTCAGATTCAGATTATGACGACTTATACCACAGTTCCTCTGAATCAGAATCCGACTTCTTCGACCACAGTAGTAGTAGTATCTTTGATTCCCAGTCCTCTGAAGAATCATCATCATCATCATCATCAATAAAGCAGAAGGCAGCGAAATGAAGATGGATGAGATTGATAAGAGAAACAAGAATTCGTCGTCGTCCTCAATATCGTTCTACAAGGCGGCTTCCGACGTTAAGGACTCTGGTCCGATTAAGAAGGGTAACAATGTTAAACTATCGTCGTACGACACCACCGTCGTCTACGAACCTGGTGAATCAAAGATGGATATATTTGTGTCAGATAAAGAAATTGCCTCTGCTCTTAGAAAATATCGTCAAATATCATTCTACTTCTACAAGGATCCTAACTTCTCGATCTCTGGTGTGCGTATAATAAACTATATACCAATGTCCATACCTCCCATGGCCTTCTCCGAGTTCTCTGATTCAGATTCAGATTATGACGACTTATACCACAGTTCCTCTGAATCAGAATCCGACTTCTTCGACCACAGTAGTAGTAGTATCTTTGATTCCCAGTCCTCTGAAGAATCATCATCATCATCAATAAAGCAGAAGGCAGCGAAATGAAGATGGATGAGATTGATAAGAGAAACAAGAATTCGTCGTCGTCCTCAATATCGTTCTACAAGGCGGCTTCCGACGTTAAGGACTCTGGTCCGATTAAGAAGGGTAACAATGTTAAACTATCGTCGTACGACACCACCGTCGTCTACGAACCTGGTGAATCAAAGATGGATATATTTGTGTCAGATAAAGAAATTGCCTTTGCTCTTAGAAAATATCGTCAAATATCATTCTACTTCTACAAGGATCCTAACTTCTCGATCTCTGGTGTGCGTATAATAAACTATATACCAATGTCCATACCTCCCATGGCCTTCTCCGAGTTCTCTGATTCAGATTCAGATTATGACGACTTATACCACAGTTCCTCTGAATCAGAACCCGACTTCTTCGACCACAGTAGTAGTAGTATCTTTGATTCCCAGTCCTCTGAAGAATCATCATCATCATCATCATCAATAAAGCAGAAGGCAGCGAAATGAAGATGGATGAGATTGATAAGAGAAACAAGAATTCGTCGTCGTCCTCAATATCGTTCTACAAGGCGGCTTCCGACGTTAAGGACTCTGGTCCGATTAAGAAGGGTAACAATGTTAAACTATCGTCGTACGACACCACCGTCGTCTACGAACCTGGTGAATCAAAGATGGATATATTTGTGTCAGATAAAGAAATTGCCTCTGCTCTTAGAAAATATCGTCAAATATCATTCTACTTCTACAAGGATCCTAACTTCTCGATCTCTGGTGTGCGTATAATAAACTATATACCAATGTCCATACCTCCCATGGCCTTCTCCGAGTTCTCTGATTCAGATTCAGATTATGACGACTTATACCACAGTTCCTCTGAATCAGAATCCGACTTCTTCGACCACAGTAGTAGTAGTATCTTTGATTCCCAGTCCTCTGAAGAATCATCATCATCATCATCATCAATAAAGCAGAAGGCAGCGAAATGAAGATGGATGAGATTGATAAGAGAAACAAGAATTCGTCGTCGTCCTCAATATCGTTCTACAAGGCGGCTTCCGACGTTAAGGACTCTGGTCCGATTAAGAAGGGTAACAATGTTAAACTATCGTCGTACGACACCACCGTCGTCTACGAACCTGGTGAATCAAAGATGGATATATTTGTGTCAGATAAAGAAATTGCCTCTGCTCTTAGAAAATATCGTCAAATATCATTCTACTTCTACAAGGATCCTAACTTCTCGATCTCTGGTGTGCGTATAATAAACTATATACCAATGTCCATACCTCCCATGGCCTTCTCCGAGTTCTCTGATTCAGATTCAGATTATGACGACTTATACCACAGTTCCTCTGAATCAGAATCCGACTTCTTCGACCACAGTAGTAGTAGTATCTTTGATTCCCAGTCCTCTGAAGAATCATCATCATCATCATCATCATCAATAAAGCAGAAGGCAGCGAAATGAAGATGGATGAGATTGATAAGAGAAACAAGAATTCGTCGTCGTCCTCAATATCGTTCTACAAGGCGGCTTCCGACGTTAAGGACTCTGGTCCGATTAAGAAGGGTAACAATGTTAAACTATCGTCGTACGACACCACCGTCGTCTACGAACCTGGTGAATCAAAGATGGATATATTTGTGTCAGATAAAGAAATTGCCTCTGCTCTTAGAAAATATCGTCAAATATCATTCTACTTCTACAAGGATCCTAACTTCTCGATCTCTGGTGTGCGTATAATAAACTATATACCAATGTCCATACCTCCCATGGCCTTCTCCGAGTTCTCTGATTCAGATTCAGATTATGACGACTTATACCACAGTTCCTCTGAATCAGAATCCGACTTCTTCGACCACAGTAGTAGTAGTATCTTTGATTCCCAGTCCTCTGAAGAATCATCATCATCATCAATAAAGCAGAAGGCAGCGAAATGAAGATGGATGAGATTGATAAGAGAAACAAGAATTCGTCGTCGTCCTCAATATCGTTCTACAAGGCGGCTTCCGACGTTAAGGACTCTGGTCCGATTAAGAAGGGTAACAATGTTAAACTATCGTCGTACGACACCACCGTCGTCTACGAACCTGGTGAATCAAAGATGGATATATTTGTGTCAGATAAAGAAATTGCCTCTGCTCTTAGAAAATATCGTCAAATATCATTCTACTTCTACAAGGATCCTAACTTCTCGATCTCTGGTGTGCGTATAATAAACTATATACCAATGTCCATACCTCCCATGGCCTTCTCCGAGTTCTCTGATTCAGATTCAGATTATGACGACTTATACCACAGTTCCTCTGAATCAGAATCCGACTTCTTCGACCACAGTAGTAGTAGTATCTTTGATTCCCAGTCCTCTGAAGAATCATCATCATCATCATCATCAATAAAGCAGAAGGCAGCGAAATGAAGATGGATGAGATTGATAAGAGAAACAAGAATTCGTCGTCGTCCTCAATATCGTTCTACAAGGCGGCTTCCGACGTTAAGGACTCTGGTCCGATTAAGAAGGGTAACAATGTTAAACTATCGTCGTACGACACCACCGTCGTCTACGAACCTGGTGAATCAAAGATGGATATATTTGTGTCAGATAAAGAAATTGCCTCTGCTCTTAGAAAATATCGTCAAATATCATTCTACTTCTACAAGGATCCTAACTTCTCGATCTCTGGTGTGCGTATAATAAACTATATACCAATGTCCATACCTCCCATGGCCTTCTCCGAGTTCTCTGATTCAGATTCAGATTATGACGACTTATACCACAGTTCCTCTGAATCAGAATCCGACTTCTTCGACCACAGTAGTAGTAGTATCTTTGATTCCCAGTCCTCTGAAGAATCATCATCATCATCATCATCAATAAAGCAGAAGGCAGCGAAATGAAGATGGATGAGATTGATAAGAGAAACAAGAATTCGTCGTCGTCCTCAATATCGTTCTACAAGGCGGCTTCCGATGTTAAGGACTCTGGTCCGATTAAGAAGGGTAACAATGTTAAACTATCGTCGTACGACACCACCGTCGTCTACGAACCTGGTGAATCAAAGATGGATATATTTGTGTCAGATAAAGAAATTGCCTCTGCTCTTAGAAAATATCGTCAAATATCATTCTACTTCTACAAGGATCCTAACTTCTCGATCTCTGGTGTGCGTATAATAAACTATATACCAATGTCCATACCTCCCATGGCCTTCTCCGAGTTCTCTGATTCAGATTCAGATTATGACGACTTATACCACAGTTCCTCTGAATCAGAACCCGACTTCTTCGACCACAGTAGTAGTAGTATCTTTGATTCCCAGTCCTCTGAAGAATCATCATCATCATCATCATCAATAAAGCAGAAGGCAGCGAAATGAAGATGGATGAGATTGATAAGAGAAACAAGAATTCGTCGTCGTCCTCAATATCGTTCTACAAGGCGGCTTCCGACGTTAAGGACTCTGGTCCGATTAAGAAGGGTAACAATGTTAAACTATCGTCGTACGACACCACCGTCGTCTACGAACCTGGTGAATCAAAGATGGATATATTTGTGTCAGATAAAGAAATTGCCTCTGCTCTTAGAAAATATCGTCAAATATCATTCTACTTCTACAAGGATCCTAACTTCTCGATCTCTGGTGTGCGTATAATAAACTATATACCAATGTCCATACCTCCCATGGCCTTCTCCGAGTTCTCTGATTCAGATTCAGATTATGACGACTTATACCACAGTTCCTCTGAATCAGAATCCGACTTCTTCGACCACAGTAGTAGTAGTATCTTTGATTCCCAGTCCTCTGAAGAATCATCATCATCATCATCATCAATAAAGCAGAAGGCAGCGAAATGAAGATGGATGAGATTGATAAGAGAAACAAGAATTCGTCGTCCTCCTCAATATCGTTCTACAAGGCGGCTTCCGACGTTAAGGACTCTGGTCCGATTAAGAAGGGTAACAATGTTAAACTATCGTCGTACGACACCACCGTCGTCTACGAACCTGGTGAATCAAAGATGGATATATTTGTGTCAGATAAAGAAATTGCCTCTGCTCTTAGAAAATATCGTCAAATATCATTCTACTTCTACAAGGATCCTAACTTCTCGATCTCTGGTGTGCGTATAATAAACTATATACCAATGTCCATACCTCCCATGGCCTTCTCCGAGTTCTCTGATTCAGATTCAGATTATGACGACTTATACCACAGTTCCTCTGAATCAGAATCCGACTTCTTCGACCACAGTAGTAGTAGTATCTTTGATTCCCAGTCCTCTGAAGAATCATCATCATCATCATCATCAATAAAGCAGAAGGCAGCGAAATGAAGATGGATGAGACTGATAAGAGAAACAAGAATTCGTCGTCGTCCTCAATATCGTTCTACAAGGCGGCTTCCGACGTTAAGGACTCTGGTCCGATTAAGAAGGGTAACAATGTTAAACTATCGTCGTACGACACCACCGTCGTCTACGAACCTGGTGAATCAAAGATGGATATATTTGTGTCAGATAAAGAAATTGCCTCTGCTCTTAGAAAATATCGTCAAATATCATTCTACTTCTACAAGGATCCTAACTTCTCGATCTCTGGTGTGCGTATAATAAACTATATACCAATGTCCATACCTCCCATGGCCTTCTCCGAGTTCTCTGATTCAGATTCAGATTATGACGACTTATACCACAGTTCCTCTGAATCAGAATCCGACTTCTTCGACCACAGTAGTAGTAGTATCTTTGATTCCCAGTCCTCTGAAGAATCATCATCATCATCATCATCAATAAAGCAGAAGGCAGCGAAATGAAGATGGATGAGATTGATAAGAGAAACAAGAATTCGTCGTCGTCCTCAATATCGTTCTACAAGGCGGCTTCCGACGTTAAGGACTCTGGTCCGATTAAGAAGGGTAACAATGTTAAACTATCGTCGTACGACACCACCGTCGTCTACGAACCTGGTGAATCAAAGATGGATATATTTGTGTCAGATAAAGAAATTGCCTCTGCTCTTAGAAAATATCGTCAAATATCATTCTACTTCTACAAGGATCCTAACTTCTCGATCTCTGGTGTGCGTATAATAAACTATATACCAATGTCCATACCTCCCATGGCCTTCTCCGAGTTCTCTGATTCAGATTCAGATTATGACGACTTATACCACAGTTCCTCTGAATCAGAATCCGACTTCTTCGACCACAGTAGTAGTAGTATCTTTGATTCCCAGTCCTCTGAAGAATCATCATCATCATCATCATCATCATCAATAAAGCAGAAGGCAGCGAAATGAAGATGGATGAGAGTGATAAGAGAAACAAGAATTCGTCGTCGTCCTCAATATCGTTCTACAAGGCGGCTTCCGACGTTAAGGACTCTGGTCCGATTAAGAAGGGTAACAATGTTAAACTATCGTCGTACGACACCACCGTCGTCTACAAACCTGGTGAATCAAAGATGGATATATTTGTGTCAGATAAAGAAATTGCCTCTGCTCTTAGAAAATATCGTCAAATATCATTCTACTTCTACAAGGATCCTAACTTCTCGATCTCTGGTGTGCGTATAATAAACTATATACCAATGTCCATACCTCCCATGGCCTTCTCCGAGTTCTCTGATTCAGATTCAGATTATGACGACTTATACCACAGTTCCTCTGAATCAGAATCCGACTTCTTCGACCACAGTAGTAGTAGTATCTTTGATTCCCAGTCCTCTGAAGAATCATCATCATCATCATCATCAATAAAGCAGAAGGCAGCGAAATGAAGATGGATGAGACTGATAAGAGAAACAAGAATTCGTCGTCGTCCTCAATATCGTTCTACAAGGCGGCTTCCGACGTTAAGGACTCTGGTCCGATTAAGAAGGGTAACAATGTTAAACTATCGTCGTACGACACCACCGTCGTCTACGAACCTGGTGAATCAAAGATGGATATATTTGTGTCAGATAAAGAAATTGCCTCTGCTCTTAGAAAATATCGTCAAATATCATTCTACTTCTACAAGGATCCTAACTTCTCGATCTCTGGTGTGCGTATAATAAACTATATACCAATGTCCATACCTCCCATGGCCTTCTCCGAGTTCTCTGATTCAGATTCAGATTATGACGACTTATACCACAGTTCCTCTGAATCAGAATCCGACTTCTTCGACCACAGTAGTAGTAGTATCTTTGATTCCCAGTCCTCTGAAGAATCATCATCATCATCATCATCAATAAAGCAGAAGGCAGCGAAATGAAGATGGATGAGACTGATAAGAGAAACAAGAATTCGTCGTCGTCCTCAATATCGTTCTACAAGGCGGCTTCCGACGTTAAGGACTCTGGTCCGATTAAGAAGGGTAACAATGTTAAACAATCGTCGTACGACACCACCGTCGTCTACGAACCTGGTGAATCAAAGATGGATATATTTGTGTCAGATAAAGAAATTGCCTCTGCTCTTAGAAAATATCGTCAAATATCATTCTACTTCTACAAGGATCCTAACTTCTCGATCTCTGGTGTGCGTATAATAAACTATATACCAATGTCCATACCTCCCATGGCCTTCTCCGAGTTCTCTGATTCAGATTCAGATTATGACGACTTATACCACAGTTCCTCTGAATCAGAATCCGACTTCTTCGACCACAGTAGTAGTAGTATCTTTGATTCCCAGTCCTCTGAAGAATCATCATCATCATCATCATCAATAAAGCAGAAGGCAGCGAAATGAAGATGGATGAGATTGATAAGAGAAACAAGAATTCGTCGTCGTCCTCAATATCGTTCTACAAGGCGGCTTCCGACGTTAAGGACTCTGGTCCGATTAAGAAGGGTAACAATGTTAAACTATCGTCGTACGACACCACCGTCGTCTACGAACCTGGTGAATCAAAGATGGATATATTTGTGTCAGATAAAGAAATTGCCTCTGCTCTTAGAAAATATCGTCAAATATCATTCTACTTCTACAAGGATCCTAACTTCTCGATCTCTGGTGTGCGTATAATAAACTATATACCAATGTCCATACCTCCCATGGCCTTCTCCGAGTTCTCTGATTCAGATTCAGATTATGACGACTTATACCACAGTTCCTCTGAATCAGAATCCGACTTCTTCGACCACAGTAGTAGTAGTATCTTTGATTCCCAGTCCTCTGAAGAATCATCATCATCATCAATAAAGCAGAAGGCAGCGAAATGAAGATGGATGAGATTGATAAGAGAAACAAGAATTCGTCGTCGTCCTCAATATCGTTCTACAAGGCGGCTTCCGACGTTAAGGACTCTGGTCCGATTAAGAAGGGTAACAATGTTAAACTATCGTCGTACGACACCACCGTCGTCTACGAACCTGGTGAATCAAAGATGGATATATTTGTGTCAGATAAAGAAATTGCCTCTGCTCTTAGAAAATATCGTCAAATATCATTCTACTTCTACAAGGATCCTAACTTCTCGATCTCTGGTGTGCGTATAATAAACTATATACCAATGTCCATACCTCCCATGGCCTTCTCCGAGTTCTCTGATTCAGATTCAGATTATGACGACTTATACCACAGTTCCTCTGAATCAGAACCCGACTTCTTCGACCACAGTAGTAGTAGTATCTTTGATTCCCAGTCCTCTGAAGAATCATCATCATCATCATCATCAATAAAGCAGAAGGCAGCGAAATGAAGATGGATGAGATTGATAAGAGAAACAAGAATTCGTCGTCGTCCTCAATATCGTTCTACAAGGCGGCTTCCGACGTTAAGGACTCTGGTCCGATTAAGAAGGGTAACAATGTTAAACTATCGTCGTACGACACCACCGTCGTCTACGAACCTGGTGAATCAAAGATGGATATATTTGTGTCAGATAAAGAAATTGCCTCTGCTCTTAGAAAATATCGTCAAATATCATTCTACTTCTACAAGGATCCTAACTTCTCGATCTCTGGTGTGCGTATAATAAACTATATACCAATGTCCATACCTCCCATGGCCTTCTCCGAGTTCTCTGATTCAGATTCAGATTATGACGACTTATACCACAGTTCCTCTGAATCAGAATCCGACTTCTTCGACCACAGTAGTAGTAGTATCTTTGATTCCCAGTCCTCTGAAGAATCATCATCATCATCATCATCAATAAAGCAGAAGGCAGCGAAATGAAGATGGATGAGATTGATAAGAGAAACAAGAATTCGTCGTCGTCCTCAATATCGTTCTACAAGGCGGCTTCCGACGTTAAGGACTCTGGTCCGATTAAGAAGGGTAACAATGTTAAACTATCGTCGTACGACACCACCGTCGTCTACGAACCTGGTGAATCAAAGATGGATATATTTGTGTCAGATAAAGAAATTGCCTCTGCTCTTAGAAAATATCGTCAAATATCATTCTACTTCTACAAGGATCCTAACTTCTCGATCTCTGGTGTGCGTATAATAAACTATATACCAATTGCCATACCTCCCATGGCCTTCTCCGAGTTCTCTGATTCAGATTCAGATTATGACGACTTATACCACAGTTCCTCTGAATCAGAATCCGACTTCTTCGACCACAGTAGTAGTAGTATCTTTGATTCCCAGTCCTCTGAAGAATCATCATCATCATCAATAAAGCAGAAGGCAGCGAAATGAAGATGGATGAGATTGATAAGAGAAACAAGAATTCGTCGTCGTCCTCAATATCGTTCTACAAGGCGGCTTCCGACGTTAAGGACTCTGGTCCGATTAAGAAGGGTAACAATGTTAAACTATCGTCGTACGACACCACCGTCGTCTACGAACCTGGTGAATCAAAGATGGATATATTTGTGTCAGATAAAGAAATTGCCTCTGCTCTTAGAAAATATCGTCAAATATCATTCTACTTCTACAAGGATCCTAACTTCTCGATCTCTGGTGTGCGTATAATAAACTATATACCAATGTCCATACCTCCCATGGCCTTCTCCGAGTTCTCTGATTCAGATTCAGATTATGACGACTTATACCACAGTTCCTCTGAATCAGAATCCGACTTCTTCGACCACAGTAGTAGTAGTATCTTTGATTCCCAGTCCTCTGAAGAATCATCATCATCATCATCATCAATAAAGCAGAAGGCAGCGAAATGAAGATGGATGAGATTGATAAGAGAAACAAGAATTCGTCGTCCTCCTCAATATCGTTCTACAAGGCGGCTTCCGACGTTAAGGACTCTGGTCCGATTAAGAAGGGTAACAATGTTAAACTATCGTCGTACGACACCACCGTCGTCTACGAACCTGGTGAATCAAAGATGGATATATTTGTGTCAGATAAAGAAATTGCCTCTGCTCTTAGAAAATATCGTCAAATATCATTCTACTTCTACAAGGATCCTAACTTCTCGATCTCTGGTGTGCGTATAATAAACTATATACCAATGTCCATACCTCCCATGGCCTTCTCCGAGTTCTCTGATTCAGATTCAGATTATGACGACTTATACCACAGTTCCTCTGAATCAGAATCCGACTTCTTCGACCACAGTAGTAGTAGTATCTTTGATTCCCAGTCCTCTGAAGAATCATCATCAATATCTGAATCAAAGATCACCTTTGGTAGTATTGATTTCCATTCCTCTGAATCATCATCAATATCTGATTCAAAGGTCATCTTTACTTGCTTTGCTTCCTCCAAATCAAAGGTTATTCCCGATAAACTTGCTTTCTTTATTCTTTCTAAACTATCCGTAAAATCATTGAAGCGCTTTCGATGCGTACGCAAATCTTGGTCCATTTTATTTCAAAACACTCATTTCATGACCATGTATGCCACACATTTCATATCTCGTCACGGCTCTCATGATGATTATCATACATTTATTCACCTAAATTGTATTGCTGATCAAGATCTTCACTTCTCTGAATTCTATTTGCTTAAGAACAACATACTCCAATTAAATTTGTCATATCCACTTCAACAGTCTCCCTATGGTACTTGTATTCTAGGCTCCACAAGTGTTAACGGCATTTTTTGTATTGGCCAACCTTTTCCAAATTTGATGCCCAATTCCCGATATACATTGTGGAATCCCCTTACCAATGAATTCAAGGAAGTTCCTCCTAGTCCCGCTGTAGTTTCACCAGTAGACCCTGAAGCGGACATACATCTAGAACATATTTTTCACGGGTTTGGTTATGACAAGCTTAGAGATGACTTTAAGGTTATTCAATATGTATCATTTGATGATTTGTTTGGGAATCATACCTTTGGTCTGCCAACAAGTTTTTTTGAGATATATAGTTTAAAAAGTAATTCTTGGAGAATGATCCACATGGACAAAGATCTGCGTCATAGGCATTACGATTTTAGTGAAGCTACATCATTTGATGCTCTCGAAGTTTATGTGGATGGAGCTTGTCATTGGTTGGTTTTGGGACCTCCCAAACATCATGTTATTACTGTGAGCCTTTTGTCATTTGACTTGAGTCATGAGGTGTTCGTTACAACACCCATCGGGGAAGAACTATATTCTCCACGCTTTCCTGATCATCGCTTGACAGTGTTAAATGAATCAATTGCTTTAATCTCAAATTATCATGATGATATTGTTTTTCACATATCTATTCTGGGTGAACTCAGTGTTAGTGAATCATGGATCAAACTATATACTTATGGCCCCGTACCTTCCATCCATTGGCCCCCAATTGGATTTGGGAAGATGGGGTATATGTTCGTTGAAAAAAATGATTACGAAGTCGCCTGTGTTGATTTGAGCACCCAAATAATTGAGGAGTTTGGTATTATTGCACTTGGAAGGTGTTCTATTGTTGGTCTTTACAAGGAAAGCCTTCGGAGGATCAAGTAATTAACTAGTTCTTCTTCTTCTTCTTGTTTTCACCCGTAGGTATATATATAGTCTATGGTGATATGATCTCATTTTATCAATTTAATTTTAAAGGTTTAGGCCTTTCCGATGATATGCAAACCGATTGTGTGTTTCTTTAATGAATGTGTTCCTATTTTACAACTATATATCATCTTTTTACTTTCGATGTATTCTGTTTGAATATCAACTTTTTCAGTATAGTTTGATTTTGCAATAATGATTCTGCTTGAAATTGAACACAAGTGGTACGAATGAATTATTTTAAGTCATCGTCACCACGAATGAGTTAAACAATGGGAGATTAAGATTTAAGAGTTCAAACTCTAACTGAATGACTGATACTATCAACATAACATATTAATTGTAATGTGTATCCTAATGGTGTCTAACTTGACATCTATATACTTTTTGTAATTGGTATTTTGCTCTATTATGTGGTCGTCTAGCAAACGATAATATACTACTATGTTCTATGCAATTCTTCCTAAAAAGTGAATAGAATTCATATACTGATATACGTTGATGTTGTGCCGAACATATTTATTAATAAAACTTACTTATTGGAAAAAAAAAGGACTAATACACTAAACAGAATTATATGAATTCATCATTGATTAAAAGAATATTTTAAGCCATTATTATTTATTGCACAAATTTTTTTTTAGTCATAGTGCATATCTTACTTTTGATATGAGTGGGAGGGAGTGGTACTAATCCATTATTGCCGAGTGAATTATTCAAAATCAGAAAGAATACAATTATTTCAAGCTGTTCAAAAAAAAAAAAATACAATTATTTCAAAAACTATTAGCACAATTCTTTTTTGTTTTCATATATCCACTTCACTTAAATTATAATCTTATTTAAGACAATAATGTCATACATTAAATTCAATATGGACAAGAAAACAAGAAAGAACATTAATCTCACAAAGCATATATATACAAACAAAAAACATAGTACTAATTAAGTTATAGAGCATGATGATGATTCATAGGATGAGGGCAATTATTTAAGTAAAGATGATGATCATGGTATTATTCCTATTGAATGTTAGGACAAGGAGTACTTCCTCCGTCCCAAAATGTAAGTAAATTTGACTTTTTAGGTACATCTGACTATTGATGTATTTGGTCCATAATATGAGCTAAATACATCAATAGTCAAATGTACCTAAAAAGTCAAATTTACTTACATTTTAGGACGGAGGGAGTACGTAGCTAGCAGCTAGGTCTTGGACAGTGACACTACGTACCTGTAACAATAACAGGCATGCTTACACCCACAGCAAATTGCCTTCACACAAGTCCTTGTTGGCCTTCCTTCCAATCATAGACAACAAAAACAGAATGAGTAGTAGTACGAGTGTTACGTTGGTGTCACTACCACAGCAGTATCCACGAGAGAAAAGCCACGATAACCCAGAAGAATCACTAGTAATTCATAATTAAATTCACCAACACACTTAAGATGATTTTTTTTAATGATAAAAGGATGTCGTTAAAAGGTTGAGGAACAAAATGAGATCTTATTACATCAAAATGTAAAAGAAGACGCAAAGTAGGACCAGGAGGAAGATCTAAAATGGTCAAAAAGAAGTCACATGAATCATCTAAGTGGGCATGTATGTGTGTTTGGTTTGATGGTGAACATAATTGTTTTTGATAGAATTGAGTTGATCATTTAGATAGAATTAATTTTAACATAATTGAATTTAGTAGAACAGTTTTATGTTTGGATAGATTCGTGTAAAAGAACCAAACACCATAACATCACTCTAGAATCAATTATATTTACCTCCGAAATTGTTTTTGACTCTTTTAAAAATCAAACCACACATGCACATATGGCTAGTAAAGAGAAGCGATTGGTGCATTGGATTTGTGGTTTTACTTACCAAAGGTGTAGGGGTGTGTAGTGCTTATGTAGCATAACTTTGGAGTGTGTTATAACTTAGAAGGCTTACAATTAGCGCGAGATTGTGGATAATGCATGGATATTATCATCATGTTGAGCTTCATATCTATCGAGTCTTTGGGGGTGGTTTCAAATTTGCAAACAAATCATGTATGGTGGGAAGGCGACATACTGATGCTTAATGCAAAATATTCTCAGCTTGCATAAACAATATTGAGTGGTTAAATTAATTTTGTCATTCTTATAGACGCGTTAGCTACTACTAGTAGTATAAATAAAAAATGTGAGAACAATCCACGTTAAGCTTAAATGTATTTTTAGGAGGATTTTATTTTTATTTTTATTATTTTTTTGTTGTTTTTTGTTTTTTTGGTACATAGATGAAATGACAAAACCATCATTAATTTACACACAAAGTGGAACGAATCACGGTCACAAACGTCTGACCTAGTAATTTCGGCATTTTCTGCCAGTTGAGCTAGGACTTCTGAACTTTTTGTTGTTTTTTGTTACTGCTATTATTTTAAATTATAAAACTTGTGGGAGTATTATAATACAGTACTGAAATGAAATGCGGTGGTCAATTAGAAAATTTAAAAATGTGCTTGAGAATTGATTAGAATTTTTTTTTAGACAAAACTATTATAAATTTACTACATACACAAAATGTAGGCACTAGAGGTTTAGCTCCGATCATGGACGTCTAACTTAATAACAATTTTAATATTTTGTTTTATAATTTTAATTTTGATGTTTTCAATTAGTTGAATAAAGATTTTTGGACAATTTTTTTTTTCTTTTATTAAATTATTTAGAGATTAGGTTCATTTAAGTGTATATAAAAAAATGATATTTAAATTCAATTTCTTTTCGATAATATATTTAAATTCAAATTTCTACAAATATCTGTGTAACTATCAAATGAATCGTTGTACCAAAAAAAAAAAACTATCAAATGAATCGTACTTATGCAAGATTACTGTTAAATTAATTTAACATAACTATGCATCATAATTGTAGTACTATGTATGATGAAGATGATATACAAGTTTTTTAGCATTATATGTGATGTGAGGCTGGCTGTGTGTAGTTGAGACGTAATTAATTCATGTGAAAAGTGAAAAGTATATGAGTCAGGACTGTGGACGAGTTTGTGTGGATGAGTGAGGTTGGTACGCTCATTAGCAGGTTTTGGTTGGTTGCAGTGCACTGCACTCGATATTCACTACTATTTCATCGTTCTATTTTAAGCGTTAAAATTGACCAAATTACACATTTTAAAAAGAATGTGTAAATTTTGTCAAAAAAAAAAAAGAATATGTAAATAAAGAAAAGAAAATTTAACTTTTACTTATGTCCTCTTTTTTTATTGATGGTAGACATTGGAGTTCTAAAAAGTAGATATTTGAGTATACTTTTTCTCTCACTTAACGATCGCTTTAAAGGATAAAATAGAAAAAACCAAGGTTTTAAATAGTGTATATAACTTTTTTTTTTTGGGACAAACAATTTTGGCAATTAAGACACTTATTTTGGGACAGGAGGGAGTAGTAACTAAGAAAGTCTCAATAAAGATATTATAGAGAGTTTCATAATTTAATGATTCATATCTTAATGTTTTTTAGCATTAGAGTTCCATAACGATAACATGACATAGAATAGAGGTATCAAAATTGATAATATTACTTTTTTTTTATATCAAATTAAATATAATTGATAATTTATTATTAATGTATGATGATATCCAAAATAATATCACCATTAAAAATTATAATAATATGTATAAATTGCTGTAAAGACTAAAGACTACCTTTTTAAAATATATGATATTCAAATCAGGATTAGCAATGAAAATGTTGGTAATGGTGATATGGCTGCTAAATAAAATTATTAATTTTAAAATAAAGTAGTAGTACGGTACAGTAGTACTAGTATTGAATTGAATGATTGAATGAATAAAAACAAAAAATATAACCACCCCACCACCCAGTAGTAGTACACACACTTTATAATACGAACGAGCTTCTTTCATTTCTTTACACAAATCACAATCACAATTCACGAGACGAGACGAGACGAGAGGAAACACACAGCTTCTAACTTCACGTGCTTCTTTTCTTTCTTTCTTTCTTGTTGTGACTCACTCACTCACTCACTCACTGTGAGTGACTCAGGGACTCAGGGTTAGTTTAATTAATCAATCCATTAATCACTTTCTTTCTTTATTAATATTGCATTGCATATTACTATTATTATGATCATTTCTTCTACATTTTCATTTTCATCACACACACGGTGCTCGCTCGCTGTGATTCTCATGTTCTAATTTCGGTTAGTTTTTCAATTTTGATAATAACCATTTTCTTTCTTCTTCGATTAACGAACATCATTTTCTTTCTTTTCTTTCTTTCATCAATCTAAATCTTCAAATCATGCTCGCTCGCTCGCTCGCTCGATTATGGCTTCCTCACGACGTTTCTGCACATTTTATTATTATTTATTATTATTATGATGTTCTTCTTTCTTTCTTTCTTTCTTTCATTGCCATATTTTAGGAATCATCCATCCATCGCTTATAATCAATCAATCAATCAATCAATCATTTTCTTTCTTTCTTTTCTGTTTGCTCATTTTTGCTTCCCAGATTTAACTTTCTTAATTGGGTCTTGTTTGGTGCTTTTCATAATCATTTTTTCGTAAATCAATACTAATAATTATTCATTACCATGCTTTACATTTTTGCTCTGTTAAACAACTTGCCTTATTTGTTCTTTTTTTATCTTCTACCATAAAATAACTTTCATGAGTTGTATTCAACATATTTTTTTATGTTCTTCAAGATACCCTATATGAAACTATTTAACATTTTATTTTTCTAATAGAAATAGAAATGACTTATACATAAGCGCTTATTATCAGGATTTTGAGCACTACTACTACGTACTGCAAGGAAGATGTATTCCCCTCATCACAACGGAAATGGAAATGGAAATCTTAAAAGTTCAGACTCCCCACGTACTTTGGCAGAAAATATTGAGGAATTTGATCTCTCTAAAGCATTAGATAAGCCAAGGGCTTTGAACATTGAGAGACAAAGATCATGTGAATCAATAGGCCTTTCTCCCCGTCATTTTTTCATTAAACCAGATAACTTTTTTCGCCTCGCAGACCATCTTGATTCTCCTCTGCATAATAAATCAAATCTTAATACTCCAAGATCACTGCTATCCGACCCTCATTCAATATTGCCTGAAGCCTGGGAAGCTCTCAGGCGTTCCATGGTATATTTTCGTGGTCAACCAGTTGGGACAATAGCTGCCTTGGACACTTCTGATGAGAAGCTTAACTATGATCAGGTAACTAACATGCCTATTGTTGCTACTATTTCATTTCATAGCGTGGATTCTACTATTCTTACTATATATTTTTCTTGTCTATCCTTTTTTAGTTTCCTATGGAGGCCTAATATGGGGTATGTATTATATTTGTGCCTAGGTTTTTGTAAGAGACTTTGTCCCAAGTGCTCTGGCTTTTCTGATGCACGGGGAACCAGAGATTGTTAAGAATTTTCTCTTAAAGACTCTTCGTCTTCAATCATGGGAGAAGAAGATTGATCAGTTTCATCTGGCTGAAGGGGTGATGCCTGCTAGTTTTAAGGTATTCCATGATCCGGTCAGAAACCGTGAAATGCTGATAGCAGATTTTGGTGAAAGTGCAATAGGAAGGGTTGCTCCTGTTGATTCTGGATTTTGGTGGATTATTTTACTTCGTGCATACACAAAATCTACAGGAGACTCTTCTTTGGCTGAAAAGCCTGAATGTCAAAAGGGTATGCGTTTGATTCTGAGTTTATGCTTGTCAGAGGGGTTTGATACATTTCCAACGTTACTATGTGCTGACGGTTGCTGTATGATTGATCGTAGGATGGTGAGTTTTCTAAACTCTGTACATAATCTACTGTCTTGAAAATAGCCATTGAATATGATATTATTTTTCTATATTTTCGGATTTTCCTATCTAGGTAGATTTACATCACAATGACTTAGAAAAACTCAATCCAAAGTGAATGAGAGTAACAAACTAACAGAGTAATTCTAGATGTAGGCACTGACAGGGGATATACTCTGAATGCCTTTTATTCCTATGGTTAATTTATCTATTTCTTACTTTAATTTTGTTTTATAATTTATGATTTCAGGGTGTTTATGGCTATCCAATTGAAATTCAGGCATTATTCTTCATGGCTTTAAGATGTGCCATGCAATTGCTTAAGCCAGATGCTGAAGGGAAAGAGTTTATGGAACGAATTGCGAATCGCTTGCATGCCTTGAGTTATCATATGAGAAGTCATTTTTGGATGGATTTGAAGCAACTAAATGATATATATCGCTTCAAAACAGAAGAGTACTCGCATACTGCAGTGAACAAGTTTAATGTTATTCCCGATTCTTTACCAGATTGGGTTTTTGATTTCATGCCCCATCATGGTGGATACTTTATTGGGAATGTGAGTCCAGCTAGGATGGATTTTCGTTGGTTTTGCCTTGGTAATTGCATAGCAATTTTGTCCTGCTTGGCAACTCCTGAGCAGTCAGTTGCAATCATGGATCTCATAGAATCACGGTGGGAGGAATTAATTGGGCAGATGCCTGTCAAAGTTTGTTATCCGGCCTTTGAAAACCATGAATGGAGGATCATAACAGGATGTGACCCAAAAAATACTAGATGGAGTTATCACAATGGAGGATCTTGGCCAGGTACTCTTATATGCTACCATTCTTAATTTCATAGAATAAGTCTGTGTGTATGTGTGTGTTTAATTTATCATTTAATAAAAGTACAACATTTTTGGGGGAAAGCAAACTTCAGTTCATCATTAAACAAATGCAATAGAAACATAGGAATAAAGATGAATATAATTTGAGTGCATGTTTGGTAAGTTTAGCAAAATTGTAGTGTATCATCTCAACTTTAACAAAAACTACACTATGTAGCTTCAATTTTGTCAAACTCACTATCATTTCAAAGTAGGTTATGAAAGATTATATTAGCTTGTCTCCAAACAAGGGCTATGTTAAAGCCAGAAAAAAAAAAGATAGGATTTCTCTACTTATATTTTCAACTCTTAGTATTTGCTTTTTTAATACGGTGATATTGGTTATGGTGGTTCTAGTTATGTTATGGTTTTTGTCTGCGGCGGCCATCAAGACTGGACGACCCCAAATTGCAAAACGTGCCCTTCAAATTGCTGAGTCCAGATTGCTAAAGGACAACTGGCCTGAATATTATGATGGAACACTTGGTCGGTACATTGGGAAGCAGGCTCGAAAATGCCAAACCTGGTCTATTGCTGGTTACTTGGTGGCCAGGATGTTGCTTGATGATCCTTCACACATAGGTATTATAGCACTTGAAGAAGACAGACAGCTAAAGGAGCCTTTGCTCAAGAGATCAAATTCATGGACTTTGTGAATCTTTTATCATTCCTCATAAATTTTGACCTGCAATGATTAAAAGGAAGAAGTGAGAAATGGAGCAATTTGAAGAAGGTGGGGGCAAACACCATAATGAAGCATTCTATGTTCATTCCATATGTCAAGTGTCTGCGTGCGTATTCGTTCTGTTGAATGCTCATATGTGTAGTGTCTACAGAGTTTTTAAGGATTCTCAATGGCAAAGTTGTTTTATGCCAAAGGTGAGGCTATGGTTCTTTCTCTGGAACAACGTACAGTTCTTGTTGGACAATATATGCTCTTAGATGCAAATGTTACAATTAGATTGAAACTAAGAAGGTACTGACAATAGATTGTGTGTTCTTGATCTGTGGCATTACCACATCACTAAATATGGTAAAAATTAGAGGATAATCATTCATTCCTAATTTTTTTTTTGATTATATGTGTATGCTTTTTATTTCAATTTTTAGATAAAATTTGTGTATGCTTTTTAAAACAATTAGAATAAAAAAAAGATCATTTTTTTTTATTATACTGAGAAGCTATTTTTACTAGCCGCTGAAAATTAATTTGATTTTAATGGGTAAAATAAACAAGAGAATCTTAAATTGTCTTGTATCATTAAATTATTATAATATCACATTCATATATCCTAATCAGATGCGCAAATAAAATGATTAGGCATGATATTATTCCATGATGTCAATAGGAGTATTATAACATGCACAATAGAAAGTTTCTCAAATGAGTAAGTGTGTACATATAACATATCATGCATTTATATTTTTTAATAGTGTTTCCCAAATGTTTAATCCCTCCAACCTACCAACTTCATGAAAAACTACTAAACACGTCTCATCAATAACTTCAAGTATTATATTTCGATAAATAATTTGTTTGTTTAATCATGAACTATTCGTGAGAAGGTGAGAGTAGAAGTCTTTCTCTCATTAAGTACTTCTATCACTAACCATCAAATGGAAGTAGTTAACAAGTGAGACTTTTTAATAGGTAAAACAACCCTCATTATGATTTATGATTTGATACTCTTTCCTGTGTTTTCAGTGTATATAGCTGTTACGGAGTACTCCTCCGGTCTCATAGTATAAGCAAAAATTGACTTCTAGATACATTACTTTTTGAATGAATCTAAAAAGTTATTTGTTGCTTATATATGAGACTACTTACTAAGAAATGATTGCGTCCCCTGCATACTATACATAAAATATGACTGGAGTCGGTAGATATAAATTATGTGGATGTCATTATACATGTTTACAATGAATGACACAATATTGGCCAAATAACTTATACAACGGCCTGCAAGTCCGCAAGGGAGAGGTGAGGACGGAGCTGTAATACCTTTCGAATCAATTGTGGTAGTGTACAATTGTAGACAAGTTTACAAGATTCTATTTATGCTTAAATCTCACAAATTTCAAATCAATTGTGGTAGTATACAATTGTAGCCCATTGCATATAACAAAACTTGGAAAGCTGAAATTAGGTTGTCAAAGTTCAGATAAGCACTTCCCATTAATAAAATTAATGACCTTTTCGACAGCCAGATCAAGTGCAGCAGTTACAGCAGCCAAATTCTGCAGGAATTCTTCAGCAGTTGGTTTGTCACCGTCGATGATATCAGTCACAGCTTTTACAAAAATTGCAGGAACTTTCAGAAGGTCAGCAACATAAGCAACAGCTGCTCCCTGTAGAATATTGAACAAAGTTATTTGATGAAACAGTGTATCATGTGTGAATATGCAGATTCATTGTGTCATCCTCAATAAATGAACCAAATGTTCCAATTTCCAAGCTCTAGCAAACAAACCATGTAATGCGTACCTCCATATCTTTAACAGTTGCATCGTTTGCCGTGATTGATGATTCATCCTGCTGTGTCATATCTAAAGAGTCACCAGTAGACAATTTAGCCACCTGAAATACGTACAAATATTGTTGAAGGTTCAGTTTTGGTTGAATAATAAACTAATCAATGAAAGGATTGTGCCCCATAAACCAAAACAAAATACATCTTGATTTGTTTGAACCGTATGTTAGGACCCATAATCCCCTATCCCGTGTCTAAATGACCCACTACTATGATTATGATATAGGATAAATCAGTTTATTCACTTAAAAAGATTATCACATCAATGCAAAGTCAGCGACTCAGCAATGATATATTTGCATCCTCCTTTCCTCATACGCTAATGGATAAGAAAGAGTTTAGGATATGAATTGTCGGTGTAAAATAGTTTTGCACCGACATCAAGTGAGAATTCGTGATATTGCCACGAAAGCTCATTTTGTAACAACAATTTTAAAATAACTGGAAAATGCTTGATTCTCAATGAATGATAGTGTAACACTAGATTACATTGACAATGCATGTCACCTTTCATTCCAATCGATCAATAAATTGGGTATGGGTTTAAATTTAATCATCTCAATATGTTCACCTTATAAAGAACAAATCAAAGTACTACTCAGGACTCAAATATTAGCAAAATCTAACTAACTTCACCCTATTCAATGCTATAATTCTCAAAATACCACTCAATGAAACAAGCTATCATACAAAATTAAATGAAAAGAAATAGTGTGTATACATATATATATGTTAGAAATAAGTATGGGCCTAACTCATCCTCACAAAACCGGCTTGTAAGGTGAGGATTGCCACTTGCTTATAAAGACATATTCAAGGCCAACTCATATCTGATGTGGGACTTTTTAACAACACACACACACACATAAAAATAATAAAATGAGATTAAGCATTTTCCTTAATCCATGTTTAATTAGTTATTTTTGCTTATAATTGAGTTTGACTGGAATAGTAAGTAAGTAATGACAAAGAAACAAATGTGTTATTGACCTGTAAAAATAACAGCCAACTCTCAGTAGCATAATAAACTTTCCTAGTTAATAAAATGGTGTTTCTTCTTCCCTAGACCATGCTATGTCAGGAGCTATATATTACCAGATCACACACACACACACGCACGCGCGCACACACACACACACAACTCAAGCAATGGTGTCAGCAGAAGCAGGAAATAATAGACTCTGGATTATTTGTTTTGAATAAACACAGTTTAACAGATAGCATCACCTTTAGATCAAGTTCCTTTACAAGGTTGGGTGTTTCAAAGGCTTTACGCGAGCCAACTCCATACAGATCAAAAACCTGCAGAAGACAACATATTTATTGATGTTTCATTTTTCCAGTAAAGTATGTTACCGCTGTCAAACTAAAATGATAAAGCTGTCAAACTGAAAATTCATAAAATCTTTTAAAGTAAACCATAATAACGATAATCTTCTTGGGAAATTAGGAAAATATATCAATTGCCAGATTTACAAGAAACAATAAAACAATGGCATTGAATCTGCTTGATTTATTTGCCAACACAATGAAATCTTTAAATACAAGACTTGACATGCTTTTAGGGTCTGTTTGGGAGTTTAGGAAGATTTTGAAAGGTTTCGGATAAATTCTCCAAATCCAATCTATGTTGTTATAATAATCTCTATATTAAAATTATATAAATCATAAGCATTCATTTAACATTCTCTACAAAAACACTCTCAAAATATGTGAAAGATTTCTCTATTTTTTCCTCTATTCGGCTATTCCCCTCCCCTCCAAACTCAAAAACAGAGCCTTAGTATATAGTACCACAACCACATGACATAAAAGGACAATCACTTAACTCTTACGTTCTCAGTTTTCTCCGAAGTTGCGGCAAATAGAGAAGGATATGCATATGAAATCCAATATATTTCATAATTATTTTTTAGATAGAAGAATGCTATTACTGGAATAAAAAAGGAGGATAAAGTATAGAAAGAACAAAACCCGAAACTGGACAAAAGATGTCCCCTTTCATAACACCCTCCCCATTATATATGTAACCATAGTCAGATTTGAAGAAGCAAAGAGAGAAAAAGAAAAGGCAAGAGCTACTAACAGGAATGGGTATTCTTCTGTCATGAAAAGCGCAATCTGATGCAATGAAAATGTCACCAACACTAGCTCCTCTGGCCTGAAATAAAAATCCATGAATTAACAGTAATTAGAAAACACGGTCATACACACACACACATAGACAGTATATATCTACAATCATCAGAATATTTTCAGGTGCATAGACAATCGTTCTAAGACATTAATTTATACCATTGTGTATATAAATATAAAAAATGTATCAGATGATAAGCATTAATTCGTACAAAACAAATAGGAGATGGCAATTTCACCGGAAAGAGGAGCAGAGGTAGCTAAATTGAGAAATGAATGAGGAATAAAACAACATACATGCATTTAGTTATAAAATGGTAGTATAATAATAATAATAATAATAATAATAATAATAATAATAATAATAAGAGTAGTGTAGTGGAAAGAAGAAGGGAAGAGAGACCTTGAAGCCACCAGCAGTGCCTGCATTTATGATCAAGTCAGGGTGCAATGCCTGAATAGCAGCATAGGTTACAAGAGCAGATGATATTGTGCCCACACTATCAACCCCTGAAAGAAATGGGTTAAATCAAAACTTGTTGGCAAATTAGAATTATCAATAAAAAACACAAATTGGTGCTTCTTTGTTCCGAACAATTGGAATAGTGAAAAATAATGAAGTTTGATTTAGTAGTCTTGTTGTTTTATGGAAGTTGGAAGTGGTGAGATATGAAATAGTAGTGAGTGATAGAATTATTACCAGAAGTAGGATCTTTTCCAGGCCAAATCAAGTTAAGATTGAGAGAATTGTATTTGCCATGATAACGTACCCAAGGAACACCTTCTGGAAACCTGCCAAGTGCCATGCCAATCACATCACATGATAATCAATCAATAGTAGAAATGAAAAACCCTAATAAGTAAGTAAGTAAGTAAGAAATGGAGGGAGGGACTAACGGAGAGTGAGAATCTTCGATGAGCTTAAATTTATTCACAACAGGTTGAGCCTCCGTCTGCATAGCTGATGATGGATGAAGATGATCAAGTAAGTATAATTCCAAATCATCAATAATTAATTAACACAATCAATCAATCTAATGAAAAAGTACAGTAAGACAGTACCAATGACTATGACGATGTTGGAAATGGGTCGTTCACCGCTAGACGGAACATCTGATTGCTCACCCAACGCAGCAGCAGCAGCCATTGCACCACTCCTTTCTTTTCGTTTCGTTTCTCGCAGATTCTTTCTTTCCTATGTGTCTATGTGTGATCGATCAGTCTAAGGCTTTTTTTATGACTTTTCTTTTTTTTTTTTTTTTTTGTACATCATTTATCTGATTTTTTATTTTATAATTCATTCATCTCATTTACTATATTCTTATACTATTATTTTTATTTTTTTTAATTCTTTAGTTTTAGGAGTAACTTTTATGTGACATGGGTTGTAGATAATCAAGTACTTTAACTATTTGATTATGATCAGAACATCCAAAAAAATATATATTCGATCTCTGTTATGAATTAGTCTACAAAATTACACACTAAAAATACTTTGATTTATCCAAAAAAAAAAAAATCATACATTATTTCATTTTATTTTAAGAGGTCACGCTATAAAACTTTACAAAACTTGCATATATTTTTTTACATCAAAAATATAAAATTGTTCCCCTCAAAGATTGGACCTTAAATATCTTCTACCTAACTCATTTGTCCCTTAACTCTTATTATTTGAGTTATCCAACCTCTAAATATGTTGGGTAAATATATTATGACATTAGTTTACAAGTCATGTCATAATCAATTTAAATGACTTAGTAGTTGTCAAGAACTAAACTTTTCTCAAACCAAATTCATATTTTTTTTTAACTACAAATTTTGATATTATATATATATATATATATATATATATAAAAGATAATTAAATATGTGTCGAAGGTAAACGGGCAACAAGCTGCGCCGCTACTCCTTTTTGAATTGGAAAACCATAATATTAATGTGAAAAAAACACTAAGATACATTTTTTTTCTTTCTAAGAAATTAAATAATTGTTTTTCATGATACCCTCCACATACAATTATGGAAACTAATTCATTCAACCATTTGAATTTGAATTACATAGGAAAAAACAAACTAGTATTCCAAACAAAACTAAATGCACGTCTCTTAAAACTTATCATAAAATGGACCATACATATTAGTGCATATTATGCTCCAAATGCAGGAAAACTTTAGTACTTGAGTCCTGATATATATTTGAATTCCTTGTACATGGAAGGAGAAACTCTTGCCATCACACATGTATTACATTACAATTACAAAACAAAATGAAATGGATCCTTCAAAATTGAGGAATTAAAAAAAATACTAGCTAGAAAAGAAACTAAGAACAACTAAGTAGTCAGTGTTCAAAATCAAAGGAGTACTAATAGAACAAGTAATAAAAATAGGAAATTAGGTCTTAAACTGGAGCTACCATTTGGTAACATAGGAAAGGTGTCAGGTAAAGGCATGTCACAATTTTCCCCATTGAAATATATTCTTCTTGGGAATGCCCATCCGTTTTCCATTGTGAAGGATTTTGGATCTTTTTCCATTAGTATTTCTGTTGTCACAGAACCAACTCCATCCTTATCAGAATGCAATAATTCACTGTTGTAATAATCTATCCCCCAAAATAGAGCAACTCCATCTGCCATATCAATTTATAAATCAGTTTATTGAAAAGTTCAAACAAACTACATAACGGAAATCCAAATAGTTGAACTCAAGTAGTTAATAAGTTTCAGTTAAAGTCGAATTGTGTTTGATCCCTTGCTGATCTTTTTGGTCAAACTTTTTTTTTACCTCTCGTTTGAACTCTGGATTATCAGTCTTTTCCTCTACAAGTTGAAAGGCTAAGACAAAAAAACTACTACTATACAAGAATTGTTGTTCGTTTAATGGATTGTAAGAAACTACCTTGGATCCCAAGAGTCGAAAGTTTAGTGCTATTGAAGCTGTAAGTTGTTGCTTTTTGGTTGAAACCAGGATGTTGAATCAGCACATTCCAGTTAGAGTAGTTTCTGTTAAAGTTATAGTTAGAAATTGTAAGCTTCACTCTCCATTGATTCATATAATTGTTCTTGAAATGCCAATGGACTCGAATTGGGCACATGTGGTCCGTGCATTCAATTATGTTATTCTCATCATTTGACCCTCCCAAAGGATCACCTGGCCTGGTTACATAATTAATTAGCAGCAAGTAAGCACACAACAGAACAACTAATTAAGGAAAAAAACCCAATTAACTATGACATTAATTTAAAGCATTAAGACCTTATGCAAGAGAGTGTATTTTTATTTGCTTCCCTACATCCACCACAAGTGCAATTACGGCATGGTGTGATGATAGAATTATAAAATGTTGAGAGGGAAACACAGCATACTGGTGACTTGTTTGCTAAGAAACTGGAGTATGTACATGTTGACTTCCAAGTTTCTGCAGTGCAAAATATATATACACTAGTATTGAGAATCCATGTGAAGCAAGGAAATCGTCAAGGAAATCCTTGAAAGAATATATGTTAGTTACGCTTTACAATTTATTGTCTTCAGTTATTGATCATCAGCGATGTCTAACAGAAAACCACATTATTATAGTTGTTGCTTTTTATTTGACCATTATTAACTAGGACTCAGTACATTTGTTTAACAATAGTGCTACATATATCACGAAAAAAGGTGTCGTGAATATCACGAAATCACACACGTCAAATTTTCAGAACGATAGAAAATTTTCAATGATATTATTTCGTGATGGAACTCTTACGTGACATCAAGAAATTTCGCTTGTTCAATCATTTTGAGGGGATTTGAGTTGAGAAACTTACTTACAACTGGAATTTGTCTTTGTCCTCCTAAATCTAAGGACACTGAGGGATCAGTAAGCATGAAAGGGCTACAAGTGTAACCAGGACCTGGTGCTATGAATGTAACATTATTTGGTGCTTGTAAAAGTGAAATATCATTTTCCCTCAAGTTTCTTACTTCAAATTCAAATGAAGTGAATGAATTGAAATAATCAACACCACGGGCAGAGAGGCGGCCACCGCGACAACAACCGTCTGACCTATTTTGTGTGACATCTGGAGCTATATCAACTATGATTGGATTTTTCTTGCATGAATGTGGCATCTGAGAACCAGTGTAAGATGAACAATCACCTCTATCAGTTACAATGGCACCACTCATTGACCATATCACCTCATTGTTAGCCCATGTCCATCCTAGTTTCCACCCTGGTTTGTCTACATGTCGATATTGATGATAGTTTTTAAGAGTCACTCTTGCCTGTGGATCAAATTTATTAGTTATCAAGAGTCACTCACTCTATTTATACTTCAATGTGATTTTATATTGCATCTAAATAATCAAAATAATAATTGTTAAGCTGCTAAATGTATGTTTGGTATCACTTTCATATGAGGCAAAACTGACTCAAACATAAATTACTTTACATCCAGTTTACTTTTAGGTCGAATCCAGTTTACTTTTAGGTCGAATCAATTTTACATTATCAATTTGTTCAAAATAACCTTTTATAACCGCACAACCAAAAACACACGTGATTGTAATGAGTCTTGACTACTGACCAGATATCCACTGTCCACACGGTTGTTAATGTCAAAAGTTATAGAAATGTTCCCATTTGGATCCAAAGGGTCATAGCAATCTGCATACAAGTGTGAGGACAGAAATGAGCAAAGAAAAATAATTATCAAGAACAGAATAGAAGTGGTAGAAAAAGGAGGAGAAGCACCTGATAAAGTGAAGAGAGTAGTAATTAACAAAATCAACTTGAGTGCAGAAGGTTGAAGAATCAGCACCATATTTTGTTTTCCTTCAAAAATATGAGAAAGAGAATGTGTTTCACTAATAAAAGATGAGTGTGAAGTCAAATACTAATATAGAGAAGCCCGTTATCCATCCGCTGGTTGTTTGGAGAATAATGTTAATATTATATTACTCGGATCAAACAAGGGATCATTGGAAACATCACCTACTTATCATTACAGGACAAATTCTCGTATTATTATTGCCACTATATATTTATAGAAAGTCCACGGCACATATTTTCTAGGTATTGTCTTTTTAGAGTCTTGTTTGTAATCTCTCGCGTTGTCTTTTATAAAAGCACCTTGATCATTAAACGGGTGTTAGTGTTGTTTATAAATTATCTTTACTTTTCTTTCAGTTATGTGAGACTTTTTTACTATATGTTGGTTAACTTGTTAATGGTTTCATGTTTCTTTAATCTGATAAGTATTACTTCTTTGTATTTCTTGTTGGATAAGGTATGATTCTTTCGTTACCAATGAATCAAAACAAGTAATAATATAAGTCGGTGCGTTAAATAAGATAAAATAAGGATTGAAAGTTGAAATGAAGTTCATAAATAGTGTAGAGGTTAAGTTATGCACAACCGAATTTCTAAGAAGTGAAATTTGGTGCTGAAAGGTGAAGGTGTACGTGTCATTCTTATCTTGAATTCTTGATGCCAATTTTTGTGCTCATGCTTTAACTTATATGGAATGTGTGAATGATTCTTTGATTTTATTATGACCAATTCTTTGATTAAGTTGGTATGTTCAAATGTTTTATATACTTTTATCTCGGCAGTTACACAAAAAAACTGTTCTGTCAAATTATATGCTTATGTACAACATGACAACAATAAGGTTGTTAACAGAAACGGTTCAACAAAAGGAGGCCGACCATAGTCACATGTGTGCTCTATACTTGAATTATTTTGACTTTAAAATAATTTCAAAATCATAATAACAATTATCATGCTTCAACCAGGACAAGAGATTACATATTATTAGTTCATAGGAAAAGTTGTGGAGATTACAAAGGGCATATGTTCCTTAGTTTGTGCCCAAAACTGATCCATGTCCTAGATTTATACGAAGCCACTATCTATCCAAGGATTCCAACTGTTCCCATCTCAGACAACATATGCCAATTGCCAAATGATTCTTCAGTGGCCGACTTGTTTTACAGCTCAAAAATGAAAATGCATGAGAAAGAAAAGCAATGGTACATATATTGGTGGAAACAAAATTAAGGCTTCATTAGTATTTTAAAATGACAAGAAAAGTAACATGAGACAAATAAATATTTCAAACACAACACTTAATATGACACAGGAAGTATGATAATGATGCAGATAGCAATTTGCATAAGTAAATAAATAATGTACTTAGTTTTTGACCGGTCATATACTTGATCGATGGTCGCGTACATATGTGCTTTTCCCTAGAACTAGAATTAAGATGGGTGCAATAGTACTGTAGAAGATGAGCTTAAAGGCTCATGCACAACTGAATTTGAACAAATAGCAATGGGACTTCCTTCTAACTGCAACATAATACTCCCCAGTATCTCACTTAATATTTTCTTGAACTCTTCTTCTTTAATCATCACACTCTTGTTATCAGCATTATTCACCATCTTAAAAGCTTCACTAATAACCTTATCCATCTGTAAAAATCAAATACATTGGTCTTCAATAACTACCTCAAGGAAGACACAGAGTGTCAACAATGATATTTAGAATTGCTTAAAGTGTCATATTTTTCCATAAATATCTATGCATTCAAAGCATATGTAACATACCTCTTCAATTGCACCAACTGGAGGTAAGCCAGCAGATGGAGACACCACATCTAAGGTCACCCGCAAAGAGTCCTTTGATATATTTCCGTTTAGATCTTTTGGCAAATTCTCTAAAACAGTGCTTACCATCTGCATCAAGTGACATATAGCTATCTAGATTGGTATTTTTCATAGAATGGTGTTTAACAAAGTAAATATATTTTGGTACTTTTATAATGTTCAAAATCATGGTTAATTGTATTTAGTGAATGGTTAATAAGTTGTGACACCATATATTTGTGTGTCAAAATAACATAATACTACTATAATATGACAGTGAACTAAGAGCTCAGTGGCAGCGGCTGGAATAAAAATAAAACCTTGTCTAATTCAAACTTGTTGGATAAGAGTCTCTTGACACCGCTTCCATCAAAGGTGTTTTCACTGTGCGCTACAATGACTGGTTTCTCTTTAAGACAATCAACCACAGTCAATGCCACTTTCTTGAATTCTTCTATAAAATTCTCTTGATCAGTAACAGGTCTATCCAAAGCTTGCGACAACAGTGCCGGATCCACAATGTTGTTAAAAACCTAAGTCGAGATAAAGACAAGATCCGATATACTTGCATTAATTAAATTGAAAAAAAGATCGACATTTATTTTAATTATGTTTAATCACAAGAATGGTTGCATTAGACAATCTATTACCCAAGAATCTGATGTAGGAGGGATTCCTCGATCAACATTGAGTCTTCCAAAAGCTTCGATAACAAGCTTACGAAGTGATGTACTAGAGTTTTGAATCTGAGAGAATATGGATGCCATTTCTTCATCATAACATGGACCATTAAGAAACTCAAGGAGATCTTTGCCATCCATGCGGAGTATAACAATTGGGTCTCGCTTCAGTCCAGCAGCCATGCCCAATAGAATGTCTGACAGAACCTCTTTGAACTCACTCTTGCTCACCTTTTCTTGCTTACCATGGGTGAATTCATTCAACACCTATACAACAAACTCAAATTTTGACTTAACATATCAAGTTTGGATTTTTTGATTAAAATCAGACAGCTCATATTTTAAATTCAGTAAATCAGATATTTTTTTAAAAACTCAAAAATTCGAGTTGTCTAGTTTTGATTGATTGGTCCTTGCTGGTTGTATGATTGCATAGGTTCATAAAGACAGGAAATTGGGGTCCATTTATCAAATATCTGTGCACATAATTGATGTATATAATCATATTGCCGCTGTTTTTGTCTACCTGTGGCTAAGGTGTTTATGACTATTATGCTTGTTTGCCCATTTTTGCCATATTTGGTTAAGCAAGAAAATTGCTTTTTCCCAAAGGATGCCCATTTAAAGATCACCTTTGCCTTTCCAACAAGCACTAACTTCAAATAGCAGTTAGCACTAGCAACTTGGGTCCCTAGAGTTCATCATTAACTATGTACATAGATTTTATCACTCTAATTATAAGTTTACTCTAAAGTTTAAACTACTATAGATTTTCAAGTTTTTCGGTAGTAATGAAGCATACTTCATGTTCAATTTGAATAAATAGCATCAACCATCAAATGGTTTAGCATATACTAGATGTTAAACTTAAACATATAGGTCATCGGATTCTGCCTCCAAGGAGATTATAAGAAAAATGGCAATGAAAAGCAAAATAGAGCGGGTCAAGTAATTGCAACAGAGAATCATATTCCCACGGGACCGACCATGTTATTATGAAAATGATAGGTTACATCTTGGGCCAACTAGTAGTAAAAAATTTGGGATATTGTTTCTGAAAAAGTTCACATAAAAATAATTTAAAAAAAAAAAACTATCATTTTAAGTCTTTTTATTTCAAGTTCAAACTGCTTCTTCAAGGTTTAAGTATTTTTGAGTTTACTGATGAACCAGTGAACCACGTAAACAGAAAAAGAGCGGCTAGCTTTACTAATTTTAAAAACCAAGTTATCATTTAAGTCATATAAGTATTTTTGTTTAGACATGATAATATAATATTATTATGGAAATAATTAAAATAAGAGAGTTTGTAATACTGCCAAAACATAAGCCAAAGCAAAAGCCACTCAAGAGTAACCAACACCTTACATCAATCTTCATAGCAAGCCGGTTTGACACAATTTGTACCAGAACACATTTCAATTACAAACATAGATTACCAAACAAAAAGAAAAGAGAAATTGGAATAAGTAGTAAAAAGATAATTAAACCTGGTAGTAGATGTGATCAGAGTCAGGAGTAGTTCCCTGAGCAGGCAAACCGAGAGCAGCACCGATGTCAGCAACCGCAGGCTCGAGTTCCTTCAAGGAAAGCTTCCCATCTCTATCCTTATCCAGCTCATGAAACTTGTTGTCCACAAACTTGCTGAATCCTTGCTCGTTTCCAACCAATTCCATAATGTTGGAGCCATCAAGAACCTCTCCATTTCTCTTCTGGTTCTGGTTGCCCCACAAACTACTCTCCATCCACTGATTCTTGTTTGAAGTTGAAGGTATCAAACTCAAGTTCAACTATCCACTGATTCAGTGTTCAAGCACCAAATTAATATGCCTTCTTTTCTGCAACACTGTCTATCTCTCTCTCTCTCTCTCTCTCTCTCTCTCTCTCTATGAATGGGTTTTTCTTAGTTTCACAGGCTCAACAATAAGAGAATTAATCAGCAATATTATGTATGATGTGAACTGTGTGTCCCCACACTGCTCCCAAAAGAAAGTCATACTATATAAATGTCAATTATATCATTCAAGCGTCAAAGCAAAAGTGCAAGTGGGCAACACAACATGTGCTCAAAAAACACAAGTCCTGTTTCTTTTATTTTACCTGATGTGAAGTTTCTGCTCATTTTTAATTAGATTCATTATATTTCATTTAACTTTTCTATTCCTCTTATTGTTTATTTAGTCTAGATTAACATTGTTTAATAAAAGTGCTTAAGACATTAACATTTCAATAATATATTCAATAATTTTAGATCCCGTCCGGATATTTACATCAGGATAGGGGTAATTTCACCAAATTAAGGGTTGTTTCATAACACAAGGTGAAACAATTCTATTGAAGATACATCTCTACTTGAGTCTAAACAGTGTCTTCCACTAAAAAAATTCAATATTGTATTCGTTTAGAAGAAAAACGAAAATTGTGTTTTCATAATGGTCCACAAATGCTTACTAAAATAGTAAAATTGATATACACTTACACTACTTAAACAATGCCCCATGGATGGGACCATCAAAAAAATATTGGCAATTGATAGAAAAAATGTATATATATAAAAATAAAATATACATTGTGAAGTCTATCCTAGAAGTGTTGCTATACAATATGCTTCATAATCTAAAGAATTACAACTTTGATTGTCCATATATATGCACCTAATGAGTATGAGGCTGCAGTGGTTCCTGAGAAGTACTCACATTACTATTTAGAAGAATAGCTGTAAATACTTTTTGGCCATAAACCAAAGCCTTATTCCAAGCAAATGCTACAAAATCGATAGCCTTGGCATTCATCTCTAACAAACTATCATTGATTTCTTTCTCATGTTTCGCCATATAAGGTCGGATGAATGAATTGTAAAGACCAACATGATCCTGAATTAAGTCATGAAGCACGCACCACCGATTGATTGATTAATCAATGTAACAACAAAAAGTAATAACAACTTTTAAACAAACTGATTAACGAGCAAATCATCATCAAATTAAACGAATGACTTACTTTATTAGTTTTAGTATACCAAAGATAAACAAAGAAACCCAACTTTACTTCACTGTACAATGGTAGCCTTCAAAAACGAAAAGAAGAATGAATAAAGAGGGCATAAAAAATAAAACAGAGACTAATAATAGTATTGTACTGTACGTACCATGAAATGAAAATGTCCCCGAATCCTTCAACAACAGTAAGGAAAGCAACTACAATCCTATTAATATACAAACAAGTTAACCAATGTAGTAAGTAATATATATAAAAATTTAGTAAAAATGAAACATGATGGATAATGAAGAAGAAGAAGAATAACCAATATTGGCACCAAAAAATGAGGGGCTGAATATGTGGTGGATTGTTGTTTTCCACAATTTTGAAGCACTCGTAACCGGGCAAAGCATAACCAAATGCCAACCTACAATTAATTGAAGAAGCAACAAGTGAAGTAGTGATGAAACTTTAGTAGTACAATGAATGAATGCATGCAATATATCTATCTATGTTTTACTTACAAGAGGGATTTTGAAACAAATGAACCCATCAATATCATCATTTATATTTATTTACATAAAAATTGTTGGGTGGAGTGGAGTGGCTTCCTCTTCTCTTCATATAGGAAGGAAGGAATTACTCCTTGAAATCACAACGGCCAAGAGGGATTCGTTTGCTTCGTCTCCTCCTATGAAACGGTGCAAAAATCCAACGGCGAGTTTAACACGCGAAACAAAGTCTTTGGAAATCAAACTTCAAACAACAGAGTCGATATGTCCGAGTGGTTAAGGAGACAGACTTGAAATCTGTTGGGCTACGCCCGCGCAGGTTCGAACCCTGCTGTCGACGATTTTTTAATTTTTTTAACCTTTTTTCTTTCTATGCAAAAGCTATTTTTAAATTAACAAATTGCTCTTTCAAGAAATAACTCTTTTAAATTATCCTTCTTTTGGTAGATAAAAATGGTACGAACTTCGATCACTCCATTTATGTGTGAATTTATTCATGGCTTTGTCATCTTACCTGTACAATTTAGGTCAGACGATTCTGTTCAAAAACAACGTTGAAAGCTACAACATAAAATTTGTTTCCATAAAAAAGCATTAGCCATAGTTACTCTCGCTTTTCATTAAGAACCCTACATGCCCATACTTTGCCAACCTTGATATTATCTTATCAAATACTATATCTCAAGAGAGTTCTCTCTTTTGGTTGGTTAAAGTCAATTTTTGTGTGTCAACGCTTTCATTCATAAAATAACCAACTTCAATAATTTAGTATTCAATTGAGAGATAAATAAAGTTTGTTAAAACATAAATCCAATTTATATTCTCCTAAACAATATATAGCTCAAAGAATTTTAATTGATTCACAATATAAAAAAATGTTAGAACATTTTGACCATATTTATAAGTTTAGATACACTTTTTAAATTTATTAAATAATTAATGTATATTATTTATAATATAGATTAAATACATAATCTATATTATAAAAAAAAGGGAATTTAGATACACTTTTCATATTTTTATTATAAATATGAAAAAGGGAATTTTTTTTTTGGTACGTAAAAAAAAAAGGGAGTATGAATTAGTAAATAATTAATAATATCTTATTATTTTTCCTAATAAGTCAGTGAGGGGAAAACAGGGGCGTTTTGTGAGAAAAACGGTGGGCAAGTTATTAGCCCCAAGCCAAGTTGGAGGCTGACAACCTGACTGACTGACACCAGTTAGTTCAGCTTATGTATGGCGTAAGGCTGTAAGCAAGTACAAATATTCATACTATCTATTCTATTCTATTTTCAATTTTACTTGCATGACATAGTTTTCCTACACCCTTATTCCGTACCTTTTATTTAGTAGTAGTAGTAGTATGTAGTAGTATAAGCTTGTGAAATTTGTTTTTGTTGACACATTCAGGCGGGATATATTGAATAAATTGTAACCGCAAAACTACATCCATCCATCTGTTTGCATTGTGTTCTATAGATAGGGATCAAACTCCACTAGTACTGCATGTACTGGTGGTTAGTATATTGCATTTCCATTCTGTCTCTTCCCACATTATCATCATCATAATAATCCATTTTTCATATAATTGCAACCCATGCCTTTGTTCTGACAATATATATATGCATGCATGCATATTGCACCTTGCAGATTGTGTGCTTTCCAATGAAGGTTCTCTTGAATTTATAAAACATATTTTAAATAATATTCTTTTTTTCACTTCTAAATTATTACTATTGAATTTAAATGTTAGTTTAATTTAATTTATAGTAGTGCACATTTCGTAAGGAATGTTAAAATTGTGCGCATAAGGACTCAAATGTTATATAGTGTCATGATATGATGTCTAAAATTGTGTGTTAAAATATGTTAAACTAACATTCCTGACCCTAAATTAAAATTGTGTGTCATGATATGATGTCTAAAATTGTGCGCATTTCGTACGCATATCATGACACTATATAACATTTGAGTTCTTACGCACGTGGTCAGGAATGTTAATTTATGCGTACGAAACAAAATTTGATTGGAAGGAGAGAATCAGCTTACTCCACAAATTCTTCGATGGAGATTAATCACCACTAACGGTAGAAATTCCGTACCATAACATGGTAAGGTAACGTTCCTAGATGAGACAACAAATTAATATCATAATAGAACTTGATTCACACTTTTGTAGGTAAACAAATATTTCATCGTGACTTAATTAGGATTACTAAATATTTATACGAAAACATTCATGTTAGATTTACTGAACCATATACAGAAACTCCTATAACTATAATTGGGTTTGGTTTGGTACTTAACAATTAATTAAACTTTCATACTTGTATAGTACTGGTAACTTTTACTTGGCAAATTGTATCTATATGTAATTGATACATTGGTGTGCATACTGTAGTAAGTAGCATATGAAAAGGGGATTTGAGTTGAAGGAAAGAAGAACATTATACAAGGCTTATAGTTAATCAAATTTAAATTGTATCTCATGAAGGTAAAAACAGAACATTATACAAGGCTTATAGTTAATCAAATTTAAATTGTATCTCATGAACATTATACATTATCATCATTTACCTTGTTATACTTATCAAAATATCACAGCTTACCCCTGTTAGGGGCACTGACAGTGGTTTTTAGTTGGACCAAACCTGCTCGCTGGTCGAAAGATTTGCTTCGGGGTAGCTCGGGTTGTTGGTTGGGCCGGGTGACAGGTCCCTGTCCACTGGTATCTGGTAAGTATATCAAGTGTAATGTTCCCTTTTAGATAGTTTCTCTTGCTTTTGCCCTTCTTAGTCTTAGAATCTCTAATTTTCATACTTTTGCAGCAGAAAATTTCCTCACATAATCTTACCATTATTTTGTTGAAATTACAAAGAGTAGTTTTTACTAAAATCGTAATGGTTCATCATAATTTATCAGTTTTGAGTTTTTATTCCAGTACAATCATGTACCACTTAGTAGTTAATTATATACCACCTGGTCCACGTGCATGAGTTATCATCTAAACCAAAAAATGTCAACTGGCTTATCTTATTTTGCTATTTAGTAGTATATTAGTAAAGACAGAAAAAGACTATGAACATATGGTATATGCATGGATGTGTGATTAATTGCTGCTGCAGCATTTCTAATGTGCTCTAGCAGCTTATTGCATCTATCTTTAAACTTTAAAGCCCCATCACATGCAAGCGTGTGATATGATTTGACGACCCTTTTGGTTTTCAGTGTACGGTACAGAGTGATGGGTAGATTCAAGTTTGAAGTGGAGACTGATTAATTGAGCTTGTTCAGTGCAGCCATGTGAGTTTTCTTTATGAATTTCATAATGTGGGCCCAGACTTTTCTGGCATCATATCATATACCCAATAACTTGGAGTAATTAATTAATTAATTGGACTCACCAATTATCAATATTTATGATATGATATGATCCCTTCTGGAAATGTATGGCTTCCCATTATGTATCAATCATTATTACTTACACAATACCACTAGTATAAATATCAGATACAACAATGCCAAATTAAGCATTCAGTTCCAAAATTATTGTTTGTTACACAAGCTACTACTACTGCTGCTGCACCATCTTCTTATCTTGAGTTCAAATCAATCTACAAGATCATATATTAATTATATATGGGTATTCGTCTGCCATTTATGGTTCTTCATGCAAACAAGATATTCAAGTCATCATCACAGCATCTCCATAGTAGAAATCATTCCAATGTTCCAAAAGGCCATGTAGCTGTCTATGTTGGAGAAGCTCAGAAGAAGCGTTTTGTGGTTCCAATATCTTACTTAAACCATCCTTCATTTCTTGACTTGTTAAACCGAGCTGAGGAAGAATTTGGCTACAATCATCCAATGGGTGGTCTCACTATTCCTTGCAAAGAAGAAGCATTTATTAATCTTACCTCTCAACTGCGTCACTGCATCTTCAAACATTGAGATGACGACTAAGTACTCAGATTTTTGCCATTTTTGCTTTTGGTGCTAGCTCACCATTTTTGACAAATATTTATTATTAATTATGTATTTCATTGTATACAATTTAATATATATATTGACTGTTAGTGAGAAGCTAAACAATTTGTTACCTCCATATTTAACTAATTAAATTCCAAATTTTGTTCATTTTGAAGGCTAAAGCTACATAACTAGATCATGAAAAGCTATGCCTGTAGTATTTTTGTTTTATTTGGTTAGATATTTTGTATTTTGGAAGATTGATTAGTTCAAGTCAAATTATATATATCTTAGAATTATCAAACTCTAATAAAAATATTTTAACAAATTTTAATAAAAATTAAACAATCCTCATAAAAATTAATTTGGAACAACATCGTTAGAATTAGCTAAGAGTACTATAATAATTTCATACTAACACGCTTCCTAGGAATCCTGAATTAATGAAATATCACAAATAACATTTCTAATAAATAATTTGAGGACTTAATCCTGTCTTTGTAGTAAAATGTGAATAAAAATAAGAATTAACTAATATCTGTCCGGTCAAGCATATCTACAAATGTCATCCTTCTTGGAAACCTTGGTGGCAGCCTCAAGACCATGGAATCTTCTATCTGAATGGGTAAATGAGTAGCCACAATCACAATTCCTCCATTTTTCCTGTGTTCTGCAACTATGTACTCAAGTAACTTTACACCTTCATCGTCTAATGCAACTGAAGGCTCATCTAGCAACCATATGGGTCGATCAATTGCGAGCATTCTGGCAAGTTGCAATCTTTTCCGCTGGCCCATTGAAAGCATTCTTGGCTTTTCCTTAGCCAATCTTCCTAGTCCCATCAACTCAAGTGCAGGCATAGCCTTCCCATGCTTGCCTTCAAGAAGTTCAAACCATTGAATATTGTCCAGAACATTAAACTTATCATTAATTGCATCCTTAAGGGAGACCCAGTTAAGTTGAAGCTTATACTGATGGAAGATTACAGATTTTTGAATGTCATGGCCATTCCAAAGGACTTCGCCTGCAGAAGGACGAGAAAACCCAGCTAGCATGCGCATGAAAGTTGTCTTTCCTGAGCCATTTGCACCTGTTAGCACAAGCGCACCTCCATCATGAAGAGAGACATTCACATGAGACAGAATTTGCTGAGCATTTCTCATGCAAGAGACATTGTTAAGGAGGAGACGAGGGAATGGGGGTTTTCTAATCGACATTAAGTTTAACAACTGAAATCACTGCCAATATCCGTAAATTCAAATTAATGCTTTCCGATCCTTAAATTTTTCTTGATGATGCAATTAGCGCAAGTCACAGAGCATCTCCAGCACAAGTTCACTGTAAATTTTATAACAAATATAACTAATTGTAAGCAAATTTTTATTGTTTTCCTAAAAAGTGACTAAAGATCATACAACAAATATGCCATTATGCTATATTAACTTTTAATCTCTACATAAATGTAGAACATTTCAATTACTCCTGGTGTTCAAGCATTTTCATCGGTCCCAAATAAAGACGGGTTTTGAATGAAGTGGTATGATAAATTTGGGATTTATGGTCACGCCAGAACAAAAGAGCACTCACCTTAACCAACTTGAGTACTAACCATGAGTCATTGGCCTCCAGAAAATCTCCAACTGCCAATAAACAAATAAAATTATAAATATTAACAACTAGTCCTACTACACAACAAGTAAAATGACTAAATGAGGTAAGTTTATTTGAAATTAAAGAATTGATGTTTGAGAATTTAGAAGAGGTATGGCAAGACTAAAGAGATGCTAATGGAAGTATATAGCTAGGTGGTGTTTTGGCTTCAAGGAGTGTAGGAGCATGCCTTTGTTTTCTTGAGAGAAGCAAAACTCATCACAGTTAAAACTAGAGAGTAGAGAAGCCTCACTTACTCAATTGACTCAAAAATGCAAACCCATCAATTACAATAAAAAATAGAAAAACTTTAAAGAGAAATTTATAATTTAGTTTGTTCTTGCGAGAGAGTGCATCGAAAGAAAAACAAATATTGCTATTGCTTCAATCAAGGGAATGAGTCAAGTGTGAAGAATTGAACTAATCATCATCGACCAGACAGAGAGGCCTACTACACTACGAATCAAAAAAATTAAACAAACGCTAAGAATAAGATTGTAAGAAGTTGAGTGGGAATTGAAGTAATGTTCAATTGATTGGCTTCAATTGAACTTTTGGATTTGAGCCCAAAAATTCAATGTTGCAACAAAGACTTCAAAGGACAAAGAATGGATTAAAGACACGGAATGTGTAGTCACTTTACCCTACTAATGATTTTAACTTTTAAGTCAAGCAATTTGACAAACACTTGGAGCACAGCAACTATCTAGACATATTTACACTCTGTCTCAATTTCCTTTAACATTCATTCATTCACCATTTCTATTATAACATGAAATTCAATCAATAAAAAAATTGCTCAACAGCAACAGACATAAACAAAACCATTATGTTCCAAACCATAAGATCTTTTCACAATAAACAACAATGGGTCCAATTATTCTTAATTTATTTTTTAAATTTGGAACATTGCAGAAACAACAAACAAAACATAAAGCTTACCAAAGGAGATGAAGAATAATGGTGGTCGAAGACGGGTACACGGCGGAGTTGACGGCGGTGCAATTTTAGGGAGAGTGTTTCTTCTTGAACGGTGTTAGGGAGAGTGATTTTAAGTCAAGTAATCCAACTATAATTACTCTCTCTGTGCACCGTCCAACCAATCTAATCTAATGTTCCATAAATTGACACGTGGCTTCTTTATACACCAAAACCGAGATGTGGTGAACGGTTGTGTCTCATCTTGCCTTCATCAAGAGTCACATTCATTTTTTAGTACAAAAAAACTTTAAATTTTTACGCCTCCAATTCAGCGAGGAATTAAGTGTGGATACTTGGTCTCGATTAAGGCTGGGAATGAGTCGAGTCGAGTCGAACTGTGTCAGAGTTTGGCTCCACTCGATAAAAATTAGTTCAACTTGAAACTCAGCTCGAGTTTGATACGAAGTTGTTATCAGCTCGAATTCGACTCGTTTAATATTCGCGAACAGTTCGCCTCAGCTCGTTAGGTTCAGTTCGTTTACTCAAATCATATAAAGTTAAAAAAAAAATTGTCTACAATATTTATAAATCTTTCTATGCTAAACAAAAAGAGAGAAAACTACAATTTTTTTTCCATACTAAAACACTACCCTAGAATCCAAAAATCTCAAAACAAACTTCCCTAAATTACTATTCTAAATCACTCAAAAATCAATATAAGAACACCACAAGAAAAGAGACAAACTAAGAAAAAGAAAATAAACATACACAAAACATTGATTAGAAACAAATACTTTATAAGAAATGAAGAACAACAATTTTTGGAAGGAAAGTATACTTAATAAATTGTTGTCTATGGCCATCGTACAACAAAGGAGAGCAAAAGTTTTATTTTATTCTTTGCTACTAAATAACATAAACTTAAATTCATATTTAAGTTAATGTGAAATTGAAAAGTTTCGGAGGACATGGGAAATTGAAATTGAAAGTAGGAAAATGATAGACATTGCCTTTAGGACAATGGTTAAGGAAACAAAAATAGAAAAAACATTCTTAAAGTTTGTACATTATACTTTTCTAAAATAATATAACACAAATTCCAATGCAAGTATTACTTTTTTTAGTAAACTTAACTAGTACCCTTGGGGCACTAGTTAGCAAGACCCATGAAAGTATAGTAGATTAAAGATAATTTGAAGACATGTCATAAAGTTAAATTCATATTTTCTAGATTTTTCAAGAAATGGAACTGAAACGTTTAAGTCTTTATAATTTTTTTTTAATATTTAATTATATAATAAATATAATTTTTTTTAAAACTAACTAAAAGTTTATTTGAGAATATAAAATCAATAATACATATAATCGAGTCAATTCGTGAACTAAATGAATCGAACTATCTATAATTCAAGTTCAGCTCATTTAATTAACAAACTTAATTTTTAGCTCAAATTTACCTCAATAAGTTCATGAACCAAATTTATTGAACTAATTACCGAATCAAATTTCAAACTTTATTCGAGTTGGTTCGGTTCATTGTCCATCCCTAATCTCGACATATGTTGGAAGTTAGAACCCCATAGGACAAGAGAGTAATAAAATAGAGCGATTTTTGACACATGAAGGATGATGCTTCCAAAGATATTTCCTGCGCAACATCGTCAAATGTTGCAAGAGCTCATTGATTGTACTCAGAACAAAGACATTCTCAAAGGTCGAACCCTTCACGCTCGCATTCTCAAAAACGGTTCCCTTTCTTCCATTTACGTCGCCAACACTCTCTTCAATCTCTACGCTAAATCTGGTCACTTATCACACGCTTTTATCCTCTTTGATTCTATAGACGACAACCAAAAAGACGTCGTTTCATGGAACTCCGTCATCAACTCTTTCTCCCAACACCATTCCCCTTCATCTTATTCATTCGCTATAAACCTCTTTCGTCGTATGATGCAAACCAACAACGTGGTTCCCAATGCTCACACTCTCGCTGGCGTTTTCTCAGCTGCGTCCAATCTCTCAGATGTCTTTGCCGGTAGACAAGCTCATTCCGTTGCCATTAAAGTCGGCTGCTCTGATGACGTCTATGTTGGGAGTTCACTCCTCAACATGTACTGTAAAACGGGTTTTGTTTTCGATGCTCGTAAGCTGTTTGACAGAATGCCTAATAGAAATACGGTTTCTTGGGCCACTATGATTTCTGGGTATGCTTCTCGTGACCTTGCTGACAAGGCAATTGAGGTCTTTGAACTTATGCGTTTGGAGGAAGAGATTGAGAATGAGTTTGCTCTCACTAGTGTTCTTAGTGCATTGACCACTGACGTGTTTGTGCGCACTGGTAGGCAGGTTCATTCACTTGCTATAAAAAACGGGTTGATTTCGATGGTCTCTGTTGCAAATGCTCTTGTGACGATGTATGCTAAATGTGGTAGCCTTGATGATGCGGTTCAGACTTTTGAATTTTTGGGGGATAAGAATACTATCACTTGGTCGGCTATGGTTACTGGTTATGCACAGAGTGGGGACTCCGATAAAGCTTTGAAGCTGTTTAATAGTATGCATTCTTCTGGAGTGTTGCCTTCTGAGTTTACTTTAGTTGGGGTGATCAATGCTTGCAGTGACCTTTGTGCTGTTGCAGAAGGGAAACAGATGCATGGTTTCGCCTTCAAGTTGGGGTTTGGATTGCAATTGTATGTTTTGTCAGCTTTGGTGGATATGTATGCAAAATGCGGCAGCTTAGAGGATGCTCATAAAGGTTTTGAGTGTATACAACAACCTGATGTTGTTCTTTGGACTTCTATCATAACGGGGTATGTACAAAATGGGGACTACGAAGGTGCTCTCAATTTGTATGGGAAAATGCAGATGGAGAGAATTATCCCTAATGAACTAACAATGGCAAGTGTCCTAAGAGCTTGTTCCAGCCTAGCAGCCTTAGATCAGGGAAAGCAAATGCATGCTCGGATCATCAAGTATGGTTTCAAACTGGAAGTTCCTATTGGGAGTGCTCTTTCTGCCATGTATGCAAAGTGTGGTAGTTTGGATGATGGGTGCCTTATTTTTTGGAGGATGCCTGCCAGAGATGTAATTTCGTGGAATGCAATGATATCTGGACTTTCTCAAAACGGTCATGGTAACAAAGCCTTGGAGCTGTTTGAGGAGATGTTATTGGAGGGAGTAAAGCCTGATCCAGTCACATTTGTGAATCTTCTCTCTGCTTGTAGTCACATGGGACTGGTGGACAAAGGCTGGGGTTATTTCAAGATGATGTTTGATGAGTTTAACATTGCTCCAACTGTAGAGCATTACGCTTGTATGGTTGACATCTTGAGCCGTGCAGGTAAGCTCAATGAAGCTAAAGAGTTCATTGAGTCTGCAACGGTTGATCATGGTCTGTGTTTGTGGCGCATATTATTAGGAGCTTGCAAGAACCATCGTAACTATGAACTCGGAATTTATGCTGGAGAGAAACTGATGGAGTTAGGGTCACCAGAATCATCTGCTTATGTACTGTTATCAAGTATATATACAGCCGTAGGGGAGTTAGAAGATGTAGAGCGTGTCAGGAGGATGATGAAAGCCAGAGGGGTGAATAAAGAACCTGGCTGTAGCTGGATTGAGTTAAAGAGTTTGGTTCATGTGTTTGTTGTTGGAGACAATATGCACCCGCAAATTGATGAAATACGATTAGAGTTAAGGTTGTTAACCAAATTGATGAAAGATGAAGGATACCAACCTCTTTTGGATTCATTGTCAGAAACTGTTAGAGATAATTTGGCAGGTATCATTTGATAGGTGTTCCCACATTCTTCACCTAGAATGGTTTTATTTTGTTTTGATTGGACAATTGGTGTGTTGTTTCATTTGCCACTAATAATAGAATATGCCAAATTAGGTTTGTATAATATGATCTCAATACTTGTTTCTATGCTCTGAAAATATTGTTTCAAATAATTCCCAGTGCCCCAATTCTATTGCTTTCGTTATTGTTTTTCGAGGTGATGAAGACATTCACATTGGAGTCAGTATATTGTTAATTTAATTTGGAGGCTGTTATACTTTTGTTATAAGCCTTCAATCCATTTATGGGAAGAGGAAAAATACAAAAAGAGTGAAATAATGTTACTCAGTATGTCATTTATATACACAATTTTCTTCCATTTTCCCAAAAAAGGGAAAAGGAAAATATTTACAAGTGTAAAAATGCCTATTGTTCAAAATGTCATTACTAATCTGTGTCAGCCTCTTGCCATTACAGATTTATAGCCCATTCAAACGTGAAGTGATATGCGAAAATACATCTTCTGTGCAAGGAATTGTGAGGCCACCCATCGGATGATCATATCCAAATTCTTCCTCTGCTTGACTCAACAAGTCTTGAAATGAAGTTTGGTTCAAGTATGACATGGGGATCACAAACCGCTTCATTTCCTCTCCAACGTACACTGCAAGATAGCCCTTTGGCACATTTGTGACTTTCGATGATGTTTTGCTACTGCTAAATGAAGCCCTTCTTACAGCTGCAGGTAAACGGAAGCCCATTTTAAATGTTTCAAAAAACAAGCTAATTAAAGCTCTCAAATTTAAGAAAAAAAGTATTTATCTTTTGATGCCTATGTATGCGAATGATTTGTGTTTTCTGTGAGGGAAAGCAGTGTATTTATAGTCTTAAGTTTCTTCAAATCCATTTCTTTGTGAAATTATTGTTAAAGGACGGGGTCTATGAGATAAGGGATCACATGGTATTGTCTTTGATGTCTCTTTAGCAAGAAGGATCAATAAGTTTCAATAAGTGTTCTTATATAATATACCCCACCCTCTGAACGAAAGGCCGGTAGATTTTACCCACTTGGAAGTCAAATGAGATGGCCAAGTTAACTTAATGCATGATTTATGGATATCCATATTTTTTTTGGACATGCCTTAGACATGTCACATGTTCTCTTCACGCGGCTCAATGTCGAGATATAGAAACAAATTTTTTTCTTAGTGATGGATTTGAAGTCAAATAATGACTACAAATCATAGATGTTAGGAGACAACAGAGAACCTGTACCAAGGGCTTGGTCTGTAGTCATGGTGACCAGAAGATAGTAGTACATGTTTGAACCCACAAGTAGCAGATATACTGTATTCTAAAAATTGAACTCTTAATTTCAACATTCCTATATATTTCGTTTTAAATAATTGCAGTCTTTTGAAGAAAGTTTAGCAACAACTGCTTTGGCATGATTTTAATCAAGTATCAGAGCCAAACTATTGTACAGTTGATGACTTATTGCTTAAGTGTCAGACTAGTCAAAGTTCTCCATTTAAAATTGATAAACAGACATAAGTAGGCAATGGCCTAGTTTGGTTGAACAGTTTCTAGCTTTAAAGAATTGAGATGATTATTTGACTCTTGACTTTTTTTTTGGTTTAGGTTTGACTCTTAGCTAACATGCACTTGTATGAATAGTTGAGGCTGCAAGGAATTCAAATTAAAGGGTTGCCAATAATTGTGTGTTTTAGGACATCAACTTTGACGACAAGTCCATGTGACTATGGTCTCCACCACCTTCTTCAAACATCACAATAAAAATCCAACGTAATAATTCATTGGTAAGTCGTTTTATCATGTGATATATTCCTTTCTTAATTTTGATTTAACTAGTACGGACTTGTTTTCAAAATTCTATCATGTGCCAATCAAGTTGAAATTTTTTATAGATTAAGGAAGGTTTTTCTTTAAAGACAATACCAATAAAATTGGTGCGTGGCTTGTGCAACGCAAGTATTTGAGATGACACAAAAAACAACAGATGAATTCACAAGAATATAGTTTATGAAATTCTCATTTCAGATTCCCAATTAAGAGGAAACATCAAAATTGACAGAAATTTCTGATGTACAAAATTTGTCTCAACTAGTCTATCCTACTGTGCTATGCCTATGTTATCATTCATATGACTATATTGCTGTATGAACTAGTTACAAGCCATTCAAGCGAGAAGCTGTTTGTAAGAAGACATCTTCCTTGCAGGGAATTGTAAGACCACCCATTGGATGACTGTAACCGAATTCCTCTTCAGATTGGCTTAGCAATTCTTGAAATAAAGGCTCATTCAAGAATGATACTGGAATCAAGAACCTCTTCATTTTCTCTCCAACATACACCGCAAGATAGCCTTTTGGGACTTCCACTTCTTTCCTAGATGATTGGCTTGCACTAAATGATGATCGTCTAATACCAGGTAAGCGAAAACCCATTTATTGTTTTGTTTCTTCACCCACCGAATGATCTCAAAGAAGTAATAGAAGAAAGAATTGAACTTGAATTCTGGTAAGAATGATTTGTGTTGCTTGTAAACCCAATGAAGGGTTTATATATAGACTTTGGAAACCAATTGTATGGCGAATGAGTTATTCAATGAGGTTTCGTTGGAGACATGGCTCATTAATGATCACGTGGCACTGTCTTGTAGGTTTTCAATGAAGATTAGGCTTGTGAAAGAGACCTTCTTCAGATGTTTTGGACAAGCTCTAAACACACTTATCAAGTATTTTGTCCTTGTTTCCATAGGATAGAGCAAATTGTGGCTATTATTGCTTGAAATTCAATCCCACATGATTGAACTTGAAATCTACTTGGAAGTTGTTGGAACTTCATATTGGTTAGACTCATCCCACATGATTGAACTTGAATCTAATAATAAAATATTGCTGATATATACAATTGGAGAACAGAGAAGGACCATGAAATCTTGTTACAGTATCCAATTTTTCATGAACTGTGGTCTCACAATTGAGCCAAACATTTGTCTAATCACTAATTAGGACAGTGTGTTGGATGCATCATCCAAACTTACACGCTAATTAGGACAACTAAAATGATTAGAAACTAAAAGTGCAAAAATGTGAAGGAACCCAATAAAAACATCAGATATAATTAATGGTAGCAATGCATGCATAGTTCCCCATCAAGGCATGTTGAGGAAAGCGCTTCGCATTGGGAGCTTGTACGCACTATGGGCTTTTGTGGTTTTGTTTTTCTGGCACTTTCCACAATAGGATAAATCTCAATGCTCTCAAAACATCTTTCATGCTGAACTAGCAGGATTTAGATAAGGATTTAAAATGTGCCATACCACATGTATTCTTGCGAGATTTACTACGTTGAAAGGAAGTTTTCCAATTCACTTGGTTGTTGTGAAATCTTGTTCAAAATTGATTAGGAATGTATTAGAAAAAATATGTGAATGCTTTTATACTTTATAGCCTCATGCTGGTTTAAATAGAGAGTACAAGATTAAATCTCTCCTCAATTTTAGGAGAAAAATATTACAAAAGAAAATATAACTCAATAATAAAAAAAATCTAGAATCTACTAGAAATAATAAAAAAAGACTAAATATTATATTTTCCAACACCCCCCCTCAAGTTGGTGCATAGATATCTATCATGCCCAACTTGCCTATCAAGTGCTCAAAGGTGGGTCTTGCCAAATTGCCTATCAAGTGCTCAAAGGTGGGTCTTGCCAAACTTTTGGTGAAGATATCAGCAGTTTGTTGATTTGAAGTTACAAATGGAAGAAATATGATTCCAGCATCCAACTTCTCTTTAATGAAATGTCGGTCAATCTCAATATGTTTTGTTCTGTCATGTTGAACTGGGTTATGAGCTATGCTAATAGCAGCCTTACTGTCAGAGTATAATCTTAACGGAAGCTCAATTTTCATCTTAAGCTCTTCTAGGACTCTATGGATCCATAACCCTTCACAAATACCTTGAGCCATAGCTCTAAACTCGGCTTCTGCACTACTTCTTGCTACAACTTCTTGTTTCTTGCTCCTCCATGTCACAAGATTACCCCAAACATAGGTACAATATCCAGAGGTTGATCGTCTATCAGTGACTGAACCTGCCCAATCAGCATCAGTAAAGATAGACACATTTCTTTCACTAGTCTTCTTAAAAAATAATCCCTTTCCAGGATTTGCCTTCAAATATCTCAGTATCCTATACACTGCCTCAAGGTGTTCCTCAAAAGGAGAATGCATAAATTGACTAACCACACTAACTGAGAAGGCGATATCAGGTCTAGTGTGCGACAAATAAATCAGTTTTCCAACCAGTCTCTGGTATCTCCCAGTGTCAACAGGATTATTACCTTTTTCCCAAAGTTTTGCATTAGGGTCCATGGGAGTATCTGTTGGTCGACATCCACTCATTCCTGTTTTTTTCAATAAATCTAGAATGTATTTCTGCTGGGAAACTACAATTCCATCATTTGATCGAGCAACCTCCATACCAAGAAAATACCGCATGGATCCTAAGTCCTTGATTTCAAAGTCGATAGCTAACTTTTCTTTTACTCTTGCCATTTCAACTATATCATTTCCTGTAAGGATGATGTCATCAACATAAACAATTAGGATAGCAATTTTTCCATCTTGAGAGAACTTTGTGAACAAGGTGTGGTCAGCCTGTCCTTGAATGTATCCTTGTTTCTTCATGGACTGGGTGAATTTTTCAAACCAAGCTCTAGGGGACTGCTTTAATCCATACAAAGACTTGTTTAGTTTGCATACATTTGTTCCAAACTTGTCTTCAAATCCGGGAGGAATGTCCATATATACTTCTTCTTCTAAATCACCATTGAGAAAGGCATTCTTGACGTCCAACTGATGTAGGGGCCAATCCAAGTTCGCAGCAAGAGATAAGAGAATTCTGACGGTATTCAATTTTGCAACAGGAGCAAATGTCTCTGAGTAGTCTATACCATAAGTCTGAGTAAAACCCTTAGCCACCAGGCGGGCTTTGTACCTTTCAATTGACCCATCTGAATTATATTTCACAGTGAACACCCATTTGCACCCAACTGTCTTCTTGCCATCTGGTAGTGTCATAACACTCCAAGTTTTGTTCTTCTCAAGAGCTTTCATCTCTTCAAGTACAGCTTCCCTCCACTTTGGAACTTCTAGAGCAACCTGTACATTTTGTGGAATCTCTACACTAGACAATTTTGAGGTGAATGCAGAAAAAGATGAAGACAAATTTGAATATGATATAAAATTGGACATAGGGTGTTTAGTGCAAGTTCTTACTGGTTTTCTAACGGCTATAGGATCATCTATATCAGGATACAAAATATGACTCTCAGAAACAGAGATAGACTTACCTTTCCCTTTTTTTGGGGGATGATCAATTCCCGGTTCAGATTCATGACAGCGAGGAGATGTGGACTCATCACTTTCTTTGTGGTTCTTTCTCACAAAAACCTGTCCTTTCCAAATCTTGTTTCCTACTTCAAACCTATTTTCTTTAGATGACTCATTATTTTGTGGCATTTCAATTAGATCATCATTATCATTGGTTTCAAAATTCTCATTGTTTTCTTTATGAGAGAATGTAGGCTCGGATTCACCGGGTTCCTTACTCATAATAGGAGTAGGATCACATAACGAATCATGGCCCTTTTCTGTTGGTGCAGAAGTGTAAGTCTTAGAAGGTTGTGATTCAGGCAAAGACAATTTATTAGAAAAAGTCATATCCTCAAAAAAAATCATATCCTCAGTTTGAAATGAGTCTTCATTTAAATTCCCCCCCTGAAGATGAGTGTTATTAAAAAAAGGTTGTTTTTCAAAGAATGTAACGTCCATTGTGACAAACATTTTCTTGTTTTTAGGATCAAAACATTTATATCCCTTCTGGGTTGGCAAGTAGCCAACAAAAACACATTTTATAGCACGTGGTTCAAGTTTTCCAACATTCTTATGTTCATGAACAAAGGCTATGCAACCAAAATTTTTTAATGTCAAATCAGTTGAAACACGAATACTAGGAAAACATTCTTTGAAAGTATTAATTGGAGTTTGAAAGTTAAGGACTTTTGAAGGCATTCTATTAATCAAATACGCAGCAGTTAAAACAGCCTCACCCCACAAGTAGTTTGGTACTTTACTTGAGAAGAGTAAAGCTCTAGCTACCTCCAGTAAATGTCTATTTTTTCTTTCTGCAACTCCATTTTGTTGAGGGGTGTTAGGACATGAACTTTGATGTATAACTCCATTTTTTAGAAAAAAACCACTCAAAGTAGTGTTAAAATATTCTTTGCCATTATCACTTCTAAAGACTTGAATATTAGTTTGATATTGATTTTGCACCATTGTAAAAAAATCTTTTACAGCCGGACAAACATCAGATTTCCCCTTTAACAAGTACACCCAACATACTCTTGAATGATCATCGATAAATGTGATAAACCATTTTTTGAGAGAAAGCGTACTTGTACGGTTAGGGCCCCAAACATCACTGTGGATAATTGAAAAAGGTTTTGATGGTTTATAAGGCTGTATTGAAAAATGAGAACGATGATGTTTAGCAAATTCACATGCTTCACATTTAAATAAAGAAATATCCTTATTATGAAATAACTTAGGAAACAAATGTTTTAAATAACCAAAACTAGGATGACCTAACCGTAAATGCCATAGCATAATATTGTCATCATTATTATTCAAAACAGAAAAAGACTTAAAGCAGGAACTTATTGTTTTAAAAGGTAGTTGTGATGTAGATCCAACGTCAAAGTAGTAAAGTCCTCCACTCTCATTAGCGCTGCCAATCCTCTTCCCCGAGTTCAAATCCTGAAAGACACAGTGAAATCGGAAAAAATTAGTTTGGCAATTTGTATCTTTGGCTAATTTACTGATGGACATTAAACTACAAGACAAGTTTGGAACATGAAGAACATCTTTCAGAGTTAGCATTGGAGACAACACAACTGACCCTTTACCTGCAATGGCTGAAAAAGAGCCATCTGCAATTTTTATTTTTTGATTACCTGCACATGGACTATATGAAGAGAACACGGTAGATTCACCTGTCATGTGATCAGATGCACCTGAATCTACTATCCAAGTATGATTGGGACTGACACTTAGAAACGCAGAGTTACCTTTTTTTGCTACAGAACAAGAAGGAGTTTGAGACTCGAGGAATTTGAAGAATTTGTCTATTTTCTCTAGTTGTTCCGGAGTGATTGAAGGCTGGGTTGAAGAGGATTGCTGCCCCTGATCAGAATTACTAGCCTGAAATGCACGACCACCTTTCTTCTTCCAGTTCGAAGGTTTCCAGTTCGGAGGTTTGCCTTTGAGCTTCCAACAATTTTCACGCGTATGCCATTTGATCTTGCAGTGATCACAATAAGGAACTTTGTCTGAATTGTTTTCCTCCTCTAGGTTTCTAGTAGCCAGGGCTGAACCTTCAGATTCAGAGCTTCGAGGTGTCTTGCCCATCATAATTCCTTGGCGTCCCTCTTCCCTTTTGATTTCTGCAAAGGTTTCACGCAGAGTTGGCAATGGTACCTTTCCCAAAATTCGACCTTTTACTTCATCAAGATCTTTATTCAGCCCAGCAAGAAACATGAAAACACGATCATTTTCTTGCCTCTTGAGGAATATAACACTGTCTTCTGTACACTTCCAGTTGTCATCATAACAGAGATCCAATTCTTGCCACAGGGCCACCAACTCATTGTAATAATAAAAAAAGACTAAATATTATATTTTCCAACAGAATGTTCACTTGCAAAGTTGCTTACATTGTAGAATCAGTTTTTGTAATATTATATAAAATTATATAACATCATATTTGCTTCTTGTTTTCTTCCCCAGTCCCCACATTATTTTGCCATATATCGTTGTGATTTTGAAGTGTTATTACATTCAAAATGCTGTTTCTATTGATTGCAATCATCATCTATTGGTTATACTGAATGAGTTTACATAATTTTAAAGTAACTGAGTTACTTTATCAGATAAAAAAAATACCCTGTCATTTAAATGTCAATTTATCTTGGATAACTGAGTTATTTTACGTATTACTAGTTGTCTTGAATGTGATCACAAGGATATAAATATATGCTAACAGATTTGGTTCACTAGTTGCAGTGACATGCCTCAATTTGTATTCTTCAGGAGGTATATGTTATGCAATTTGATAAAGGTGAATTATGCAATGTTATTTGATAAGATCATGCTATCAAAAGCTGTCTCCTTGCCTATTAAATCTGAAAACTTTGATTTAATATGGTACAAGTAGCAACTATCTATCTATCTATGAAGAAAATTTAGGATGTTTTAAGCATGTCTGAAAACATAAGAATCATCATTGCAATGGTTGAATAATCAGTAGGTTTTCTAATCTGTGCATACCAGTTTCATTTTCTGAATGGTCACTATGTTGGCACAATTTCTTCACGTAGGACATACATTTAATTACTCTATCAAGTCACAAGCAATCTTTCAATCTTTGAGAAAAACCTCTAGACAGTATCATGTGATATCTTGTGAACCATAGTCTTCATTGTCTCCAACTAGCCTTTCAAGAAGTAGGCCAAGAGGAAAAAAAATTGACAATTCATAAAAAAATTGTAATATATTACTGATATTTCTAATAAATTTCAAGGTGGTCATTCATCAACATTAGGTTGTGATATCAATATGAAAAGAACATGTGCCATGTCTAATGCTTGTCTCTTTTGATTTGAGTGGCAGCGGTTCGCACTCTTATTGAACTTATTAATCCTTGATAGAGACATCTAAGACAAAACCATGTGATCTCTTGTCTCATGAGCCCCATAATTTTAACAATAATTTCTCTAGTAAAATAAACTTCAAGAAGTTCTTCAAAACTATAAATACACATTCCTCCTTCACAACTTCACAAATCAATCAAGCAAACAAACAAACTGTGATACATTTTACTTAAATCTGAGAAATTCAGCCTATTCTTCAAAACATTTGAAATGGGTTTCCGTTTACCTACCATTAGACGCACTTCATTTACAGGTAGCCAAGCATCATCAAAAGTATCAAATATCCCAAAGGGGTATCTTGCGGTGTACGTTGGAGAGGAAATGAAACGGTTTGTTGTTCCTGTGTCATACTTGAACCAAGCTTCATTTCAAGACTTGTTGAGTCAAGTAGAAGAAGAATTTGGGTAAGATCATCCAATGGGTGGCCTCACAATTCCTTGCACTGAAGATGTTTTCTTGCATATTACTTCTCACTTCAATGGTCTATAAATCTTGCATTGAAGGATACTAACATAGATTATTAGGACGATAGTTTTGTACAATAGTCATCATTTAGATTTGTAAAGATTTTTTTTCCTTTCCTACGTTGGAATGAGTTAGAATTGGCCATCTGGAATGAAAACTTCAGGAACATATAATTTGTTAATCAAATGACATTATATATTCAACAATTCAATGTACTCCTATATGCTTCTTTTTATAAATTACAACCATAAAATGTTTCCTTGGGCAAAAAATTATGAAGCAATATCTAGTTTTCCTTGATTTGTTATTTTTTTTTATAGCAATAGCTTGGCCTGAAAAGGGGCTGATTTTGTCAAATTTTAAATTTCAGTCAAATTGTGTGTGAAGGATACATCGAAAGCAAAAATTGGAACATATTGAAGGGAGTAGTAGTTGATAAAACATTCATCCAAGCTCTAGTAGTTGATATTGTTTATTTTAACCCTCTGATTTGAAAATGAATGGAGCCTTGATAATGTGGAGTTTAGTCATGAAGTAAAGTCACAATTATTTTAGTCAGATTTTGAATTTGGATTCGTTCGAACAATTCAACTTTAATTGAAGCTCGTTAACCACATAAAATAAATCACTTGTGTAGTTGATGACCTATAGCTTGCAAACTGACCTTATGTTTCTATTAACTGCTGCTTCCCTAGACAGAGCAACTAAGGTAGTAGTACTAAGTACATAACAAAGCTCTTCCGGATATTTCAATCATCAACTAACACAAGCCCAACCTATGAAAGCGTGTAATGATTATAAAGAGTTATTTAGGTCAATTTCTCTTTTACTTTTGCTACAAGGTTAATGCAAAAAAAAAAGAAGCTGTATAATCAGTCTAGAGAAAATGTTTTTACTTTTAACTGTTTTAGTTAATGTTTGGCTCAATTGTGTTGTTATTTATCTTATCACTTTTTGCTACAAATGGTGTTATTATTTCATGACAAAATTCCTTATAAAACAATAAACTTGAAGCAATTTTTTTAATAACATTTTAAATCTATTTGAACATGCTTATTTTTGTAATTCTACAAAATACATAAAATACTCTCTTATGATTAGCGGAGGCTGTTAGGACATCAAAGAAAATATTTGCTGCTAATGGCGTGCAACAATTTTCTCTCATGCATATCATCACCATTATTTGGTTCAATGTTGTGTCTATCCATGCAACTCAAGAATTTGAAATGACAGAAAAAATAACATATCGACGCACATGAATATGGTTTCATTGAAGTTAGATTCTCATTTCAGATTTCCACTTAGGAGGAAATATAAAATATGGACAAAGAAATTCTTGATGTACAAAAATTGTTACAATTAATCTATCCTACACTGTTCTAGAACTTCTATGTTATAATCCATATGACTACTTTGCAGTATGAATATTAGTTACAAGCCGTTCAAGCGAGAAGCTGTATGTAAGAAGACATCTTCCTTGCAGGGAATAGTAAGACCGCCCATTGGATGACAGTAACCGAATTCCTCTTCAGCTTGGCCAAGCAATTCTTGAAATAAAGGCTCATTCAACAATGATACTGGAATCAAGAATCTCTTCATTTTCTCTCCAACATACACTGCAAGATAGCCTTTTGGGACATCCACTTGTTTGCTAGATGATGATCGTCTAATACCAGGTAAGCGAAAACCCATTCTTGTTTATGTTTCTGAGTGATCTCAAAGTAGTATAGTAGAAGAAACAAGTGAACTTGAATAATGATGCTTCAAGGTAAGAATGATTTATGTTGCTTCTTCAACCCAAATGATGGGTATATATAGACTTTGAAAAATAATTATTGTATAATGAATGAGTTATTGAATGGGATTTAGTTGGGGACAAATCTCATTAATGATCACATGGTACTGCCTTGGAGGTTTTAACTATTGATTAGGCTTTTGAAAGAGACCTTCTTTACATGTTCAAGACAAACTATAAACAATACTTATCAAGTACTTTGTCCTTGTTTCTATAGGATAGAACGACTGGTAGCTATATCATTGCATGAAATTCAATCAATAGACCATGAAATTTGGAAGTTGTTGCTACTTCATGTGGATAAACTCTTACCACTTGATTGAACTCCAATTACATAATACTGTGGTCTCACGGTTGAGCCAAATATTTGACTAATCACTATTAATTAGGACAGTGTTATGGATGCATCATTCAAACTTGTCACTAATTATGATGAATAAAACTATTAGAAACCAAAAGTGCAAAAATGAGAAGGAACCCAATAAAAACATGAGATATAATTAATGGTACCAATGCCTTTTTTAAAGGCATGTGCTGAATATGCCTATCCAATAAGCTTGCTGTTTGCAAACTTTGCATCACTTTTTTGTAAATATCGTATAATATGAGAAGAATTTGCTTCTTGATTTCATTTCCCATATTTGTTTTGTGCCATGCTTACTGTATTAAGAAGGCAGTGATCAACATCACTTGGTAGTTATTAAATCTTCTTCAAAATTGATGAAGAAATTTCACTTTTTGCCATATTTTTCTGTGGTCTTTCAATTGTTATTACATTGAAAAGACAATGTTTCTTTGCTTCAGAGGTTTGTGCTGCCAAAACAAAACTCATAAGATATTTAATCTGTATTAAGATAAGTGGATTTGCATCCTGATTAGCTTAAAATAATAATAACTCATAAGATATTTTTTTGGGAATGTGGATCTAACCAATTAGGTTTCCATATACAGATGAGTGGTTGACACCTTACCTCAAATTATTTTGATCAGTATGGCCCATTTATGTACACACAATCTTGAATAAGGACCAAAACAAAACTTGAGTCTCTATCCTCTTTTTCAAGTCATTTACAATTGACCACATACATTGCTGTCTATGTCTGCTAAATTGATTTTGTAGGACATCAGAAATGCATTTGTAGGACATACATTTAATTACTATCTCAATTCTTAAGCATTCATTCAATCTTTGATAAAGACATATAGACAGTATCATGTGATCTCTTGTTAACCATATATTTATGACTGGTATTTTTCTTATAACTCTTCAGGCTATAAATCAACATGAAGTTGTATTATCAAATAAGAAGAGAACATGTGCCATGTCTAATGCTTGTCTGAAAATAAATGAGTAGACATCACACAACTATTGAGTTTAACATGAGCCTTTCATTCTTATTGAACTTATTGATACTTGACAAATGAATCTAAGACAACACCATGTGATCTTTCTCATCACTTGGCCCCCATCATTTTAACAATTATTTCTCTAGCAAAGGGATTTCAAGAAACTCTTGAAATCTATAAATATAGTGTCCTCCTTCACAACCATCACAAATCACTCAAGCAATCAAACTTAGATACATTTTTCTTACATCTGAGAAACATAGCTTTTTCTTCAAATTCAAAATATTTGAAATGGGTTTCCGTTTACCTGCAGCTATTAGACGGGCTTCATTTAGCAGTAGTCAAACATCATCAAAAGTATCAAATGTCCCAAAGGGCTATCTTGCAGTGTACGTTGGAGAGGAAATGAAGCGATTTGTTGTCCCCTTGTCATACTTGAACCAACCTTCGTTTCAAGCCTTGTTGGTTCAGGCAGAGGAAGAATTTGGATATGATCATCCAATGGGTGGCCTCACAATTCCTTGCAGAGAAGATGTTTTCTTGCATATCACTTCTCGCTTCAATGGACTATAAATCTACAACTGCAAAAGACTGACATAGATTAGGATAGACATTATTTTGTACCATAGTCACCATTTAGATTTGTAAAGATTTTTTCCCTTCCCTATCTTTGGGATGGGTTAATTATCCATCTGAAAGACAAATTCAGGAACAAATTATCTGTTATTATTCATTTCTAATCATAAATGACACAATATATTCAACAACTCAATGGATCTTATATGCTTTTATTTATAATTTGAACGACTGCTGATCCCTTTGAAAGAAAAATATTTGACGCAATATCTAGCTCAAATATTCTCACAATCTCAGAAATTTTATAGAAAAGGATTTCTTAACAGCTTTGACTTATGATTTATAGCGCAATATCTTGGCCACAAAAAGCCAGGGATGTGTTTATCAAATTTCAGTCGAATTAGTTTTTCTTAATTTGTGTTGAAGGCAAACATACTGCCTGAGCAAAAATTTGAAAAATATCGGAGAGAGTATTTATCTTCTATCTTTTAAAGGAGAAAGACTTTCATTAAACTGATTCTGCAGGCAGTAAACTAAATGCCACAACCTCGGAAATACAAGATGGAGTCTCTTCTCTTCAATCCAAATAAAGTCTAAACTAGAAGATAGAACAAATTTAGCTAAATTGAAACTGCATCAGTTGCTATTGAAACCATGCCAGCAAAATATGCTTGGGAAGCAAATTATCAAACCACCACCAAGAGACCAACCATTACAAAATCGTTTATGATAAAAAAAGCGGTCACAAGGTAGCGGTTTGTGGGCCAATAGGGTCCGGAAAATCATGTTTGCTTTTCGATATGCTTGGTGAGATTCCATTGGCTTCTAAGGAAGAAACCGAAGTGTATGGAACCAGATGCTATGTACCCTAGTCCATGGATCCAATTTGGAACTGTGATAGCAAAACACTCTTTATAAATAAAATGGACAATTTTTCTATGAAAATGTCATGTATAGTTGTGCATTGCACCAGAGCATCAAATATGAATCCACATGGAGATGTGACCTCTGGAAAGGAGTGGGGCATCAACTTAAGTGGAGGGAAGAAACAAAGGATTCAACTGGCGATACTTTTTGTGTTGTTGATGCTCATACTAGAAGTCATTTGTTTAAGGTTATTAGTGCAAATGATTGTTCCTTTTCATTCATGCATTTTCTAATTTAACTTTCAGTTTGTTCAAACAACTTTCTAATTTATATATGTATTGTTTAGCCAAAACAAGTTTAGATTCTCTGCAGATTTTGAGAGGTTAGGTATTGACTAAGTGTTGTAGCTTGCAGGGTATGAATAAATGACGTGGATAACACTACAATATGGATTCTCTGGCATTTTTAACAAGATGGATCCTAACTGGTTTAGGCTATAGTGAATTATCATACATTTCAAAGATTACTTTTTACTGCTAAAATGTTTTCTATTAGTAGAATTAATCACACTTAGTTTTTATGTTTATTGAATCTAGTGTACCGTAGTGTGAGGTTACTATTTCCCTTTCTGTTTTTGCAATTCTTTTTAGAGTTAGTGTCTGTTCGGTAACACAAATAACCTATTAGATTATCTTATAAGCTCATTTGATAAAATAGAAAGTGTTTGGTAAAAAGCTTTTTTTAGTGGCTTATAGCTTTTCTTGAGATCCTAATTTAACTAGCATTTGAGTTATTTTCGTAATCCTTTGAATTCAGAGAAAATGGTTGTTGCTAACTGACAAATAAATGAATGAATTCAAAAGAATATAATTGCGTAAGGTTCTCATTTCAGAATTCCACTTAAGAGGAAACATCAAAATGAATAAAGAAATTTCTGATGTACAAAAATTGTTGCAATTAATCTATCCTACACTGTTCTATGTTATAATTCATATGACTATTTTGCAGTATGAATTAGTTACAAGCCGTTCAAGCGAGAAGCTGTATGTAAGAAGACATCTTCCTTGCAGGGAATAGTAAGACCGCCCATTGGATGACAGTAACCAAATTCCTCTTCAGCTTGGCTAAGCAATTCTTGAAATAAAGGCTCATTCAAGAATGATACTGGAATCAAGAACCTCTTCATTTTATCTCCAACATACACCGCGAGATACCCTTTTGGCACTTCCAATTGTTTGCTAGATGATGATCGTCTAATACCAGGTAAGCGAAAACCCATTCTTGTTTATGTTTCTGAGTGATCTCAAAGAAGTATAGTAGAAGAAATAAGCGAACTTGAATAATGATGCTTCAAGGTAAAAATGATTTGTGTTGCTTCTTAAACCCAAATGATGAGTATATATAAAGTTTGAAAACAATTATTGTATGGTGAATGAGTTATTGAATGGGGTTTAGTTGGGGACAAATCTCATTAATGATCACATGGTACTGTCTTTGAGATTTTAACCGTTGATTAGGCTTTTGAAAGAGACCTTCTTCACATGTTCCAGACAAGCTCTATACATACCTATCAAGTACTTTGTCCTTGTTTCTATACGATAGAACGACCGGTAGCTAAATTAAATCACAGACATTGGGTTCCTATCCTCTTTTTCAAGTCCCTTACAATTGATCACAGACATTGCTGTCTAAGTCTTCTAAATTGATTTTGTATGCCAGCTATACTCCTACAGTTCAGTCATCAGAAATGCATTTGTGGGACATACATTTAATTACTATCTCAATTCTTAAGCAATCATTCAATCTTTGATAAAGACCTATAGACAGTATCATGTGATCTCTTGTTAACCATAAGTCGAGAACAATAATTATGCACAAGCCATAAATAGTGTGTTTCTGTATGACTGATATTTTTCTCATAATTCTTCAGGCTATATATCAACATGAAGTTGTGTTATCAATATGAAGAGAACATGTGCCATGTCTGATGCATGTCTGAAAATAAATGAGTAGACATTATACAACTATTGAGTTTAACATGAACCTGTCATTCAGAATGTGGGGTTTGCACTCATGTTGAACTTACTGATACTTGACAATTATCTAAGACAACACCATGTGAGCTCTCTCATCACTTGGCCCGCATCAGTTTAAGAATTATTTCTCTAGCAAAGGGATTTCAAGAAACTCTTGTAATCTATATATATAGTGTCCTCCTTCACAACCATCACAAATCACTCAAGCAATCAAACTTAGATACAATTTTCTTTTATCTAAGAAAAATCAGCTTGTTCTTCAAATTCAAAATATTTGAAATGGGTTTCCGTTTACCAGCAGCTATTAGACGGGCTTCATTTAGCAGTAGTCAAACATCATCAAAAGTATCAAATATCCCAAAGGGCTATCTTGCAGTGTACGTTGGACAGGAAATGAAGCGATTTGTTGTCCCCTTGTCATACTTGAACCAACCTTCGTTTCAAGACTTGTTGAGTCAGGCAGAGGAAGAATTTGGATATGATCATCCAATGGGTGGCCTCACAATTCCTTGCAAAGAAGATGTTTACTTGCATATCACTTCTCGGTTCAATGTACTATAAATCTACCACTGCAATAGACTAACATAGATTAGGAGAGACATTTTGTACAATAGCCATCATTTAAATTTGTAAAGATTTTTTCCCTTCCCTACCTTTGGGATGGGTTTGTTATCCATCTGAATGATAAATTCAGGAACAAATTATTGTTATTATTCATTTCTAATCATAATTGACACAATATATTCAACAACTCAGTGGCTCTTATATGCTTTTATTTATAATTTGAAAGACTGCTGATTCCTTTGAAAGAAAAAAATTGAAGCAATATCTAGCTAAAATATTCTCACAATCTCAGAAATTTTATAGAAAAGGATTTTTTTAGCAGCTTTGACTTATGATTTATAGCGCATTATCTTGGCCACAAAAAGGGATGTGTTTATTGAATTTCGGTCGAATTAGTTTTTCTTAATTTGTGTTAAAGGCAAACATACTGCATGTGCTTATCTTCTTCTTCTTCTTCTTTTTTTAAATTAGAACGAAAGACTTTCATTAAACCGATTCTGGCAGTAAATTAAATGCCACAAACCTTGAAATACAAGATGGTCTCTTCAATCCATATAAAGTCTTAACAAGAAGATAGAGCAAATTTAGCTAAATAATGAGAAGCTTGAGTTGTCAGATGCATTCTCAATTTCTCATACAAATGTATCCAAGTAGGCTGAGACTTGTGAGCCACCATCAAAGCCATCGCTTCTGCAACATTAGAGTTGGCCAAAATTGTCAAACACCAACAACCCCCAGCTGATAACAAACCAGATAGCATATGCAAAACTGGTTTATATTACGAGGTCATATATGATGCCACTGTTGCAGAATTTGAGCTTTCAAATGTTCTGGTAATCAATTAATTCTGGCCATTGTCATGGATGTGGCTAGAATTTGTACTAATCGCATTTATATGCTAACAGATTTCTTTGCTTCGGAGATTTGTTGTTACCAAAAATCTTGAGCTTGTTGCATTTAATTCTTTGTATTGGGATGAGGGGACTTACATCCTGATTAGCTTAGTACAAATGTTTATACGATTTGCACGGAAAATAATAAAAATCATAAGGTATTTGGTAGGTAATTTGACAGTGAATTATGCCAAAGTTATTTGGTAAGATCATGCTATCAAAAGCTGTTTTCTCTTGCCTATGAAATCTGAAAACTACGATTTAATACGGTACAGGCAAGTAAAAACTATCTACCTTCCAAGAAAATTTGATATTTCTGAATCATAAGGGTTTAGTACTCAGTAGGTTTTCTAATATGTGCATACCACTTTCATTTTCTGAATGGTCACTATGTTGGCACAACTTCTTCATGTGGGACATACATTTAATTACTCTATCAAGTCATAAGCAATCTTTCAATCTTTGATAAAATCCTCTAGACAGTATCATGTGATCTCTTGTGAACCATAGTCTTCATTGTCTCCAACTTGGCCCTTCAAGAAGTAGGATAAGAGCAAAAAAAATCGACAATTCATAAACAGTGTGTTAGTAATATATTACTGATATTTCTCATAATTTTTGAGGTGGTGATTCATCAATATTAGGTTGTGTTATCAATATGAAGAGAACATGTTCCATGTCTGATGCATGTCTGGAAAATAATGAGTTGGAATTGAGTTTAACATGAGTTTATCTCTTTTGATTTGAGTGGCCGCGGTTTGCACTCTTATTGAAATTATTCATCCTTGATAGAGACGTCCAAGACAACACCATGTGATCTCTAGACCCACGAGTCCCATAATTTTAACAATAATTTCTCTAGCAAATGAATTTCAAGAAGCTCTTCAAAACTATAAATAAACTTTCCTCTTTCACAACTTCACAAAACAATCAAGCAAGCAAACAAACAAACATAGATACATTTTTCTTAAATCTGAGAAATTCAGCCTGTTCTTTAAAAACATTTGAAATGGGTTTCCGTTTACCTACCATTAGACGCACTTCATTTATCGGTAGTCAAGCATCATCAAAAGCTGTGAATGTCCCAAAAGGATATCTTGCAGTGTATGTTGGAGAAGAAATGAAGCGGTTTGTGATCCCCATGTCTTACTTGAACCAAACTTCATTTCAAGACTTATTGAGTCAAGTAGAAGAAGAATTTGGATACGATCATCCAATGGGTGGCCTCACGATTCCTTGCACAGAAGATGTTTTCTTGCATATTGCTTCTCACATCAATGGGCTATAAAGTTTACATTGGAGGAATACTAACATAGATTAGCAGGGAATTTTGTACAATAGTTATCATTTAGATTTGTAAAGAATTTTTTCCTCTTTCCTATTTTTGGAATGGGATAGAATTTTCCATCTGAATGAAAAATTCGTGAACACATTTTTTGATATTATTTACTTCTAATCAAATGACATCATATATTCAACTAAACAGCTCAATGTGCTCCTATATGCTTCTGTTTATAATTACAACAAAATGTTTCCTTGGTAAAAAACTTGTGAAGCACTATCTAGTTTTCCATGGTTTATTATTTTTTTTATAGCAATTGCTTGGCCATAAAAGGGTTGTTTTTATCAAATTTTAAACTTCAGTCCAATCAATCAAATGGTTCATGAAGGTAGAGATATATACAGCTAGCAACAGCAAAAATTGAATCCTATTGGAGGGAGTAGTTATAATTATGAAACCATTTATTCTATTGTTGGCCATTTGGCCTAATAAAAAATTCATCCATCACAAACCACCACTTACTCAAACATCAAAAGATAGAAACTCACGGTAATATGAAGTTTGATAAAAAATATATTTTGGATTACAAAATTGAATTCTTAGAACAATTTAATCTTAATAGAAATTAAAATCATGAGTCAGATAAACTATCTTGTGTATAAGCTTGCAAACCTTTTACAACATTTATGCTTCTTTCAACTTCTTCTTCACCTAGGCAGAGAAATTGAGGTAATAAACAACAGAAAGTATTATTTTGGTCAGTTTCTCTTTTACTTTTGCTACAAGGATGGTGCAAAACACTGTATAATCACTCCTCTAGAGAAACGTTTTTACTTTTAACTATTTTAGTTAATGCTTGATTCATTTGCTACGAATGCTGTTTTTATTTATCAAAATCTGCATGACAAAATTCCATATACAACAATAAAATTGAACTATATGTTTTAATAACAATTTATTTGAACATGCTTTATTTTTGTAATCCTTTGATTGACGAAATACAAAAAGTACTCTCTTAGGAAATCAGAGAAAATGGATGTTGCTAACTAATGGAAAAATAAATGAATGAACTCAAAAGAATATAATTTCATAAGGTTCTCATTTAAGATTTCCACTTAAGAGGAAATATCAAAATGAATAAAGAAATTTCTGCTGTTTCAAAAAAAATAAAGAAATTTCTGATGTACAAAAATTGTTGCAATTAATCTATCCTACACTGATCTATGTTATAATTCATATTACTATTTTGCAGTATGAATTAGTTACAAGCCGTTCAAGCAAGAAGCTGTATGTAAGAAGACATCTTCCTTGCAGGGAATCGTAAGACCTCCCATTGGATGACGGTACCCGAATTCCTCTTCAGCTTGGCTAAGCAATTCTTGAAATAAAGGCTCATTCAAAAATGATACTGGAATCAAGAACCTCTTCATTTTCTCTCCAACATACACTGCAAGATAGCCTTTTGGGACATCTACTTGTTTGCTAGATGATGATCGTCTAATACTAGGTAAGCGAAAACCCATTCTTGTTTATGTTTCTCAGTGATCTCAAAGAAGTACAGTAGAAGAAATAAGTGAACTTGAATAGTTATGGTAAGAATGATTTGTGTTGCTTCCTAATTCCAAATGATGAGTATATATAAACTTTGAAAAGCAATTATTATATGGTGAATGATTTATTGAATGGGGTTTAGTTAGAGACAAATCTCATTAATGATCACATGGTAGTGTCTTAGAGGTTCTAACTGATGATTAGGCTTTTGAAAGAGAGCTTCTTCACATGTTCAAGACAAGCTCTAAACATACTTATCAAGTAATTTGTCCTTGTTTCGATAGGATAGAACGACTGGTAGCTAATCTGAATCTTAGACATTGGGATTCTATCTCTTTTTGATTGCTGTCTATGTCTGCTAAATTAATTTTGTATGCCACCTACAGTTCTGTCATCAGAAATGCATTTGTGGGATATACATTTAATTACTCAATCAAGTCTTAAGCAATCATTCAATCTTCGATAAATACCTATAGACAGTATCATGTGATCTCTTGTTAAACATAATCTGATTGTCTCCAACTAGACCCTTCAATAACTAAGTCAAGAACAATAATTATGCAGAAGCCATAAATAGTGTGTTATTGTATGACTGATATTTTTCTTATAATTCTTCAGGTTATAAATCAACATGAAGTTGTGTTATCAATAAGAAGAGAACATGTGCATGTCTGATGCATGTCTGAAAATAAATGAGTAGACATCATACAACTATTGAGTTTAACATGAGCCTTTCATTCAGAATGTGGTGCTTGCACTCTTACTGAACTTAATGATACTTGACAAATGAATCTAAGACAACAGCATGCGATCTTTCTCATCTTGGCCCCCATCATTTTAACAATTATTTCTCTAGAAAAGGGATTTCGATAAACTCTTGTAATCTATAAATATAGTGTCTTCCTTCACAACCATCACAAATCACTCAAGCAATCAAACAAACTTAGATACATTTTTCTTATATCTGAGAAACATAGTTTGTTCTATAAATTCAAAACTTTAGAAATGGGTTTCCGTTTACCAGAAGCTATTAGACGGGTTTCATTTAGCAGTAGCCAAATGTAATATCCTCCGATTTTATTTTTACTAGTAACTAATTAATAAAGGTGATTTTAAGTCTATATATGGTGTGAGTGTATTTTAAATTATTATTAAATTGTATTATGGATAATAATAATAATAATAATAATAATAATAATAATAATAATAATAATAATAATAATAATAATAATATAATATAAAAAAAAAAATTGTTTTTTTTATAGTGGCTTAAACTCACCCATTTTCACACATATGGGTTTCTAGAACCTCACCTCCCAACTTCTTTCTTCTCTCTCCCGAATTTGTTTTTCACTTCTTCTTAACCCATTTCCTTATTATTCTTCTATTCCACTATTCTCTCCTTACCCACCTTATTTCTTTTAAATTTTCATCAAATTAACTCCAACTTGTGGCAAAGATAGCTTGAAAAAGATATGGAGTGAGAAGTGAAGTTATTCATTCATGAGGAGTGTACTCTTTTGTGTTCTTAGAGGTAAAATTTTATGATTATGAAATTTAGAGATGATATCTAGCTTTGAGGAGTAGTAGAAACTAATATAGATAGTATAAATTTTAGATTTTCATGGGTCCCTTTAAACCCTAAGTATAGAAAAATTTGGGGTTTTTTTTATCAAATTCATTTATTTGATGTTAGCTTAGCCTTAAATGAGTTTTCTGAAGTGTTAAAATTGTTGCATGATGTTGAAATTCGGTGGAAACATTTTCGGTGGTCATTCCGGAAGGTTTTGCTAGAAAAAGGAATTGACTCTTCATAGTTGAGTTTTTATTAGATTTGATTTTGGTAGAAAATAGAGTTCTAGAATAAATCTAGATAGTCCAAACAAATGATAAATTATACTTAGAGGCTTTATTCTAGATGAGCAAAAAAATGGTTTTTTGTCAAATTAAAGAATAGAAAGTGATGATAGAAAAATTTATGAATTTGGTCATAGAATAAATGATTTGCTCATAGTACTTCTTTTCCCCAATGAGCATAGTTTTCTCTTAATCTATTTTTAAGGAAAGATAAAAATAACATAATATATTTGTAATATAGTTGAGAGCAATATTGTTTGTACGAAGAGATAATATGGTATAAAGATAATGTGATTAGTACCGTTCACCACAACGAAGAGATAATGTGGTATAGAGAAAATGTGATTAGTACCGTTCGCCACAACGAAGAGATAATGTGGTTTAAAGATAATGTGATTAGTACCGTTCGCCACAACGAAGAGATAATGTGGTATAAAGATAATGTGATTAGTACCGTTCGCCACAACGAAGAGATAATGTGGTATATCCGTTTGCCACAACGAAGAGATAATGTGGTCTATGTGTATATAGTGAATGAGATAATTTTATATTTTTTTTATATAGCTAACCAACACTTAGAGAACTACGTGGCTCTGATTCCCTAAGTATTTAGGGATACGTAGGACCAGGGATCCTCCCTGTCGAGCTATAATGTCGACAACTATGTATTTTAAATAAGTATATGTGTTATAGTGTATTAGGCTTGCCAAGCTAAATATAGGATTAGTTAATGTTAGCTTGTGCGCCGGTCATGACCGAGGGTGGGTCGTGACACCAAACATCGTCAAAAGTATCAAATGTACCAAAGGGCTATCTTGCAGTATACGTTGGAGAGGAAATGAAGCGGTTTGTTGTCCCATTGTCATACTTGAACCAACCTTCATTTCAAGATTTGTTGAATCAGGCAGAGGAAGAGTTTGGATATGATCATCCAATGGGTGGCCTCACAATTCCTTGCAGAGAAGATGTTTTCTTGCATATCACTTCTTGCTTCAGTGGACTATAAATCTACAACTGCAAGAGACTGACATAGATTAGGAGTAACATTTTTAGAATAGTCATCATATAGATTTGTAAATATATTTTCCTTTCCCTACCATTGGGATGGGTTAGCTAATTATTTGTTATTATTCATCATTTCTAATCATAAATGTCACAATATATTCAACAACTCAATGGCTCTTATATGCTTTTATTTATAAATTTTAAAACTGCTGATTCATTTGAAAAAAAATAAAAATTGAAGCAATATCTAGCTCTAATATCCTCACAATCTTAGACATTTTATAGAAAAGGATTTTTGTAACAGCTTTGACTTATAATTTATATAGCGCAATATCTTGGCCACAAAAGTGACATGTTTATCAAATTTTAGTCAAATTAGTTTTTCTTAATTTGTGTTAATTAAACGCAAAATACTGCATGAGCGAAGATTTGAGTGAAGATTTGAAAAATATCAGAGAGAGTATTTTACATGAGTGAAACTAATCAAAATTAACTTGATGCAGTGTTTTACAAATGTATCCAAGTAAGCTGGGACTTGTTGCTAGTTTGTGAGTGTCTGATGAGATAAAACAACAAATCCCTTGCAAACTACAAACCTTTCGTCAAACCCAGTATTTCTGCAACATTAGAGTTGGGCAAAATTGGCAAACACCAACAACCTGCAGCAGATACCAAACCATATACAAATAAGAGATTATAAACTCTAGTTTTCATAGTCATGGAGATTTCTTCGCATCAGAGATTTGTTGCTACCAAAAATCTTGAGCTTGTTGCATTTAATTCTTTGTATTTGGATGAGTGGACCTACATCCTGATTAGCTTAGTACAAATGTTTATACAATTTACATGGAAAATAATTAAATTCATAATGTTGTTTATTCATAACTTCATAAGGTATTTGTTTGATAAGATCATGCTATCAAAAGCTGTTTTCTCTTGCTTATGAAAACTGAAAATTAAAATTTAATACGGTACAAGCAAGTAGCAACTATCTTACCAGTGAAGAAAATTTGAGATGTTTTAAGCATGTATGAAATATAAGAATCATCATTGCAATGGTTGAATAATTTGAGATGTGCATACCAGTTTCATTTTCTGAATGGTCATTGGTCACTATGTTGGCACAGCTTCTTCATGTGGGACATATACATTTAATTACTCTATCAAGTCATAAGCAATCTTTCAATCTTTGATAAAATCCTCTAGACAGTATCATGTGATCTCTTGTGAACCATAGTCTTCATTGTATAAGAGCAAAAAAAATCGACAATTCATAAACAGTGTGTTAGTAATATATTACTGATATTTCTCATAATTTTTGAGGTGGTGATTCATCAATATTAGGTTGTGTCATCAAAATGAAGAGAACATGTTTCATGTCTGATGCATGTCTGGAAAATAATGAGTTGGAATTGAGTTTAACATGAGCTTATCTCTTTTGATTTGAGTGGCCGCGGTTTGCACTCTTATTGAAATTATTCATCCTTGATAGAGACATCTAAGACAACACCATGTGATCTCTTGTCTCATGAGCCCCATAGTTTTAACAATAATTTCTCTAGCAAATGAATTTTAAGAAGCTCTTCAAAACTATAAATAAACTTTCCTCTTTCACAACTTCACAAAACAATCAAGCAAGCAAACAAACAAACGAACTTAGATACATTATTCTTAAATCTGAGAAATTCAGCCTGTTCTTCAAAAACATTTGAAATGGGTTTCCGTTTACCTACCATTAGACGCACTTCATTTACAGGTAGTCAAGCATCATCAAAAGCTGTGAATGTCCCAAAAGGGTATCTTGCAGTGTACGTTGGAGAGGAAATGAAGCGGTTTGTTGTCCCCTTGTCATACTTGAACCAACCTTCATTTCAAGACTTGTTGAATCAGGCAGAAGAAGAATTTGGATATGATCATCCAATGGGTGGCCTCACAATTCCTTGCAGAGAAGATGTTTTCTTGCATATCACTTCTCGCTTCAATGGACTATAAATCTACAATGGCAAGAAACTGACATAGATTAGGAGAGACATTTTGTACAATAGTCATCATTTAGATTTGTAAAGATTTTTTACCTTCCCTACCTTTGGGATGGGTTAGTTATCCATCTGAATGACAAATTCAGGAACAAATTATATGTTATTATTCATTTCTAATCATAAATGACACGATATATTCAACGACTCAATGGCTCTTATATTCTTTTATTTATAAATTACAAGACTGCTGATTCCTTTGAAAGAAAAATAATAATTTTGAAACAATATCTAGCTCAAATATTCTCACAATCTCAAAAAAAATATTGAAAAGGATTTTTGTAGCAGCTTTGAATTATGATTTACAGTGCAATATCTTGGCCACAAAAAGAGTTGTGCATATGAAATCTCAAATTTCAGTCGAATTAGTTTTTCTTTACTTGTGTTAAAGGCAAACATACTGCCTGAGCAAAAATTTGAAAAATATCAGAAAGAGTATTTATCTTCTTATTTTCAAAGGTGAAAGACTTTCATTAGACTGATTCTGGCAATAAATCAAATGTCACAACCTCGGAAATACAATATGGAGTCTCTTCAATCCGAATAAAGTCTAAAGTTAGAAGATAGAGCTTATTTAGCTAAATAATGTGCAGCTTGATTTGCCGCACGTCTTGAGTGAAACTAATCGAACTTAACTTGATGCAGTCTTCTACATACAAATGTATCCAAGTAGGGTGAGACTTGTTGCTTGTTTGTGAGTGCCACCAAGATCCACTACTAGAGTCAGATTCAGCCTGAAGAGACAAAAAAGCGAATCCCTCTCAAACTACAAACCTTTCATCAAAGCCATCACTTCTGCAACATAAGAGTTGGGCAAAATTGGCAAACACCAACAACCTGCAGCAGATACCAAACCATATACCATATGCAAAACTGGTTTATACGACGAGGTGATATATGATACAACAAAATACGAAACATATAAATCGTTAATGAAAAATCTTTCTTTAGTCTATCAAGATTTTCAGCTTGATTGGCACATGATAGAATATTGTAAGCAAGTCAGTAATTAATTTGTTTTGTATGTTTCATTTTTCTTATGATATTTGAAGAAGGTGGTAGAGACCACAATCACAATGACTTGTCGTCGAAGTTTTTGTCATAAACCACAAAATTAGCAGAAGCCCTTTACTCCAAGTTCCTAGCAACCTCCAATATTCATAAAAGTGTATATTATGTATTTTATTAATCAAAATGGTATAATTAAAAATATACTTTTAGTAAAGAAAGTGGCAAAACAATAAAAAAATTGTAGTTCACATGTTTCAGGGGCTGAATTCCATGACTAAACAGTATGCAAAGAGCATGTATTAATATTATAAGCACAAATTTAATTAGAACCTAAAGCAATGAAATGATAACAAGAGTTTTCCATTGCCTGTTCTCTGGGTCCAGCCGTAATCTACAATTATAAACTCTAGTTTTGATAGTCATGCAGAGCAGGTATATTTAAAAGTGGACTACATGTTGCATAAGAAGATGAGAATTTCCCTTTGACGAGAATAGTCTCTTTTGGATTGTTGTCTGATTGCTATCTTCTGGTCACCATTACTAACGACCAAATCCTCGATGTAGGTCCCCTGTTGCCTCCTAACATTTGTGATTTGTATCCAACTAACCATTATCTACAATGGAATCCACACTAACAAAATAATTTTCGTTAGCTAGCTATTTATCAGCACTGAAATGCATTATCAATATGAAGAGAACATGTGAAATGTCTAACGCGTGTCGACAAATATGAGAATCCATAAATCATGCATTAAGTTAACCTGGCCATCTCATCCATAAATCATTGAAATTATTAATCTTTGATAGAGAGACATCCAAAGACAATACCTTGTGATTTCCCATCTCATGGACCCCATTTTTTCACAATCATTTCTCAAAAAAATGGATTTAAAGTAACTCTTTAAGACTATAAAAACACTACTTACCCTCACAGAAATCATAAGTCATTCACATACTCAAGCATCAAAAGATATATTCTTTTTTCTTATATTTGAGAGCTTTAGCTTGTTCTTTAAAACATTTAAAATGGGCTTTCGTTTACCTGCAGCTATAAGAAGGGCTTCATTTAGCAGTAGCCAAACATCATCAAAAGTTACAAACGTGGCAAAGGGCTATCTTGCGGTGTACGTTGGAGAGGAAATGAAGCGGTTTGTAATCCCTGTGTCATACTTGAACCAACCTTCATTTCAAGACTTGCTGAGTCAGGCAGAGGAAGAATTCAGATATGAGCATCCGATGGGTGGCCTAACAATGCCTTGCACAGAAGATGCATTCTTGCATATTACTTCTCGCTTGAATGGACTATAAGTCTACAAATGCAAGAGAGCGACATAGATTAGTAGTGACATTTTGTACAATAGGCATTGTTTATCCTTGTAAATATTTTCTTTTTCCCTTTACTGGGAATGGACAAAATTTGTCCATCATCTTAATGACATACTCTTCAACATATTATTTCCCTCTCTTTATTTTTGTCTAATTATAATGACACAATTTTCAACAACTCAACTGACTCTTCTGTGTTTCTATTGATGAATTTACTGGATGCAGTAGTGGTTCATTGGAAAAAGGATTCTACCTTCATCCGAAAGTTATGAATAGCAATTGATACAACATTTTAGCATTTTACAATCTCAAATAATTCTAAATATTTTCAGCTTCGTTGTCAAATCCAAGTTACTGTGTTAGTTTTAAATTTAAGACATATTAATCTAACTGTGATAATGTTATAATTTGTACACAAATCTTTTAAAATGCAATTGAATCGTCAATATTACAGACAATCACAGTCAAATAAAACTGATATGGCATCAATAGTAGTCGTTGAGACAACAATTACGAACCTTTTGTCTCTGATCAACTTGGAACACCCCACAATTTTATTTTTTTGAGACAGCCTTAGCAATTTGATTTATTATTTTGCAGTATGTGGTTTACCTATATCCTGGTTTTTTACTCCACCGCAGTAAAAAGAAATAAAACATTTATTCTATTAAAAAGAAACCTATTGGAGGGAGTAGTTATAATTATGAAACCATTTATTCTATTATTGGCCTAATAAAACATTCATCCTTCACAAATTATCACTTACTCAAATATCAAAAGATAGAATCTCTTGGTAATTGGAAATTTGATCAGGAGGTAAGTAAAGTTTGCTAAAAAAAATTTGGATTACAAACTTGAATTCTCTCAAACAGAATATCATGATTGAAACTAATGAATTAGATAGAAACTAATGGTTAGTTGATAAACTACCTGGTGTATAAGCTTGCAAACCTTTTACAAGCCTTTGATGACAAGTACATATTAAGAGCACGGGAACTCCTTCATTTCCTTGTGATTTTGGTCTCCACCACATTCTTCAATCATTACAGTTAATATGCAACTCACAGATTAATCGGCGCCTAAGATGTTGGTTTATTAAGTGATAAATTATTGGTATTTCTTTATTCATTTTCATTTCACTTTTACTGATTTGCTTCCAAAATTTTATGATGTGCCAAACAAGTTAATAATATTTATAGAAACAAAGGTTTTTCTACTAGTATGCAATAGAAGTGTTTGAAATGACACAAAAAACAAGAGATGAATTCAAAAGAATATAATTTGGTAAGGTTCTCATTTCAGATTTCCACTTAAGAGGAAAGATCAAAATGGACAAAGAAATTTCTGATGTACAAAAATTGTTGCAATTAATCTATCCTACACAGTTCTATGTCATGATTCATATGACTATTTTGCAGTATGAATTAGTTACAAGCCGTTCAAGCGAGAAGCTGTATGTAAGAAGACATCTTCCTTGCAGGGAATAGTAAGACCGCCCATTGGATGACAGTAACCGAATTCCTCTTCAGCTTGGCTAAGCAATTCTTGAAATAAAGGCTCATTCAGGAATGATACTGGAATCAAGAACCTCTTCATTTTATCTCCAACATACACCGCGAGATACCCTTTTGGCACTTCCAATTGTTTGCTAGATGATGATCGTCTAATACCAGGTAAGCGAAAACCCATTCTTGTTTATGTTTATGAGTGATCGATCTCAAAGAAGTATTGTATAAGAAATAAGTGAACTTGAATAATGATGCTTCAAGGTAAGAATTATTTGTGTTGCTTCTTAATTCCAAATGATGAGTATATATAAACTTTGAAAAAATATTATTGTATGGACAAATATCATTAATGATCACATGGTACTGTCTTGGAGGTTTAAACGTTGATTAGGCTTTTGAAAGAGACCTTCTTCACATGTTCCGGACAAACTATAGACAATACTTATCAACTACTTTGTCCTTGTTTCTACAGGATAGAACGACTGGTAGCTATATCATTGTAGCAATTCAATCAATAAACCATGAATCTATTTGGAAGTTGTTGCTACTTCATATGGATAGACTCCAACCACTTGATTGAACTCCAATTCATCAGATATTTTTTTGGAAATGTGGATCTAACCAATTAGGTTTCCAACACAGATGAGTGGTTGACACCCTACCTCAAATTAATTTGATCAGTATGGCCCATTTATGTACAGACAATCTTGAATAAGGACCAAAACAAAACTTGAGTCTCTATCCTCTTTTTCAAGTCCCTTACAATTGACCGCATACATTGCTGTCTATGTCTGCTAAATTGATTTTGTAGGAAATCAGAAATGCATTTGTAGGACATACGTTTAATTACTATCTCAATTCTTAAGCATTCATTCAATCTTTGATAAAGACATATAGACAGTATCATGTGATCTCTTGTTAACCATAGTCTGATTATCTTCAACTAGACCCTTTAATAACTAGTCAAGAACAATAATTATGCACCATTCATAAATAGCGTGTTATTGTATGACTGATATTTTTCTTATAATTCTTCAGGCTATAAATCAACATGAAGTTGTGTTATCGATAAGAAGAGAACATGTGCCATGTCTAATGCATGTCTGAAAATAAATGAATAGACATCATACAGCTATTGAGTTTAACATGAGCCTGTCATTCTTATTGAACTTACCGATACTTGACAAATGAATCTAAGACAACACCATGTGATCTTTCTCATCACTTGGCCCCTGTGTTTAACAATTTTTCTCTAGCAAAGGGATTTCAAGAAACTCTTGAAATCTATAAATATAGTGTCCTCCTTCACAACCATCACAAATCACTCAAGCAATCAAACTTAGATATATTTTTCTTACATCTGAGAAACATAACTTGTTCTTCAAATTCAAAATATTTGAAATGGGTTTCCGTTTACCTGCAGCTATTAGACGGGCTTCATATAGCAGTAGCCAAACATCATCAAAAGTATCAAATGTCCCAAAGGGGTATCTTGCAGTGTACGTTGGAGAGGAAATGAAGAGATTTGTTGTTCCCTTATCATACTTGAACCAACCTTCGTTTCAAGACTTGTTGAATCAGGCAGAGGAAGAATTTGGATATGATCATCCAATGGGTGGCCTCACAATTCCTTGCAGAGAAGATGTTTTCTTGCATATCATTTCTCGCTTCACTGGACTATAAATCTACAACGGCAAGAGACTGACATAGATTAGGAGAGACATTTTGTACAATAGCCATCATTTAGATTTGTAAAGATTTTTTCCCTTCCCTACCTTTGGGATGGGTTAGTTATCCATCTGAATGATAAATTTAGGAACAAATTATTTGTTATTATTCATTTCTAATCATAAATGACACAATATATTCATCAACTCAATGGCTCTTATATGCTTCTATTTATAAATTGTAAAACTGCTGATTCCTTTGAAAGAAAAAAAATTGAAGCAATATCTAGCTCAAATATTCTCACAATCTCAGAAATTTTATACCATATGCAAAGCTGGTTTATATTACGAGGTCATATATGATACAATAAAACATGAAACAAATAAATCTTTAATTCAGCCCCATCTCAAAACGTTCATCGCTTCTTGCATTGTCCTAACCAAACAAGTAATGATATTCAATTGTTATATGATTAGCCAGCACTTGGCCTATCATCTGTAGGCCCTTGGCTGCATAATTTCTCTGTTACCTAGTTTTCTTTATCAATTTTAAAACTGTGATCTTTAAAAGGATAAATTCTATCTACACATTTGTTACATACTCATAATAATTGGTTCATATTTTAAAAAGTCAATTCAATTTCCCTGTAAATTTTCACTCTGAAAAATGTATTTACTTTATCAACTATGAATCAATAAAAAAAAAGTGTTATCTACTGTAATATTATTTCTGATATATATATGATATACAGAACAAGCATTATTTGATTGATATGGACCTAGATAAAAAATATCCCATGTTATCTGTAGGACAAACAAAGACTTAGTCTAGGCAGTAACATGTGAACCATAGTCTCCAACTAGACCCTTCAAGTTATTGCTAGACTTTCTTCAAGAGAATACAATTATTAAAAACAATAGCACTGTTGAAATTAAGAATTCAAATTTAAGAATGCAGTATCTCTACTACTTGGAATTCAAACATGCACTACTGACCAAACCCTTGATACAGGTTCCTTGTTGCCTCCTAACATATATTATTTGTAGCCATTATTTGACTTAAAAAGTCATCACCAAGAATATGTGACATGTCTGATGCATGTCAACAAATGCTGAGCAATATAACTCAAACATTAATTTTAACTTGCCACCTCAATTGACTTCCAAATAGGTAAATGGATAATCTACTGGCCTACCATTCACAGGGGCGGCATATGCGCACTCTTATTGAACTTACTGATTCTTTCATAAGCTGATTTTCCACAAGGTGGGGCATGTAATCTCACATTTTGTGCAGTCCTCTATAAAGCCTTCAAGACACTGCCATGTGATCATTAATGAGCCACGTTTCCAACTAAACCATGTTGAATACCTCATTTACCATACAATTGGTTTGCAAAGTCTATATATATATATATCCATCATTGGGTTTACAAGTAACACAGATCATTCATACCTTCAAGCATCAAAATTCAAGCTCGCTTATTTCTCCTACTTCCTTTTGAGGTCATTTTATTCTTAGAAACAAGACAAGAATGGGTTTTCGCTTACTTGGTATTAGACGATCATCATCTAGCAAAGAAGTGGATGTCCCAAAAGGCTATCTTGCAGTGTATGTTGGAGAGAAAATGAAGAGATTCTTGATTCCATTATCATTCTTGAATGAGCCTTCATTTCAAGAATTGCTTAGCCAAGCTGAAGAGGAATTTGGTTATTGTCATCCAATGGGTGGCCTTACAATTCCCTGCAAGGAAGATATCTTCTTACATACAGCTTCTCGCTTGAACGGTCTCTAATTAATTCATTCTGCAAAAAAGTAATATGATAATATATCACTGTAGGATTGAATAGTTGTGACAACTTTTGAACATCAGAAATATTTTTGTCCATTTTGATGTTTCCTTTTATGTGGAAATCTGAAATGAGAACCTAACTTTAATGAAATCATATTCTTGTGAATCGATATGTTATTTTTTGTGTTATTTTTCTGCATGGATAAACACAAGCATTGCACCAAATAGGGACAAACAGATTATTATGAAAAATTCATGTGTGTCCCCTACAATTGCATATAAATATCGACAAGCAGGGGATAAAGTTACATAAACTTTGTCATCCTAATCCTATAATTAACTGCACAAATAAAAATGAAAATTGATGACATGACTGACATAAAAATAGAAGACTCCTATTAAAAGTGATTGCAAAACTGATTTACACTGACAATAATGTTTGTCTATCTGAAGACTTTACTGTTAGACAGGAATCAAATACTATTATTATCAATTGGAAAGTTCTTGGAAGTTAGAAGATCATCCAAACATGGTTTTGCTTTGCCTGTTGTTTAACAATTTTAAATGGAGAGCTTTGAATTAATAGTCTGATATTGAAAGCAGTAAGTCATTGACCATATGATTTATTGAAGACGTTATTTAATTTGCAGGGTTGGTTTAAAGAATTAAAGATAGTTTACCATTGAATTAGAAAAAACATAAGTCCTTCTCTGCAGGAAATTGGAAAAAAAATTATGGAACATAAATAAATTCCGCATGCTTCCCTTGAATTAATTGCTCAAACATTACAAAATAAAACACTTCACGCTCATTGAAGGTTCATCAATAAAAGTTCTGCTAAGAAATTTTTCTTTCTTTTTTAACAAAGCTAGCAGATTATTCTTATATGCTGAAAAAATCATTAAACAATACTACAGTATAACTAAAGTTTTGAACTATAGCCCATGTTATAGCAGAACATCTTGTTAAGGAAGTTGTTGCTAGACTTTTCTTCAAAAGACTGCAATTATATTATATAAAGCAAAATATATAAGACCTGTTAAAATTAATAATTTAATTTTCAGAATAAAGTTTTCTGCTACTTGTGGATTCAAATATGTACTACTAGTATCTTCTGGTAAGGATGACTATTGACCAACAATAAACGCAGAGTAGTAAAGTAAGCCCCATTCAACCAATTAAATCCTAGTTTTGTACTGGTGCCAATATAATATGAACACAGAGTTAGCAGGTTTACTTCTATTTAAATCTAATTAGGAGCGAAAATGTTAGTTGGGTAGAGATGACCACGGTTCAATCCCCACAACTGTGTTTGGATGAGACCGAACTCACTTAATGTCATAACTCACCTCGAACTGGATTAGTTGGCCCAGGGATACAGGTGGCAAAAAAAAATCCAATTATCAAAAGTCAACCTTTCCTAATTTTCTATTACCAAAAAACGGACTCTGAAAAAAAAAAGTTTAACAAAAATCTACTCAAAAAAAGAAGAGATATAAAAAAAATGTTGCATGAAAAATACCAAAAGCAATAAAAAACATGTTTCAAATATTAAGATATATGGTGTTGTTATAGGGTGTGATTTAACTAAGAATCATGGTTCAGGCTGAGAATGGGTGGCGGTGGTGTGTTTGTGGTGATTTCAACTCGGTTCGTGATGTAGGGGAGAGGAGAGGTCGAGGAGGTGGAGGTGTTGAAGCGGATTGTGGTCGGTTTAATGACTTCATTGTGGATGTTGAGCTTATCGATTTACCGTTATTTGGCCGCAGATTCACCTGGAGCAGGTCTGATGGTTCGGCAATGAGTAGGCTGGATCGATTTTTGTTATCATATGCGTGGGTTGATTCTTGGCCCAACTCTATCCAGGTTGCTGTTATGCGTGGGTTGTCGGATCATTGTCTGGTGGTGCTGCGTCAGGAAGAGGACGATTGGGGTCCTCGGCCACTCCGTATGTTAAAGTGTTGGTCGGAGGTTCCTGGGTATAGGCTGTTTGTGCGTGACAAGTTGGGTTCTTGCATAATTGAAGGGTGGGGAGGCTATGTTCTAAGAGAAAAATTGAAATCAGTCAAGAGTGCTCTTAAGGAGTGGCACATTCGTCACGTTAAGAACCTTCCAGCTAGAATTTTAGAGTCAAAGGAGAGGCTTTGTGAGTTGGACTTAAAAGGTGAACAATCTTTGTTGAGTGAGGAGGAGACTTTAGAGCGGAAATCATTGTCAGCTAATCTTTTTAAGCTGGCTCGGTTAGAGTGTAGTATCTCTTGGCAGCAGTCCAGATCTCGGTGGCTCAGAGAAGGTGACGCTAATTCCCGTTTTTTTCATGCATTGGCAAACCATCAGAAAAAGAAAAAGCTTATTGTTATTCTTACTGTCGGCGATTCTCAAGTGGAAGGTGTGCAAAATATTCGTGATTCTATTTTTAACCATTTTTCCAATCATTTTAAGTCGCCTACGAGGTCTAGACCGGAAGTTGGGAACTTGAATTTTAATACACTCGGTGATGTTGAACACCAATCTTTAATTGTTCCTTTTGAAGAAGCTGAGATAAAGCAAGCTGTGTGGGACTGTGAAAGCTTCAAAAGTCCGGGGCCGGATGGTGTACATAGTGGTTTTATCAAAGATTTCTGGTTAGAGCTGAAGAATGATGTATGCCGATTTTTTCATGAGTTCTTTTTGAATAGTCGACTTGTAAAAGGTATCAATTGCACTTTTATAGTTCTTCTTCCTAAAGTTGACGCGCCTCAGCGGCTATCGGATTATAGGCCGATTTCTTTGGTTGGTATCTTATACAAAATTTTGGCGAAGGTACTAGCTAATCGTTTGAGTAAGGTTATTAGTAGTGTAATCTCGGAGCAACAGTCGGCGTTTGTAAAGGGTCGCCAGATTCTTGACGGTATTTTGATAGCCAATGAACTGGTTCATGATGCAAAGCAGAACCGTAAGGAGATTCTCAAGTTCAAGGTGGATTTTGAAAAGGCCTATGACTCGGTGGAGTGAAATTACTTGTTTTCTGTTATGTCGAAAATAAATTTTCCGAAAAAGTGGTGTAGGTGGTTATCTGAGTGTGTCCGTACAGCCACTGCTTCGGTGTTAGTTAATGGAAGTCCGACAGAGGAGTTTCAGTTTGAGCGGGGTCTTCGTCAGGGGGATCCGCTCTCTCCATTCCTTTTTCTCATTGCGGCAGAAGGCCTTAGTTCCATGATGACAACCTCTGTTCAGGCAGGCCTTTTTTCTGGCTTCCATGTAGGTACGTCAGATGCACTGCGAGTTTCCCATTTACAGTTTGCCGATGATACTTTATTGATTGGGGAAAAGAGTTGGGAGAATGTTCGTGCCATAAAAGCGGTTTTGTTGCTTTTTGAGCTGCTGTCTGGGTTAAAAGTTAATTTTCACAAAAGTCAGCTTGTCAGTGTCAATGTGGCGGAGTCCTGGTTGGTTGAAGCAACTGGTATTTTGGGGTGTAGAATTGGTACTGTGCCGTTCATTTATCTTGGTCTTCCTATCGGGGGTAATTCTCGAAGACTGTCTTTCTGGAAACCTGTCATTGATAAAATCAAATCCCGTTTGTCCACTTGGAAATGACGTAACTTATCTATGGGCGGCCGACTGGTTCTTCTCAAAGCTGCATTGTCTTCAATCCCGGTTTACTTTCTTTCTTTTTTCAAGGCCCCTTCAGGTATCATTTCTTGCATTGAATCTTTATTTATGTCTTTTTTATGGGGTGGGAATGGTGAGGATCGTAAGATTCATTGGATTCGGTGGAATAAGGTGTGTCTTGCTAAGGAGAAAAGGGGTTTGGGGATTAGGCGGGTTCGGGAGTTCAACATGGCTTTATTAGGCAAGTGGTGTTGGCATTGGTTATGGAGGCGGATATTGGAACAGAAGTATGGTATTAACAATGGGGAGATTAAGGAGGGGGGTAATAGAGCTTCAGCGTGGTGGAAGGACATTGCTTGGGTTAAGAAAAAGTCGGGTAATGAGTTGGCTTCTTGGTTTGACCGGCGTTTGTTACGGAGGGTTGGGGATGGAGAGACTACTTCGTTTTGGGAGGATCCTTGGTTAAGGGAGGGGTTTACGTTGCGGAGGCAATTTCCGAGGTTGACGGGGTTGTGTGTCGAGTCTCAAGTCTCGGTGGGGGATATGTGTCGGCAAGGGTGGGTTGACGGCGGTGGGTGGGCTTGGAGAAGGTCACTTTTCGCGTGGGAGGACGAATTATTAGTCGGTTGTTGTGCTCTCTTAAATAATGTTGTTTTGCAGTCTAATGTATCTGACAGGTGGCGGTGGTTAGGACACTCTTGTGACAGTTATTCGGTCAAGGAAGCTTATTATGTGCTGACGAGTGAGGCCGGTGTGATTGAGGCACCGGGTCATGTGGTTGCTATGCCTTGGCTGAAGGGAGTGCCGATGAAAGTGTCTGTGTTCGCGTGGCGCTTTCTTCAGAACCGAATTCCAACTAGAGATAACTTGTTGCGCAGGGGTGTTATTCATCAAGGTTCTCAATTTTGTAGTCTTGGATGCAATGTTCTTGAGTCTATATCCCATTTATTTTTTGTCTGTGATAGTTCTCAGCTGGTGTGGAGTGGCCTACTTCTTTGGTTAGGTGTTCAAGGTGTGTTACCTTCGGAGGCATATCATCATGCTCAACAGTTTATTAGCTTGCAGGTTCATTTGGGGAAATATAAGAATTTTTTTCAGATGTTGTGGCTTGCTACCATTTGGTGTCTATGGAAGGCACGCAATAATTATATCTTTCAACAGAAACCGTTCGTGTCAGAAAGTGTGCTGGATCAAGTTAAGTTACAGGTGTGGTGGTGGCTTTCTGCGAAGACAAAGGATTTTTTGTTTAGCTTTAGTTCTTGGTATTCAAACCCGTTGGCGTGTTTAGGCTGGCGGGGAGTCTAATTTTGGTTCTTGCTGTTTCGTTGGATTTGTGTTGGATTGTGCCGTTTAGGCTAGCCTAAAGAACTTTATCTATTGTACTCTCTTTTATGCCCTAGACCTTGCACATCTTGTGCTTCTCTAGAGTGCTAATAAAATCTTTTTGATTGCTTCAAAAAAAACTAAGAATCATGGTATGAGAATTAGCTATTTTAATGGTGTAAGTGGGTTATTTTTTATTGTGTTGTATTTCAGAATTTTTCCAACTCTTATTGATAACTAAATGGATCCTCATAAAATATATGGGACTTTATATTATTTTCTTTATCAAAAAACTAATGAGGTGTTTAAAGTTAACGGTAAAGATTACTTTAAATTTATAAATTTAAAGGTAAAAATGCAAATTATTTTTAAAATTCCTCCCCTATTCTCATTAACCAAACACATTTTTAATTAAAATTGCTCCCTTTTTCTTTTCTCGGTTGAATCAAACGAGTCCTTAATAAATAATTTTGTATCCCTAAAAATAAAAACTTAAATAAAATATTAGTAGTATTATTAAATTAAAAGGAAATTAAATAAAGTTTCATAACTTTGTGCAAAAAATAAATTAAAAAAGAGAAAACGTGGCGCGTTTATACCACCATGCGAGGCGTTTATGTAATGCGCGAGGCGTTTCGGTAGATGAATCGATTCATCGCGACGCGATCCAAGCGTAGAAAACGTTTCAGTCTTGCGTGAGGCGTCTCAGTAGATCGTGAGGCGTATATTTCAACTACACTCTTTGATCGATCATATTCATTCTTGCTCGCTCAACACTTTGATATCAGTTTTTACATGTCCAACTTAATTCAATATTTACAGAAATGTGAAGCAACTAATAATCTCTTAGCCATAAAGAAACTCCATGGTCACTTACTCACTAAAGGCATTCTCTTCGTTCTCCATGATTTTCACACCCAACTCATTGCCACTTACGCTTCATGTCTTCCCAACAACAATCTTCAAACACTAACTAACACTTTCTTCAAATGCATGAACTCTACCAACCCATTACACTTCAATCTCATTATATCGGGTTTTTGTCGCAAAGGTTTCCCCTTTCTCGCTCTAACGACCTTCTCCTTTATGCACACCAATGCTGTTCCTTTGGATACATACGCTTTGTGTGGCACTTTGACTGCTACATCTAAAGTCAAAGATGTGAATTTTGGGAAACAGATACACGCCCACGTTGGAAAATCAGGTTGGTCTTCTAGTGTGTTCGTGGGTAGTGCTCTCATTGATTTTTACTCTAAATTATTGAATGTAAAAGATGCAGCTCTTGTGTTTGATGAAATTCCTGAGAGAAATACTGTCTGTGCCAATGCACTTTTGTCTGGTTATTGTGATGATGGGTTATGGTTTAAGGCACTAGAACTGGTTAGGAAGATGCCTGTGTTGAAATTGAAGTACGATCACTTTACGTTATCAGCGGCTTTACGTGCATGCACTGGATTGTCTTCTGTTGAAATTGGTAGACAGCTGCATAGTTATTTGCTCCGTACAACACTTGATGTAGAGAGTGATGTGTTTCTACAGAGCACGTTGATTGAGATGTATGGCAAGTGTGGAATGGTAGAGAAGGCTCGGCTGGTTTTCAAGTTGGCAGGAATGGAGATAAGAAAAGAAAGAAGTAGTGATGTTGTGTTATGGACTTCAATGCTTGGTGTGTATGGTAAAAATGGGTATTATAAGGAAGTAATTGATTTGTTTAGTGAAATGTTGCAGGAAGGAATTAGACCGGATGGAATAGCATTTTTGACAGTAATCTCAGCTTGTGGTCACACTGGCCAAGTACATGCTGGTGTCAAGTATTTTGAATCTATGACTAATGATTTCAACTTGGATCCTGGTCCAGAGCATTATAGTTGCCTGGTTGATTTGCTTTGTAGGGCTGGAGAATTACACAAGGCATGGGAATTACTTAATGAGACATGTCATTATAAGGGAATGGGTAATTGTAGTGTCTCCATGTGGGGAGCTCTACTCAAAGCTTGTGTGGACAGTGGGAATATAGAGCTGGCCAAATTAGCAGCTCAGAGGGCTCTCGAGTTAGATCCTCAAAACGCTGGAATCTTTGTTATGCTATCAAACCTATATGCACACTTCGGCATGTGGGATGAGATTGGACGTTTGAGGGTATTGATCAAACAAAGAGGGTTAACAAAAGATGTTGGATGCAGTTGGGTTCAGGTAACAAGCTGAATGGGTAGGAAATTGTTTGAAGTGATGATGTTTCCTTTAAAATCTTGCTGAAAATCTTGGACAATGGACGAAAGCCTGATCCAGCAATATCGCTTGAGTGAAGAAGGGCAATGCCGCTTGTAAAGCTCTTTCATCCAGTGCATGATCATGACAGGACTCGAGGAAGAAACCCGGCTAACTCAGTGCCAGCAATACTCCAAATCCTAAACACACCTACCCTAACAAGTCAAGAACAAATAGGAAATGCTCAACTAGCTCTGATGGGTTAAGAAAAAGACGTTTGTTTAGATTTTAGAATGGATTTTGTATTGAATAACAGTGTAGCCTATATTTCCTTGGAGAAATGCTGAATAATGCAAGTTTACAAGCAATATGTTAATACGAAAAGTATGTAACTTTCTTTTTATCCATCTCTCATGTTGTTACCAGACTGTGTATTGTTACTCATAATTTGATTGATTAAAAGGTCAATTACTTCATGCGAAATTGCCGTTTTTTTCTTGGTTGTAGTCATTAAGTAGACCAAGATAAAATACAACCTATTTGAAATGCAAATTGTATAGTCATGTTACTTTCTTGGGCCTAAGTTCGATCTCCTTGCATGAGAATGAATTGTCTCATCAAAGGTTTCTTTTGTGAATAATGTTTCATATATCAGATAACTAATGCAACTTCAGTATAGCTATGCATCAGTTTTAGCATAATTTATATACAGGTACGTTTTCCCTAAGCTTAGAATTTGCTCATATTCTAATAGCTTCGTACATATCAGCTGATAAAGCTAAACCTGTTTTGCAGTTTTGTTTTTACTATTAAACAAACTTGTTTTTGCTATCAGGATGTTTTCAATGTGCACTGAAGTTACTTTATGAAGCATGCAATTCTAGCACCTATGGATATACTTGTATTTCCTAATTGTCTTGTCTACACCTATACTTTGATGCATTTAATCTAGTCATGAATTTCTCTAGTTAAAATACTTACTGTCTTAATCTTCACAAATGCATCTGCATTCTTGTCTGAGTTGTCTCCTCCTGATACAAAATAATCTATTGGTTATTGTAGTTCAACCCTGTATGTAGATTGTGGGGTGGAAGGAAACCTCTTGACAAAAGGTCTTCACTGACCCCATGACTGTGTTGCCCATCGAATTAGAGAAGTTGTTGTTCGTCGGCATGGTAACTGTTCAACCTATGCCATTTTTATTTTATAATATTGTTAAAACATAAATATCAATTTGATTGGCAGTTTTGCTGCATTTCACTTTGCATTTGGAAAACATATCCTTTCTTTTTGTAACAATAGCCTTGCACTCACATTTACTTCAATGGTTCTACCCGATGTGGTAATTAGAAGTTTAAAACTTATTAATGATTTGGTTGTGAGATCAAGAAACCTAGTAATATGATTATTGAACAAGAATGCTTGTGTTTTTGTTTTTTGTTTAGGTTCTTCTGTCAAGCAGTCCCTTATCATCTCCCTTCATCAACTTTAATGAAATGATTAGAATGTGTTATGTTAAGCCTTGTCTTTCTTGGCTGACTTTTCGAGGATTTCATTTAAATGATGGAGCCTTGACCCTTTATGAGTTAATATTAGAGACCTGCTTCTTAAAAACCGCAGGTGATAATATTAGAGAACTGGTTCTTATAAACCGCACACACTTGGACGGAGAAAAACATAGTTTTGTTTGGATTTACTGATCCGGGAGACCAAAAAACTGTGTTTTTCTCTGTCCAAAAGTGTACTTTCGGACAAGTGCGGTTTTTAAGTAATCTTGGGATAAAAAAAAAAGCAGTTTTCTATCTTATATTAGTTCCCTATCTTAATATCAATTAATGATGGATCTCTTGAATTGGGCCCCATACGTTGATGAGCCACTTAAGTCAGTAGTTTCAAAGTAGAATTGTGCGACATTCCTCACTGACTTTCTGATAGGCCTTTTGTGCTATATATGGATATAAACTATCTCAATTCCTCCATGTTCTTAATATGTGGCGTCCATTTCTCCAAATATTGTCTTTCAGATGGCCCCCTATATGTTATATGTTATATGTGTGGACATCAGTCATTTCAGAACTGTATATAAAACGAGATAATAATTCACTTCCCCCCACAAACACACCATTATATTTCTCTGTCCTTTTTCCTCATAATAATAAATAAGTATACATGATATATAAAACACTTACCAAAATGTTTCCCAACAATATTTGTGTGGTATATCATGCACCGCATTAGGTTGTTATATCCCCACACTGAAGACATCTCAATCTCATCCTTAGATATAGTACAACAAACTACAAAGTCACAAAAGATGAGTTGTTATTTTTCTTTTTGTTACATCAAGGGAACAATGTAATTCAGGACAATGGAGTACTGTACTATTTCTATCAATGAAGCCTAACAGGAGAAAAAAAACAGACATATGTTGTTCCACTGGATGGATCAAAATTCATAAACAACTAGTAATTAGAATGTCATAGCTATTTAATACTATAATAACAAGTTAAAATATCTGAAATATCTTAAATATACTTATCTAAAGAATATTTGAGAAAATTCACAATTACTGGTATCAAATAACAAAACACTAATCTATCTAGATAGAGTAGACATTATAAGCATTTTCATGTGAATGAGGGATATGATATCACATTCACAAGGCTCTTTGTTTACCTTATTACAATGTGTTGTCTTGATCAGAGGATTTGTGGGTGGGGAGAGGGTAACATGGGCTTTCATGTGCCAAATGAAAGGTTAAGTCACCATCAACATTATCCCTTGAATTGAAAAACATCAAAAATTGTTGGCCTTTTTCATTTCTTTCTCCAATTAATCTCATTCGCAGAACATGAAGAGTCTATGCATGGAAGGGGACATCTACTTAACTGTTAGTTCCCCATATATCAATAGAGAAATATTACATTAACACAACTATACCTAGACAAATGAAAACTACTATTAATATATAATCCTTACATTGCATGTGAATTTCAATTTAAATATGCAGAAATATTTTGATATGTTTAACCATGCAATTAATGATGCCAATGAAGCTTAATTCAATTAGTAAGCATATGATTCATATATCCCATAAAAGCATGAGTAAATATGAGAACATCAGACAAGAGAATTTATATTAAAAAAATGATGCAATGAAATATACCAAAAATTCAAAGAAAATTTCTAACAAAACCAAACGTTCAGAATTGTTCAACTCCTACTATCTCATCACAACAATGAGGATAAACAAATTTGTGTGATATGAGTAAAAGTCGTAAGTTCAAATCTCATTGTCTACTCACACAATAATAAAAATTGCGCGCCTTGGGTGTTAGGATTCGCTTGTGCTAGTTTACTGTTTGGCATTAAGAAATACATACACATAAACACAGATCACAAAAAATTCAGGACATGGCCGTATATGGATACTTAATAATTAACCTTAGAAGATAATTTTGCGTGGCTTGGAAACATAGTAAAAAGAAGCAAAACGAAGACAGGGTAGACCAATTTAGTGGTGCACACATGAGATATGTAGATTTCTGTCTGATTACAATTTTTGTATTAATTAGGCAGGACCACATGGGGAAGCCTGAAATTTTTAAGACACTAGCAAACACTCCACACACACACACACACTAGTCATGGCATGTAGTTGAGAAATTCAGAAGCAAGAAATACTACAAGCTTTTATTACCAAAATTTTTATACTCCCTCTAGCCTATAATAACTATCACGTTTACAAAATAACTGTTAAAAAGAGTGTCGTTTTCAATTTTCAACTTAGTTTTAATAGATCGCTTTCGGTTGTAGTATTTAATTAATAATATGTGTATTCATTTATCATTTTTTTTAATGTGTATGAAATGATCAAATCAAATACAACATGGAATGGAGGGAGTAGTTCTCTGTGCCTATCCCTATATTTTGTTTTTGGCTAAAAAAATTAATATGGATATTGTCTTGCAAGAAAAGAAGCAGCCAGCCAGCAAACCACGTTGAATATGATTCATATATATTCAAAACTCACTCGACAAACTATGCACTTAATTAATCAATCCACATTTGAATTAATTTTAAATAATCAAGCCATGGATAGACATTATGCACCTTACTTGACAAGGCAAACACATATACTAGCTACTACTAGCTAGCTATATATTAATAATAGTCAAATACTTGTTTGATTTAGTTTAAAACCCTGATCCATGCATGTAGATTAATTAGTTAGAGATATATCATGGTGAGTTCGCCATAATGTAGACATAAAATAAATGATACTATGAAAGTGGTTGGACATAGATGGATTATTTTTTGCACACAAGAAGCTAAGGTTATTTAATTGGTTCAATAATTTGGTGGAAGATGTTTGAAGATGAAAGAATTGATTAGTATATGAGTATTACCGTAATGAAAGGAGGTAGCTTGCGGTAATTAAGGACACATGGGTTTCTGCAAAATTGATTGATTTTGTTTGGTAAATAGTTTGAATTTCACGTGTCACTGATGAGCAACAATATTCACAAAAGCCAAAGCATTACCAGGTTGTACAGATGAGTACTTGTTTGTAGGTCCGTCCGTGAATATTTCAGGTGTCAAGGAAAACTAATTTTTTTAGTGCTATTGCTATGGTGACTAATCAGTGGGGCTTTTGTTTCTATGTTTATCTCCTTTTTTTCTTATAAAATGCTGGCAATTAATTAAAATTCAGGTTGCATTGCAATAAGCCTAAAATATTTGCATGTCATATTGGGATTAAGAGCATTTCTACAAATATTTGGACAATAGATTGGTTGAAGTGGTAACATTTAGACCCCTTAAATAAGTGGTTAAACAAAAGGAAATGTTGACTAGTGCATGAGAGTGCATCTCATGCACTAGTTAGCATGACCCTTAAACAAATCACACAATTTCTCATTGTAATATATATCTGCGGTTGATTGGAGATCGACGGTTTTAATTACAAATTATTATTAAATATATACAGATCATCTCATACATTAAATTCAGATTAAACGGTCTAAGTGAGTGACTTCGTTGACATAGTAGTTACTGCATGAAATCTATTTCCAAAGACTAGTGCCAATGTGCCATGTTATAGGTGCCATAGAGAGGACCAACATAGAAGGGAGATGCCAGTGGGTTTGGTTCCCACCACCAACATGTCCTTATACAAATACACACTCCCCAAAACACCCGTGGGCTCTCCTTTGCCCCCACACTCCCCATTAACTCAACTCTCTCTCTCTCTCCTCACATTGCTTCTTCATAAATACTAACCGTTACCCCATTATCACTTCCACTACTACCACTAATAGTACTATCTCTCTAATTTTTCACCAAGTTAGTTATACTTATATTCATTCCATTCTCTCCCTCTCTGTCTTTCAAAATGGCCATTAAATCAAAATCAAACAAGCTTGTTCAGAACACAGTCCTTAAACAAATACTAAGAAGATGTTCAAGCTTAGGTAAGAAGTATGATGAAGAGGATGATCAAGGTCTACCTGTTGATGTTCCAAAAGGTCATTTTGCTGTTTATGTTGGTGAAAACAGAAGCAGATACATTGTTCCAATCTCATTCTTAACACACCCTCAGTTTCAGTCCCTACTTCGACAAGCTGAAGAAGAATTTGGCTTTGATCATGATATGGGTCTCACCATTCCTTGTCAAGAAGTTGTTTTTCAATCTCTAACATCAATTATGCTCAGATCATAAACTCAAACAAACTTAATTTGCCTCTGCTTGAAGAAAAGGTGATCAAGATGAAGCTGCATCTAGCTTTTGCTTCTCTTTTTTTTAACATCTTTCTTCACTGTGGCGATCTAGTTGCTGTTTGTTTTTGTTTTGAAGTTTGAACAACCTTTTTATATTTAGGGTGTTCTTCTTTTTTTTTATTTTTGGTTAATTATGTGACTATATATAACTTTTGTCCCCAAGGAGCATTATATTTCTTGAGGTAAAATATGTCTAAAGGGTTTCAGATTTATTTTCCTTTTCATATAAGCGTTTCATAATATGAAATCTGCAAGTTTTTTAATTAGTAGCTATTGGGATCACTCTTGAGTCTTTCCATGCCCCACCTACCTACCATGTGAAATTAAGATTTTATGCCGGGACGGGACAGAAACTGGCAAAGGGAGATTATTACTACTCCCTCCGTTTCAAAATGAGTGTTGTTTTTGGTGTTTTCACACGTATTAAGGAATGCAATCATTATGTTAAAAGTAATAGTACATTTGCTAAATTAAGTATATTTTTTCCTTTATTTTTTTGGAAATAGTGTATAAAGTAGTAAATAAATGATATAAATAGAAAAAGTTGCATTGGGAGTTGAAAAGCGACATCCATTTTGAAACAAATTTTTTGAACTAAAGCAACCCTCATTTTAAAACGGAGGGAGTAGTTCATAGTAAATCCAATAATAGGGAAGGATGGAATGCAAATTAATAATAATAATACTCCATAATGATAAAAGTAAAGGGAACAGAACAGAACATAAACATGCATGACTTGTCTGATCTGACAATTGTGCTGTACTTAAAGTGTACGGATCATATGGGTCATGGGTGCTACTGTGATTTTTAAATTGAAGAATACCCCACAAACATCAATCCTAAGAATACTACAGTACTATATTAAGGAAATAATATGTTTTGTAAGAGGACTAACTCTAGTGTTAATAATAGTATTAATGTATCACATATGGTTTGGTTGGATTAAATAGATAGTTATGGATTTACATTTTACACTAGGATTTCTCTCCAAATGATACAAAATTTTGAGCATATATCTCACACTTTAGGAAATTAATTAGTCAGTTCGATCGAATGTGTTTGGGTTCTGATAAGTGATAAAAAATTATTTTAAAATCTAAATATTTTTGGAAATATGATGTTTAATGTCATTGTCAATTTTTATTTCTGATGTCATCTCATCACTCACTCTAATTCATAACCTTTTAAGAATGCCGCGAGAATGACTCTTACCGCTATGTTATTTAACATAATAGAATTTACGTGATATTTGTTCCCAAAAAGAATAATACTCCACAAATTAAGAATTCATACAGTAATCAATGAATTCTTAAAAGTTCGATCGAGAGAATCACAAGTTTCAATGAAAAATTACAATGAAATTTAAGGAATTTCAAATTTATAAACATCACAAAACTATTTGTGAGCGGAATGTCCAATCATGTGTGCTAACCACGATCGGTAAGACCTCAAGTATTTGTGTTAAAGGATTTGAACAACCTATAGGATATCATTATTCGAATCAATCAATTAAAGAACAAAACAAGTTGCCTACAAACTAACTAACTAACTAACTATGAAAGGGACTAGTACTGCCTTGCTTGCATTTGCAAAGAAGGACAAACTGAGAAACAAAGGCAGGCTGCCTCTAGTTTGATGGTCCTCTTCATGATTAATGCTTCATTTTGTTTCAGCCGTAAAATGCTTCTATTATATGCACAACCAAAGATCTTTCTATAACTACCTCACATTTCCCTAGCCCAAAAAATATCTTCCACCTCCATCGATCAAATTTTAATTCCATTCATTCATGGAAGATAATCAAAATATTAGCTTCACCCACGATATCCTCCTTAACTAGTTAACTTGTACTTTTTTTTTCTTTCACGTAACTTTTTTCTGCCTCTATGCTCATTCACATTAACACTTGCATGTGCAAATGAAACAAACACACACTTAGCTAAGTTTCCTTTATTTTCTGTTAAACTCTAAGAATTACTACCTCCGTCTCATAGTAGATGTGTGTCATTTGAGTTTTTTCTTCTCTTGAAATTATTTGTTCATTTAAAATATCAACACAACATTTATTATTTTTTTTTCAATAAATTTTTCTTATTTATTATATTTTAGCTAACCGAATTACTCTTCTTTTTTTTGACAAGAACCGAATTACTCTTCTAACTATCATTAGTAGGGACATATTAATAAACAAACTCATTTTATTATTAAAATCAACAAAACTAATCATCTACTTGAAAAGGGTGAAAATTTCAAAGATGACATACCTATTATAGAATTGAGGTTCTTTGCACCGTTTTTCCATCAAAAACAATTTGGTTGCACTAAATTTTTTGGAAATAATGCATAGACATTTATTCGACATTTCATTTTATCTCCATCTATCTTTTTCTATCACATCATCAAACTATCACATTTATCACATCACTCTCTTTTTCTCCTTTTCTCTCTTTGTTTTAACTTAAGGGTTTTTGCACAAAACATTTTACTAAATTTTTAGAGGCACAAAAATTTATTTAATTCATAAATTAGTTACTACCTACCTCCATCTCTAAATATAAGATCATGTTTGATCACCGCACGCATGTTAATGTACAATTTTGATTATAATATTTTTAATTATCTAGTAGTTAAAAATTATAAAAATTTGATATTTTGAAAATGGTCATCAAAACAAATCAAACAAGATTTTATATGCTAATATTTACATCTATATATTATTAAAAAATACGATCAAAATATAATAAATAAATAGTACAATTTGATCAAATATAATCTTATATTTAGGGATAGAGGTGGTATCTTATATAAACAAAATTAAATTTGTTTTCCTCTTAAAAAAGTCCATAAAAAATCTAATCTATACTATATATAAAGGCAATACTTTTGTTTTGGTGTAGCCTTTTTTATAATTCCGAAAAAGCCCTTAACAGTTATTTTTTAAAAATTATTCTTAACTTCTATAACTTCAATCTTAATAATTTCTATACATTTTAATTTTCATCAAACCATTACTATTTTTTAAAACGTTTTTTTTTCATCAAATTGTATCACACAGGTGGCCACTAGTCCAAATAAAAGAAAAACTGATTTGTTTTGGGCCTAGCACAAGAACAGTATGATATGGGCCTCCTAAAGAAAAGCCCAAGAATGTTGTATTTTTTTTTTTGGTGCGGTGCCGCTACTGCTGCAAGTGAATCTGATAATTGAGGCGCGAGCGAGCGACACACAAAATCGAGAAAGAAGGAATAGGAATAGGAATAGGATAGAGCTATATGAGATTAGAATTAGAGCAATGAGCACGACGACAACGCAACTTGTTCATCACACGGCACTCATACCATCATCGCTCAGACCTTGTTGGCGATGTAATTACTACAACACAAGCGGCAGCAGCAGCACAAGTATAATTGAGACGAGTCAGAGGCGTGGTGGGTGGGTTGTCAGTGGTTCTTCTTCTTCTTCTTCAAGATTAAGAATAATAAAATGTATGGCGAATCCAAGGAGAGTCAAAATGGTTGCTAAGCAAATCAGGAGAGAACTTTCTGATATGCTTATCACTGATAATGTTTTGCAGTTTGCCGTTCTTCCAGAAGCTTCCTTAGGTGCTGATTCTTATCTCTCTTCTGTCACCACTATCACCGATGTTGAAATCACCACCGATTTACAGGTTTCACCATTTTCACCATTTTCATTTCATTCTTCTTTATCATTCATTCATTCATTCATTCTTTTTCGCGGAGGATTATTATAATAATAATAATGTTTTCTAACTGAACGCGTAGGTGGTTAAGGTTTATGTATCTGTTTTTGGAGATGAAAGAGGGAAGGAAGTTGCCATGGCTGGGTTGAAGTCAAAGGTCAAATATGTTCGGAGTGAGTTGGGTAGGCGTATGAAGTTGCGTGTAACTCCCGAGATACGATTTTTAGAGGATGAATCTTTTGAGAGAGGAAGCAGGGTAACTCTAACTACTACTATTTCTATTTTCATAGATAAAGTACTAATGTTGCTTAATTGTCCATCAGTAATCCCATACCTAATGATTGAGGTCACCAAGTTTTAAATGGTTTTATCATTTTCGTCTATTAGTATAAATCCTAGCAATTGCTAATAACAAAATTGTGTTTTACTCCCCCATATGCCATCACCTCCTTTATTTAATTTACATGTGACACACTACAACGCACTTACTTGGACCTCAAATTTTTGCTCAAGTCGTTTTTCTGCTGGATTGCTTGTTTTCGCTGGTTTATATGCACACATAATGTTGAATGTTTTTTGTTTTGATGTTAGTTCATTACTACACATAGTGTTTATATTCTATCTTACTATATATTATGAATGGCCTTGACCTTCCACATTTTAAATTTTATTGTGCAATATCCTGCCAGTTTCCCCACTAATTTTGCACAAGTTCTTTCTTTCTAGACCCTTGTTGCTACATTGGTTACTCCTACTTGTTATTCTACATAAGAATAAGATGTAAAAATATAATTTTATCGCAAAGATTTATTAAACTTTTATGCAGATATTTATTAGATTTTACTAACAATTTTGATAAAATAAATGTTACTGGATGAATTCAAGTATATGCTAATCAGCAATGTTTACATAGCTAATGCCCGGTGCTCACCTATGCACACCATCCTTTTCTGTATTTCAGCACTTGTAGAACACTTTTTATTGATGCACTATGAGCACTTACTGATCCGGTACCTTCGCCGCTTCAAATTTTCAGGTCATTGCAATATTAGATAATATTAAGAATGAGAAGAGTGACACAAGTCAAAACGTTGAACAGTTGGATTCATCAGCAAATGAAGATGAGTCCGAGCAGCTGAATTCATCAGCAGATGAAGACGATGCTGATTGGAACGATGAAGACCGTGACGAAGGTATCATATATGTGGAATAGCTGCCTCCCAGAGCATAAGTATTGTGTGTGTTTGCTATGGAGATGGAAGGACGATGCAGTGTTGGTAGGTATGTTTTGATGAACTTGTATCGTAAAGCACTTTAGATAATCTCAGTCAAGTTCTGTTTAGTCTAGATGAATGGTTAGTCTTAAGCTGTCTATTATTAAGTTTGTATTCCAAAAAATATTATACGCTGTATGTTTGTCCTAAATTTGGTTTGTTTAACTTTAGAATATCACAAAAAGTCCTTCAGAACTGTTTAGTTATTAAATTAATTAATTACACACAGTGCAGGGAAACACTTCACTCCAATGCTTATCTGGAAAGATGTTGCTCTTGTTAATTAGTTAAGTGACATGATAATCTGAACATGAAGCTTTGAGAGGTCATCAGATTTGCTCCAACTAAGGTACCAATTGTAGGGCTTTATCTCCGAAAATGGTGTAACTCAAGATGAGAGTATATGAGAGTACTTGACTATACATTTCTTTTCTTGCTTTATTTGATCTCTGTGAATTGAATTTCAGTATCTTGAACAAATTTCAACATGAACAAGAGGCATGCGTCTCAACTTGGTTTTTTTTTTTTTTCTTTCTATCTTTAGGGATGTGTATTAATGTATTATGTCTTGCCTTCCTGGCTTCACCTCTTGTCACATTTCTCACTGGTATTGTTGAATCGGGTATGTTGTACTTCTACTGGCTTATTGAAAAATGTCTTTCCACTTTTTTTGTCCAATCAAGCAGATAATGCCTGTCTCACTAACATTAAGATTTTAAGTTGCTCCAACCTCGATCTAGGCTGCATTTCTTCCAGTGTTTGCCTGTGTGGAGAAGGCTATAGTCATATAAACTATCTACACGTATAGTTTAATTCAGTGGCATTTTTGGGCCAAAAACAATCTTTCATAAACAAATATACTTGAAAAACTAAAGATATAGTTCCTCCACAAATATTTACTATACTTTGCCTACTTCCATGGACGTAATGCTTGTCCTTCCCTAATACAAATAGGTAAAGTGAATCGAAAATATAGTGCTGCACATAAACAATACAATGAAATTAGACTGTGCGCACAATCCTACTCATTAAACCAACATATATATTCAAATCATTTTTATTTTTCAGTTTTCACATCAGCCAATAGTCATGCAGTTTTTTTTTTAACATGCAGTTTTTTTTTAATTATGGAACAGCCATGCAGTTTTGAGTGACAAAATGAGTGAGGGGATTAGCTACCATATGCAGTGTTTAGTTGGGGCAAAAAAAGGGAGAGATTGTTCCCAATATGATACAGGAAGAGTTGACAATATGATTCTCTAAAACTGAATTTAGAAACCGCAAAATAGTGAAGAATGGGGACAATTCATGAGGGGCCCTGCATAATAGTGAAGCTAGACGAAGGAGCAGCGTCCAATTTTGCATCGAAGTTACCTGCCCAAAACGTATTGAGAAGCTCAATCCCCCACCCCACTCCACACCACATCCAATTGAAGGTGTTTAGAAACCGTAAGTAAGCTACTAAACAACTGAAACACATTCATATTACTCTTAAACAAATCAACATCATGTGCGGTGTTTGAGAAACAAGTCACCTTCTATACCTAGCATTCCAACACCACCATGTCCATAGACCATAGCCCATGTAAAAGAGACAAAATTTTTGCATTGGGAATGCAATATCTACCACTGGAATTAGACGATTGTTTCCTTTCTCTTCATTGGAACGTAAGGTCTAATTGCATCCTCAGTGTTAAATACCATTTTCATATTAACTAGTAAATGTTTGTGCTTATATAATTTATTTCTCGCAGTTTCATTTTGTATAAATTTTTTTAAAAACCTCTAGATTTTGTAGTTTTTCTATTTGCTTATTATTTTTATTTTGAGGAAATTGTTAGTATTATCTACTGATCATCATTGTATATATTATACTAAAGAAAAAAGGGGGAAGTATCAACCAATGAATGGTTATGGTTATGGTGGGGCGTGGTTGGAGAGTGTGGCATAAATGTTTTGTCCTTGCGTAGTCCAATTGTTCAAGTGACCAAGTGAGTGTGTGTGAGTCTATCCTATAATATGCTTTTTAAGAAAACACCTAAGTGACCAAGTCTATCCTATATCGTCCCTATATTTGCTACCCATTTCTCTTGGCCACTGATCATTGGAAGCTTCTTCTCATATCACTAAATACTAATTAAGTAAGTCCTTTATCTATATAAAAGAACATTATATTTTGACATAAAAAACAATAGAAAACTTATAATAACATAATGTTGATGTGAATGTTAATTTACATAGGCACTCTTGCTTAATTCTTACTAGGATACAAGGATAGATTATTCATAAACATAGTACTCCATTTATTTTAGCTAGATTCCGATTATTATATTCTTTAAGACAAACTTTGTCGTGCACTCAGTCACTTGTGCTTACTGAGAGAGTCAAGAAAAATAAGATTTTGCATAAGAATATTATTATTGTAGTCAGTTGATTATGGAATATGATTAATTATCTTCTCCGTGTAAGGAAGGTGTACAAATTAAGAAAGGAATACAAAGTTGGTCAATTCCATTTTCAAATACATTCGTAACCTATGGGTAAGAATAATAAGATTATTAGAAAAAGGGGAATAAATAGTGTACAAAGAATCCAATCCAAACAAAAGAGACAGCGTGCGCCTTTCAATTTAAACCTCAAAGAAAAACTTGAGAATTCTGATACATAATACAAAGTCCGCAGTCAATTTCATCTACAATCAAAGATAGATTCCCAATATTGGTGTTTCTCATGTTAGGAGGAATTTGGATTGCATATGTAATCGTATAATCTTGCATTCACGTGGTTTTTAAATTGAGATTAAATGGTGTAAATTTTAAATATATATTTTTCTTGTTTTTAAAATTTAAAATCCCAACCTTAAATTTGTAATGTGTGATCTCGATATAATAACTGAATGAATATGAGATTCTAGTAGATTTTCACATTAGTGTGTTAAATACTTCATAGTTCATCTCATATGTAGAAGATCATCTCCGTCTTCATTTGGAACTTTGTTTTTTTATATTTAGGTTTGCGCATAATAGTCATCATCATCATTAATATCACTATTGAACATCGTTCAGGTCGTATTTAAGGCTAAGTACATTATAACATAATAAGCTTATCATCAACATCATCAAATTATAAGTATATGTTATAATATATTGAGTCAAAAATCTAATTTAAATAGAATTGGTTTCATGGATTAGGGTGTATTTTTTCATGAGAATTATTTATCCTCTTTGGACATAATATCTGAATGATAAAAATGTACTTATCTCGTAGGTTGTTGCTCAACCTCATTGATAAGGGATGGTAACTATACATACACTCTGACTATCAAGTCGATGACAATAGGATATGGGAAATTTTAGAGTTAGATGATGCATATCTTCATATCCTATCAAAAAGTTATTGATTCAAAAAATATGACGATTAGATATGGAATATATCGCTCTTGCTAAAGAGTAAATTATCATATTTATTTGTCGTTTTACAAACTTGACTTTAAAGTTAGAATTCAACAGTATTCATATCTTGATGTCAAAAACCAACAAGTTAAACTCATAAATTCCAAAACATTTGCTTTTTTTAAAATTCCTCTGTGGCTAAATGAGATAGTATCAACAACAATTTTGGAGTCACTCTCCAAAACGTTTGTTTTTTAATTCATAGAATATAGAATAATTGATACATTTGATCAATTTTCTTTTTCAATTAATAGAATGATTGATATACGAAAATTACGATATAAATTAAATACATTAATCATATTTTTTAGGTAAAATATAATTAATCATTCTACGAATCTAAAAAAAATTATAATAATTAAAAGTGAGATGTGTCTCTATTCTATTCTAATGTATTTACCCTATTAAACACCAAATTTGTCTTCCTCCTCCCTCTCCAAACCTAGTAAGTAATAATCTTAGTAAGAAAAATAAATAAATAAGAATCTTGTGGTTGGTCCCACATAAGTAGCAAAAAAAACCTAATAAAAGTTGAACAAAGAATACTACATAGCCAGTGTGTGCTTGCCAGCCTCCTCTGTTTGTTTCTCTACTCTGTTCTGTTTCTGGAACGAACTCATAGTTAGATACATACAATCCCTAATGGCGGCAACGGCACTCTCCATCTCCCTCTCCACACCCAAACTCTCCTTTTCTTCCAAACATTCTTCATTAACCACCAACACCTGTTTTCTCCACAACAAAACTCTCCTCTCTAACTCACTTTCTCATTCCCATAACTACAAAACAACGTTAACACTCTCTGCTGCATGCACAACCAATAACAATAACAACACCTTCCCCTCATTCACTAATAATAATAATAATGATGATGATGAAAAGCCTCGTGAAGAATGCGGCGTTGTTGGTATATACGGCGATCCCGAAGCTTCTCGTCTCTGTTATCTCGCTCTCCACGCTCTTCAACACCGTGGTCAAGAAGGTGCTGGTATCGTTTCCGTTAATAATAACGTCTTTCAAACCGTTACCGGCGTTGGTCTCGTTTCCGATGTTTTCAACGACACCAAACTCCGTCAATTACCGGGAACCTTAGCCATCGGTCATGTCCGTTATTCAACCGCCGGCCAATCCATGCTCAAAAACGTTCAACCTTTTGTTGCAGGTTACCGGTTCGGTTCGGTTGGTGTTGCTCACAATGGAAATTTCGTCAATTACCGTTCCTTAAGAAATGAGCTTGAAGAATCTGGTTCTATCTTCAACACTACTTCTGATACTGAAGTTTTACTTCATCTTATTGCAACTTCAAAACATAGACCTTTTATAGCCAGAATTGTTGAAGCTTGTGAAAAGGTGAAAGGTGCTTATTCAATTGTCTTTGTTACTCAAGATAAACTTGTTGCTGTTAGAGATCCTTTCGGTTTTCGACCTTTGGTTATGGGAAGAAGAATTAACGGTTCTGTTGTTTTTGCTTCTGAAACATGTGCTCTTGATTTGATTGAAGCTACTTATGAGAGAGAGGTTTATCCTGGCGAAGTTGTTGTTGTGGATAAAAATGGTGTTCAGTCTCATTGTCTTGTTTCTCATCCAGAACCAAAACAGTGTATTTTTGAACATATTTATTTTTCACTGCCAAATTCTGTTGTGTTTGGGAAATCTGTGTATGAATCAAGAAGATTGTTTGGTGAAATTTTGGCCACTGAGAATCCTGTTGACTGTGATGTTGTTATAGCTGTTCCTGATTCTGGTGTTGTTGCTGCACTTGGTTATGCTGCAAAAGCTGGTGTTCCTTTTCAACAGGGTTTGATTAGATCACACTATGTTGGAAGAACTTTCATTGAGCCATCACAGAAGATAAGAGATTTTGGTGTCAAGTTGAAGCTTTCGCCGGTTCGTGCTGTTCTTGAAGGGAAAAGGGTTGTGGTTGTGGATGATTCAATTGTGAGAGGAACAACATCATCTAAAATTGTGAGGCTGTTAAAAGAAGCTGGTGCTAAAGAAGTTCACATGAGAATTGCATGTCCACCAATTATTGGGTCTTGTTATTATGGTGTGGATACACCTAGCTCTGAAGAGTTGATATCTAATAGGATGAATTTCGATGAGATTAAGGATTTTATTGGTTGTGATTCACTTGCTTTTTTATCAATTGATAGCTTGAAGAAATTATTGGCTGATGATTCTTCAAATTTCTGTTATGCTTGTTTCACTGGTAAATATCCTGTTGAACCAGATGAACTTAAAGTCAAGAAGAGAGTTGGTGGTGATTCTGTGGATGGTGGATTAAATGGATCAGATCAAGCAAACCCAAATCAGAAAGAGGTCAAGATTGTTGGAATTTAATCACAAACATTTGTGATGATTTTGCACTATATAGGCACCACAATATACAAGGTATAAGGTAAGTGGATAGTGGGCAGATAAATGTCTTAAAGAAACTATCTTCTTCTAACTACCAATATTTTATTTCAGCTAATTCAGAAATTTGGATTTTGGAGCTGGCCAATTCTTAATACCTATTTCTTGGTCGTATCTTAGGACTCATATTTGGAATTTTGTTATTTATATAATTTAGGTCAATCTTATATAAGATTAAAAACTATGGAGATTTATTCTATAGTTTCTTTTTTGGAGCTCAGGTTTTGTTTTATTATTATTATTATTTTTTTTCTTCTTTCAAAATACAACTTTATATAGATCAACTTTCAAGGGTAATAAGATATAAAATTGATTTATATTTCACTTGGTTTCTGTATTTTGTTTTAATAATGGCATAAGTTAACTGTATGTTCTTCCTTCCAAGATTATAATATGAATTTGACCTATTGTTCATATTATTGCGTTAAAGTTGAAATGACTTTCGGATATCAAAATTTTGTACCCTTCCAGTATAAATGAGAACCCTTGATCCCATTGAAGTGCAATTGTTTAAGATGAAATGAGAAAGGAATGTTGCTAATTGTTTAGAAGGAAACATAATGTTGACACAATTGGCTACTATATGCTACGAAGCACAGAGACTTGCACGGACACGGGTAATTTTTTTTGAAAATGTGATATAATTCAATGTAATTGTAAGTGTCAGAGCTTCCTAGACTGTATGTGCCCAAATGTAGTAAAATCCCCATCCCCATGCCAAAATATCATCTCATTTATGATATTTGGGTGTTTGTCTAAACAAATACGCATACATACTTAGCACTTGAAACGTGACATGACTCATGAGTCACTTACCAATTTATAGCCTAAATCTCCCCATCCCCAAGCCACCATCTCCTCAGGACAACCACCATACCATCCATACACGGTGCTATAATTAAATACAGCACATGCAAAATTCAAATTGACCCAACCATGCAAAAGTTGGCATAACTCTAAAAATAACAATTATTGCATACGCTTCAAATGTCAGTGTGATTATTCAATTCACTCAAAAACAGAAGTGAGAAGTGATTATTCAATAAATGTTTTATCTAGTAGTAGAGGAGTGAAGGGTTGAAAAGTCTATGTCAAACTATGAAAAACTCCTCAAACTAAAACAAAGGGACAGTCACAAATGTCTCCCCAGCATTTCCAAACTAACCGAGCGGCACGCAAGGCAATGAACTGGCAGTTGAGAAGAAAATGATTCATGAGAACCAGCATTGAAGACAAACTCCAGTATTAACCATTTTCAGCTCTATCGTAAGCATTTGATTTATGCTTCGGTGCAAAAGTAAAGCCTTCTGGAACTTTGCCAAGTAACATCTCTGATAATCGTACCTGTTTATATATAATAAAAAAAGAAAAATGTGAATAAAAAGTTCCTTCGGCAGTATGAGGGACCGATGAAAAATGTAAATATAGTAATTGGTAAGTGTTAACAGTATCAACTTCATCTTTCATATCTCCTATCAACCACATCACATTAAACAAAATTATTTTCTACTATCTGAGGCCACAAGTGTTAAAAAGTACTTCACATTTTCCTTTTAATGGAAGGATTTTGCATAAAGAAGAAAGAATAAAATCTTTATTTTCAATAAACAAAGCTGTACAGGATTTATCTTCAATGATTACGATGGATAAGGATTAGGACATTAACTTGCATCATAATCTATCATTTTATTTCTTCCATACTAAAGAAATTAATAGATCAGATAATATTTACATGGAATAAAATTGTTACCCTCCCCCTTTAGACTCCAAAACCCCGCTTTTAAACATATGCTTAAGAGTGATTCCAAAAAAATATATGATTATGAAAACTTAAAACAAAAGAGAATTGCATACCCAGTCAGCTGCAGAGTCTGAGGCCATCAGTGTCTCAAGGTCATCACGCCCATAGTAAGATGGTGGGCGCCAATTTATTCGTTGTGGAACCACATCCAAAAGACCAACAGGTATGTACCTACAAGTGTAGCTAAGCCATTCCAACAAGAATCGCCTAGTTGTCTCCACCCCTGAAACACAACATATAATGGAAGTACACATCAGTAAGATAACAATAGAAAAGGGCTTGTTTAATTTTTTTTCTTCATTAAATTGGTTATAGACTAAATGTAAGGGATGAAAAGTATACTCTCAAGTGAGCTAACTAAACTCTATTACAAGATACTCCCCCAAATTATATGTTCCTAATCCAAAAGCCCCTCCCCTAATACACTCATCAATGACTCCTATCCTTTGAAATGAACCAAATCTGTCGCATAGACTTAAAATGTGAATACAATAAAACTACTCCATCAGCATCAATAAAACATACCTTTTGTATCTGAACCCCAATGTTGAAGACCGAAATGCACAAAATCTTTGAAAATATTTAGCCGCTCACCAGAACTGATATCCCAATGCCTTTGTTCCTTTATCTCTGTAAATAACCAAGGCTGCATACAACAAAACAGTCATAAATTTGTACGATTAAAAAATAAATAAATAAACTACGGTATGCAACAATATTGTTCTCAATGAAGAGTTGAAGACAACTAGCATAAAATATAATACTCATATAACAAACTCCATAAAATGAGATTGAGACAAGTTGATAATACTAACTTTAATCAGTGCACCGCGGGCAATCATGCATGTAGCAAGTTCAGGGCATTCAGTTTTGTGGTTGTTCCAGTCTACAAATGAAAATACATCTCCATTCCCCACTACTTGCAAATTATTAGGGGCTTTCTTCGTACACTGATACACGTAATCCCAGTCAGCAAGCTTGCTATAGCGTTGTTGCCGTGACCTGCCGTGTATTGTCACTGCTCTAGCTCCCCAAGAACTAAAGTCTGCTATCAGAGAGTCAACACGATTCTTCCCTTCAAAATATGCTGTCCGTACCTGATGCAATGAAAAAAAAGGGACATACACATCTTAAGCAAGCATATTGACAAATTCAAATGCATGACAAAACTTTTTTCCCTGTAAAAGATAACAGGACTTTGGTTTAATAAGAAGAAAACTCAGAACCAAAGAACAGAGGAAGCTATCAAGATGCTAAATGGAATTTGACACAGATTTTATTGTGACCAATTGTAGTGTTTAGCATGGAAAATACCTTGATAGTTATTGGTATATCAACTGTGCCTGAAGCTACTTCTACAACACTTTTCATGCGCATTGGTTTTGTAAGAAGAGCTGATCCAGCACCCTTATTCACAACAATGTCAATAGGGCAACCCATATTTATATCTATGAAATCTACTGTACATTCCTTTTCTATTAGTTCAACTGTTCGTGCCACAGTATCTGGATATGCACCACAGATTTGTACACCAAATAAATCTTCAGATGAATGGCGTCTCAGCAATGCCCATTCTGAAGCTTGACCCTAAAACAAGAGCAAAATTGAGAAATTTGTAATGTCAAACAGATGGTAGAAATGTTGATAGAATATGCAAAAGAAAAGAAGGGAATATAGCTGTGCAAAACAAAACAAATATGACATTAGGAAAAAAAAAAAAGTTACATTCTTGATGAAAAATCATCACTCGACAACTGAGCTGAGATTTGAAAAAGCTTATTACTACATTATTGGCACCTAAATAAAGAGTTTCAACATTCAAAAGCAGCCTTTCAATGTAATGATGTAAAACTATGGGGAGATAATATAACTCTCTTGATAAATTGATTTTCCGGGAAAAAACTATGGTAAGAAACTATATAGGCACAGCCAGAAATTCATATAAAAATATACCGATGTCTATTAGATCCCCACTATATTCATCATACTCGACCCGAGTAATACTCGGTATTAAACAGAAACTAGTACAAAATCCCTATTGGTGTACCTGCAAAAGATTTGTGCACATTGCCATTTCACCACATGTTACATCAGCTCCTAATGCTTTGCAAACTCTCCGGAAAGGGAGATTTCCAACAGTGGTCAACGGTGCAAGATACAACTTCTCCCTGAAATCAATAAGCTTCTTTTCACGTGAGTGTGGCTTCAAGCTTAGATCAGTTTCTGGGGTTATAGCTTCAGTTCCTTCTTCTGGTTCGGATCTTATGCAGCTTCCATCAACATTTTGGTCAACAACACTAAGACCTATTTCAGCAATACGAAGCTAAGTTCCACAAAAATTGAATGTAAAGGAATATTAAATGGCGATGACATTAACCGTAAACTATAATCACTAAAGTAAAAGATGGCTTTATGACCTTCATTTTCTGTTTCCTGATCTTCACAATTTTCTTCAGTTTTTCTTCTCTTTAGAGGACAAAGTATGTCAGATTCAAGTTCTCTATTAATGTTGTCGTCTTTCTTAACTTCTGCAGAGCAATCTAACTTGGAACCTGAGTCGAAGGTAACCCCGCAAGAGCCATCATCATGAGACAGATGGCATTTGTCATCACCGTCATTGTTTTCCAAATCAGATGTAACCGCACAAGAGCCATTGTCATCAGACTGAACACATTTGTCACCACCATCTTTGTTTTCCAAGTTATTCACTTTGGGCTTACTCTGAAGAATGATTGATTAAAAATGGAAGAGGAAATTAAAACTTGGTACTAAAAAGAATTCATGTATACAGCAAGGCTGTATATTTAGAGAAAAATAAAACAACAGAGGAATTTTGAGAGCTGATCATAAAATAAACAAAGGCAGTTTGGACCGAGTATTGCAGTACTATAACAATCAATAAGACAAACTATGATCTAGATGAAAACTTATAAGCTATGAAGCACTGACACAAATTACGGACACTGAGCTAGATTAACGTAATCACATATCAATGTCAGACACCAAACATGTCATCCATCTGAAGAATTGTAGGTCATACAATTACATTACATGTGCATTGGTTTATTTCTTGTGAACTACTACTAAGTAAGAAAGTTGTAGAAATACAAACATGTCGTATGGCAATTTGTAAGGAAAATGAGAGACATAACATCAAAAAAATAAAGAACATACCAAAAGACCAAGAGTTTTAAGTTTGGCATCAGCTTTAGGGAAAGTCATCTTATTTTTCCACAAAAGCTTTTGAACATCTTTGCTAAAAGCATTAACTTCAGACCTTTTCTCCAATCCTCCATTAGAAGATAAAGGCTTACCCTCTTCATGAGTACTTAAAAATCTACACGATAATCCATAAGGACAAGACCCTTCAGATTTCAAGAAAGGACATTCACCTTCCAAATCAGCAGGTTTCTGCACTCATCATTCAAACCCAAAAAAAAAACCTTTTTAATTAATATTAATTAGGGTTTAAGAAAAACAAATAATTTGAGTGATAACATAACATAAAATGACCTACCTGTGCCTTGAAGGCTTCAATATCATGGCTGAATCGACAGTTATCTTGATAACGACAGGAATTAACATCACCAGACTTGGAAATTTCAGGACATAGATTTTTGGTTGATTTTTGGTCCTGAAGGAAACAAAGTGAAAGAACATTAATAGATGGAATGCATATATTATTATATATAATGGAAATGCGAGTGAGTGAGTTAAATACCTGACGACGTTCGCGTTTGAGTTGGCGTTTAGATTTCTTCTCCTTGGCGAGAACGGGGGGTGGTTTATCGTTTGGGACGGAAACGTCGTCGTTTTGGGTGGAAGTAGTTCGATCGGGTGGTGGACGAAGGAAGTCTTTTTTGACGGGAGCTATGCACCTGGCGATGAGTTGCTCAGTGGTTTGATGAATAACTAACGTGCTACCCTCATGATGACGAGAATCTTCCTCGCCGGCGTCCATGTTCTGTTCACTCTGATGATGAGATAAATAACACTCTTGTTAAGCTTGTCGTGTTTTTAAGTTTTAATCGCTACTTTATATAAGTAAGTACGTTTGCATCTTTCGGCGTTGGCCTCCGCACATGAAGGAAATGGACAAGAGTGTTAACTTTGGGAATGCTATGTAGGGTTTTTTTTTTGTTGACGCAATGCTATGTAGGGTTTTAAGTTCTAACTTTTATTCCATTTTTATTTCTGAGATTACAATAGTAGAGTTAAAAAAATAATTAATAGTATGTTATAAGGAATACAGAAATGTTAAGTATGTGTTCTATGAACATTTTTTAGATTTTTTAGTATACTAATAATGAAAGATTATTTTGTTGCATAAGAAAGAGGCTAGGCCAAAAGGAAAAATTACAAAGATATCAGTCGAGGAGTAGAGACTCCTAAAATATTATATAAACATAATTGTTCAACATTAAAGGAAGGTTTATTTAAAACTATAAGGTTAACATGTTAACATGATTTTAGGACACATAATAACATGATCCTATAGATTATTATTATGTTTTTGGGACTGAGAAAATTTTGGAGAAAGGGGTGGGAATGGTAGAAACATCATCCGCATATTCTCTATCCCGTTTCGGCTAAATTTAGTTGCTTGTTATTTATTTTAGTTCAATACTTTTTAAGTAGAACTAAATAAAGTTTGTTCCGTGAGTGTAACACAAAAAAAATTGTTCCGTGAGGCGTGAGCTCGGCTCAATTGATAGAATATTTTTGTTATAGACTGGACCTAATGCTAATCGTACCCAATTGATAGAATATTTGTGTTTTGGCTCACCTATAAGTCTCATATCGCTTGAAACTCGAGGCTAATGCTCAATGTCGACCCCGACCTTTTAGAGGTCCCAGGCAAATAACAAAAGTGGGACCTTTCACAGGAGTGATTAAAACCCATGACTTCCCCGCTCCACAAGAAATTCAAATAAAACAGTTTACGATTGCACCGAAGAACACTTTACAAATCTAATTGCGCGAGATAATACATATTCCTTACATTAAATGATGATGGACTTAAAAAAAATATGGAGGCCCCAAAAAATTTGAGACCCAAAGCATTAGCCTTGCTTGCACAGCCCATAATGATAGTTTATATACAATACGTTACATTCCTAAAACCAACTAAGACACATTTTTTACAAAAGGCAAAGTGACGGGTTAACTCTAAAATGGACAATCTCTCAAAAATATGAACTCGGGATTTGGCTAGACCATACTTTCATTTATCCCTCGTGGATAAATCTAAGTTTTGTTAGTGTACCATCCCAATTTAGTCAGACTTTAACTGGACTGGCCTATTCCATTTGAATACTCAGGCCCAACTATTAGTCCATTTGAAGCTTCATCAACTCGGTCACTCTCCCTCAGCTGGTGACTGAAATAACTGATTCCAGGAGATTAGGAGCACATGTTAAACATTTACTCTCCCCTCAGCTGGTCACTCAGTCAAAGGACCCAGGAAAATAGGAAAACATGGGAAAAGCTGACCTAAAAGTGAGGAACGTGGGAGAGTGGGAGAGATGCTCTAGGAAAATAGCTCAGTTGAGATATTATTGAGGGAGAGATATTTATAGAGGCTTCAGCCACACAACAAAAGGACAACTTCTCACAGTCATTCACTTCTTCTTCTCCATATGGCCACTTTACAAGAGAACTACGTCGCTCTGATTCCCTATTGACTTAGGGATACGTAGGACCAGGGTCTCTCCCTGTCGAGCTATAACAAAAATTCTCCCAAGAACATAGAAATTGACTAATCTCTACAAAATATTCTACTAGTTCTGTCACGCTCATTTACGGGCGAGAACAGTTAGAAACAATTTGCATGATCAAAGTTCAAATTATGATATATCTACTAAGTAAAATTCTAGTAACTATTTTTTTTTTGTCAGGTAGCCTAGTGGTTAGAAATTCACCCTTTAAAGGTCAAATAAGTAGGTGTACCGGGTTTGAACTCAGATCCCGACACTTTTGTGCAATATATCCAATTAATTGAGTTAAGTTCATGAAACTTATAGTACTTCCTCCGTCCCATTTTAAGTGTCACAGTTGACCAAATCACACACTTTAAGAAAAGTGTGTAAGTGAAAGAGAGAGAATGTGTTTTTTTTACTAATATACCCCCCTCTTTTTATTGGTAGTAGACATTTAAATACTAAAAAGTAAACTTTGAGTGTACTTTTTCTCTCACCTAATGATTGCTCTAAGAGATAAAGGGTGCGTTTGTTTGTGATTTTTTTTAGAAAAAAAATCTATTTTTATCTAAAAAAAAATCATTTTTTTCATTTTTGTTGTGTTTGTTTCAGATTTTTATAAAAATTATTTTGTTAAACAAATCATTTTTGAGTCCAAAATGAAAAACTATTTTCAAGTGATTCTCTCAAAATCTATTTTTTTTAAAAACAAGGTCCATGTGTTTGTTCTCAAAAATGATTTTTATAATTGTAAACAAACACAAAACAACTTTAGATTTTTTTTAAAATCTCTACAAAATAAATCTATTTTTTAAAAATAGATTTTTTTAAATAAATCTATTTTATTTTAATCTCAAACAAACACACCCAAAATAGGAAAAATCAATGTTATAAATAGTATAAAACACTTATTTTAGAACAAAATTTTTTGGAAAGTAGAACATTTATTTTAGGACAGAAGGAGTAACTATTTTACCCAGAAAAAAAAAATAAAGTAAGAAAAAAAAAAACCTTTACTACAGAAAATTGGATTTTTTTGTAATGGGCCTAACCCATATAATTTCGTTGATGACGAAAATGCAAGAGCCAAAGCGAGTAAGCAGCAAATAGCAAAGAAGAAAAGTGTGAATGGCGAGTGGTGGTAGTGCGATGCAGCGGTGCACCGTAGCTGCAAGGTGGTTCATAAGAGGAGCGTCGACGGAGACGCCATCTGCATCTGCCGGAGTAGCAGCTCCGATATTATGCGGGCGCGGTGATAAAAAGACAAAGAAAGGGAAGAGATTCAAGGGATCATACGGCAAATCTCGTCCGAAGAGAGAACAAATGATAGAGCGCATCAAAGATAAGGTCGAAGTTCCCAGGTCCACTCCTTGGCCTCTTCCTTTCAAGCTCATTTGATTTCATTTTCACAACTTCTATTTTGCGTTCTTACGCCGCATAATGTACTCTTCCAATTTTTTAGGGTTTTGTGCTTCTTATTTGTGAACGATTTTCTATTTCAATAGAATTTGTATTTTCAGCTTCACATGTCTTTGCTTATTGTAATTCTGTGTTGCTGTGTTTGGGTTTTATCACTTGTTAGAAACAAAAGAATAAGTATATATAATCAGAAGAATTATCTCTGGAATTTTCCTTTGCTAGGATGAATGCAGGTTCAGAGGCATAATACTCAAGTTATTTTGCTTTTGAATTCACATATTTGGATAGTAGCTTTTGCTGTTGTTTATGGCTAAACCCTCAGTTCACTTTGTAATTAACATGCAGTGGGGGTGTCAATAAGCTATAGGAACAATCTAGCTGTGCAACCTTGTTGTTTTGTTGTTATTTAGGACCTATGAAGCTCCGACACTCCTTAGACAAGGCCTGTCCTGGTGTCGGACATGTGTACCAACAACACTTACAATTACATTGAATTATATCACTTTTTCAAAAAAATATTTGTGTCGATGTGTCCGTGTCCGTGTCAGTGTCTGGGCTTCATAGTTTAGGACTGAAAATCAAGATCCTAACTTGGATCGTCATAAGTAGGATGTAAAATGTAAATCATAGTAAGGATTGTAGAACTCTACAAAGCTAACATATATATGCGCGTATAAATTAATACGTAGTAATTAATAGTTTCACTCTCGCACGCACATACATGTATAATAGCATAAATAAGAAGAAGAAAAAACTCTAGATTACTACACATACTAATCTAACTTGAATTCAAAACTTTTAAAACCAACTTGTAAGTCAAAAATTTAACAGTACCAAACTAGCATCTCTTAGAGACTTATGTAGAACATCACTATAAGAACAAGACAGGATGAAAGAGAAGACCAAAACAGAGAGAAGAGGATAAGAACTTCTAGGATCTGAGTACCAAACATACACAAAAACAGCAAAGTCATAATCATTGCATAGCTTCATACGCTAGCTGGCCAGCATATTTGCAATAGCCTTTATTGTTTGTACATGGATTTGTGCAAAGTTTTTCCAAAATGGCCCCGCCATTTTACTTGGATTTTTTTCTTGCAAGTTTCCAAAAGTTATAGGATACACATTCATGCACATGGTTATTACTAGAAGATTAGGAAGTCCTTTTCTTTGGACTTGGTACTACTCGCAAAATAGGGATTGTTTTGAATGCGGGTTGCAACTTTTGCTGAGATGTTAGAGTGCACAAATACTTCACTTGATTATCAAGGAAATTTTTATCAAAGAAGAGGACATTTGCTTCCCGTATAAAATGAATACTATGCTAAGTATAGCCTTGCTGTTTAGTCCAGTGTTTATATAAGTCGCTCTTAGTCATTTGTACATTTCATTTATAACAAGTATTTTGGAATAAATTACTCCCCCCTTGTATTCTGTGTTTATTGTATAAACCTTCCTTTTATTGTGAAGTTTTACCTTAATTAATTCCATTCTTACTTGCAAAGATTGTGATGGCTAACTCTCAAATGTTGTCACACACATAGCATATTTGTTAACTAAGTCATTTTGCTCATGGATATTTTGTGGTAAAATGCCATTCACACCTTTGTTTAGTCTTCAGAAGAAGAAGAAAACACATTCAGTCCACAATGTTGAATTGAATGTTCACTCTGGCATACCATTTGAGTCTTCAATTTAGCTTATATAATAATTGAGTTTTTTATTCCGTTTTTCGACACATAAGACTGTAATGTTGCATTTGACCATAATGTGTGTGTGCACGCACACACAAAAACACAAGACATATTAAGTGACACACACTTATTGTGAAAAACAGACACAGATGACGTATCAAGCAAAAGAGCCTTTCTTATGTATAATCGAGGAGTAAATCATGACCATTAAATCTAATCATGAATAGTCGAGATTAAGAGAGATCTATGCAGGTGTAGGACATAATAGAGGTGGAGATCCTGCAGCATTTGCTTGCTAAGATAGGCTTGATAATTTTGGTGCAAATGCTTAGCAAGAGCTTGAGTGTTGTAGACTATATTCATAAACATTGTACAATTTAGGGTAAGAGATATATCCCTCAACATTGACAATTATCAGAAAGACTATATTAAAGAACTTTTTTTTTTGACAACTATAATAAAGAACTTGAACAGCGAAAAAGATGCTACGATAAACATTGTATTGCACGTTTTCTAGGGTAACTAGGTAAGGCACGTGTATTAACAAGTCTAAAGAAATAAGTTCTTATTACATAGAGAAGGTATATACTTAACTTCAGTTAGCACAACCCAGTCAAGAGTTATTCCAAATATCATTAATTGCTTCCTGCATTAAAATGGAAATGTTGCAACCTTTTTTTGTAAAAGCTAATATAGCTGAACACTTGTTGTACTTTACATTAAGCATAACTTGTTTTGAAGGCAAAGTTTCAGTCAAGATTTGCAGAACCAACATTTGTTTAGAGAGTGGAAATGTAAAGAGCCTACATATTGCTAAAGATTACAAGCAAAAGCTATAACTTTTTTAGCTTCCTCAACCGTGAGCTTAAGTTTAGATGAATTGCCAATATTGGATTTGAACACAAAGCAAATGCAAGAAGAAACATTCGCAACACTTAATTTTTTCAAACCGTTGCAACAAATGCGTTGTGTAAAGCCCACTGCTACTCCCCTAAGGACAAGCACACATGCTCCTAATGTTTTTAGATTCACAGAGCACTTGCAAGGTGGTGAGCTTGGCGGTGGCGGAACTGGAGATGTACCATTTGGTGGTGGTGGCAGTGTTGATGGTGGTGGTAGAATTGGCGGTGGAGGGCTTATTGGTGGCGGGATAGAGGGTGGCAGCAGAGGTGGCGGTGGAGTGTGGCTGTGAGGTGTTGAAGTAGAGTTTGAGAGACAAATAATGAAGAAGAAGTTTAGAAGCACAAGAAAAGATGAGGAAGGCATGTTGATGATCATATGTGAGTGGCTATAGAATTCTATAAAGTAGAGCGAGAGAGGCAAATAACCAAGAAGTTTAGAAGCACAAGAAAAGATGAGGACGGCATGTTGATGATCATATGTGAGTGGCTATAGAATTCTATGAAGTTGGGTTTGTGATTGTAAGGCACTTGAAAACATAATGCGTATTTAAGAAACTTTTCTAGGACAAATTTTGTCACGGGCATGCACTAACACGATCTCCACTAGACCCTGTCTTTGTCATTATTAATAAGCTTATTAATTTGATGACTTAACAACTTAACTTTAGTTGTGATTATTTATTCCTCAAAAAAAAAGTTGTGATTAATCATGAGTGAACTCTAGCTCACATGCAACCATAAATATATACTACTATTATATAATTTATATAAGACAACATAAACAGCAATTTCCTTCTCCCTGGCACCTTTATTGATGAAATTGAGAAAAAACTTAATTCTTTTTGGTGGGGTCACAACGGTAATAATACGTGGTTGACATTGGCTTTCATGGGAACGACTTTCGGTGAGCAAGGATCAAGGTGGCGGGTTAAAAAATCTTCAACTTTCAACTTGGCTATGCTTGAAAAACAAGCTTGGAATTTGGTTATGAAACCAAATAGTATAATCACTAAATTACTCAAACCTAAATACTTTTCAAGAAATTGTTTTTTCGAGTCAAGCATTGGGCATACCCGAGTTATGCTTGGATTTGTACAATGTTGTAGTCATTTCATAAACATTGTATAATAATTTATCGGAAAGACTATATTAAAGAACTTGAACAATGAAAAAGATGCTACGATAAACATTGTATGATAATGAATTCTATGGATGAACCGATAAAATTCAAGTCTCAGAGTAGAGATTATAATAATTTAAAATAGAATCCGTTACAAATGAGAGATTATGCAAATGCACAGTATTGATTGGGAGTTTGAGAGGAGAAAAGTTTTTGTTTAATGTTTGATTGATTGATTGTTCCAAATGAGACCAAAGACTTCTTAAATACATCCAAAAAGGCTAAAAAGGTAAAATAACATAATATAAACTAATATAAGAAAATAAACTAATAACCTAATATTTATTTCTTATTACTGATAAACATTGTATTACACGTTTTCTAGGGTAACCAGTCAAGGCACATGTATTAACAAGTCGTTCCCATGAGAAGATTTACATGGGAAATAAGCTTTTATTACATTGAGAAGATTTACACTTCAATTATCAATAACTAATTAACTATCTTGTTTGGAAACTTTAATCACTATCATTGTCCTGCATTAAAATCTAAAAGCTGCAACTTTTTTCTGTAAAAGCTAATATAGCTTAAAAGTTGTTGTAATTTGCACTAAGCATAACCTTTTTTGAAGGCAGAGTTTCACTCAAGATTTGCAGAATAACATCTGTTTAGAAAGTGGAAATGTAAAGAGCCTACATGTTTCTTTACTAGTGCTGAAGAAGTCTGATATATTGCTTCAAAGCATAACTAAAACAGTGAAGATTAAAGTGGCAAATGCTCTGTTGTGGACTTGTAGCAATAATTGCAGGCAAAAATTAGACACAAGCATCAACTTTAACTTTCAGGTTGATACTCTGATGAAAATCAGTTTCCGCCGGATATTGTAGCTCGTCTGACAACCCAAGAAACAAGTCGGCAATTATAGGTAGCCCTATTGCCAGAAGTAAGAAACCAAAAAGCATAATCAAAACTCCAACATGTGAAATCCATTGGCCATATAGTTGGTGTCGTGATTCAGTTGCATTTTGATATCCACTTCTAATAGTCCACAATAGCACAGCCACAGCTATGAGAGCTCCAATTATGCGCAATGATGTCGAACGAGCACTTGGAATGGTGGTGTGTGATAGCATCTTCGTGTACAATAACAGTGGGATGCAAAATCATATAGTAACAGCGTGATGCAGTTATTTATACAGAAGAATTCATTGATAAATAAATAGTAAGAGTTGAATTCAAATTATGTGAGGAAGCTATATATTTTTTCAGTACCAACAAGTGACTTGAACACCCAAAAACGACGGGGTTTTCTAGATATTAAATATGCAAACGACACTTTTACTCCCTAGGATACATCTTCAACTCTCTGGCAGCTTAGTGTTTATAAAGTACATACATATATACTACTTCATACTAGGAATAGTTTAATATGATTATTAAAAATAAAAAGTACTAATTTAATATGACGTGCATAGGAAAAGGGAACAAGTCCCGTTTGCAGCGTATTTCGCATGCTTAACCAAACTATAAACTCAGAAAATTCGGAGCATGGACAAATTCAAATTGCATTAGGTGACTGTTTCAAAACATGTTTAATTGAAGGAAGCAAAACAAGAAGAAAAAAAAGTGAAAATATAAAACTTGAAAATAAATTTTCAAGTCATTTCAATAAGGATACGATAATGTATACTATCCAAACATTCCGACCAAATAGCCATATTATGTTGAGGTTCACTATCTATACCCCGTTCACTATCTAGAAAAAAATACTGAAATTGTTAGTTTAAATGCCCATGACCAGAGTTTGAACCAAAGTCTTCCACTTTGTGTAAGAGTTTTCAATTATTTATCATATTTCGTCTACAATTAATTAATTAATTACTTTGGTGCAAGCCAGAAATTGAGCAAACGTTTTTGAGCCAAAATCCAAAACTCTGTTAAACCCAAATCAACCCAATTTGGTGGTGAGCGGTTTGACTTACAGATTAGGTCTTCCAGTCAAATGATTTAGAAGTATTTAAGAAGTTTCAAAAATAAAATATTTAAATAAAATTTTGTTATGTAAAAGATTTAACACTAAATTTCATAATTTAAAATTTCAGCAGTTAATCTAAAGTAATTGTAGATTGAACACAATAAAGTCTTGAGTCGCAGAAATAAAATACAGTAAATCACTAATAAATTAGGTATAGTGTGGTGGATTGGTTCGGGTTCATCCTAAAAACATTAGAACCAAACGTTTTGGGTTAGAGTGAGTCACCGGATTGATCAATATCCATACGGTAACTTGCATCAACCACTGTAATGGGTTCATAGTGCAACTCAATAGTTATCGCAAGGTTGCAACTTGCAAGAAAATCGGGAAGATATCAAAATTAAGAATTTTGTAGACAACTATGCAATAAGTTTTATTTATTAAAAACTCCCAACATGAATTAACAAGTACCGATGACAGGGGCTTAACACATTCAATGTTCCAGGACCTGACTAGTTCAGAAGCGATTAAATATCTTCGACATCATAAGCATGGACTCAATCTGTATCAGCTGTTAAATTTAGATCACATACTAGTACATGAGGTGATTTAATAAAAAAATCCGGTAATACTGAACAATTTGATTGAAAACTTTTATTGATTGCAAATGGCGAAATAAAAAAGGTTTTAGTTGTTGTCTTCACGGCCATAATCATAAATTATCTCAATCTGCACCAAGAACATAATAACAAATTCAGTCAAAAAGAAGGCATATTTCAGAGAAACATATATTGGAACGGATATAAGGTTGTTAAAAGAAACAGAAGAAAACAAATGAGCAGCTTGGTAAAAGCCGGCATACAAGGACAGACATGATAAAACCCGGCATACAGCACAACGAAGACAACATCTGTGCTCACAAATGGAGAATCAGACTCCTAGTCTTTTCTATATCCTGATATCCATCAGTCGATATCATATTTTATGAATATATCCTATCTGATTAATAATGAAAAGCAGCAAATGACCGTATTATCGATCTATAGTGCAAGACCTTGATATTAAGTACACACAGCGGGTGGTAAATATATTTATAAGATGGACCTGGAGAGTGTGATAAAAGGCCTAGCAATAGGAACTTGTCACACAGATGAAGTCAATTTATGAAAGGAACAATTCTTATCTAACAAAGGGTGATTGTGTTATTGCGATTTCAACGGTAATAAAATGTTATGGTGGATCAATACTTGAAAACAATTTAAAACTCTAAAAATGATTGATGCTGATTGTTAGAAACCAAAGAATAGAATGGAGTTGAAATAATTTTTTATTATGAAATTAGGAAATGATAGGAGAGAAACTCTCCTCCAAGGGTTACCCTTTACAATAGGATTGCTACTCTATTCACAAATTTTACAATATTTAAAAGGTACCTCTCTAACTATGTAACTCCCCTATTTATACAAATACTTAAACAACTAACTCCTTAACTAATTCTCCCTATTTTAACTCTCAACGTCGCTCCTCTTAAGTAAAAGACTCTTATCATGGTAATACTTGCCCTCATGAATGAAATGATGACCCAATCAAGGTTGGTTCGACAAATATACTAATAAACAATATTAGTGTTTAAAACTCAACTTATGTTAGTCAAACATTCTATAACAGATTAGTTCTCTTTTTCCTCCAACTAACTAACTTTCCCACCCACTTTTTATTTACAAAAGTTAGTTTCCCCCATTATCAGAACTCTTCTTATAAGTTATAACTAAAAATCTATCAATTTCATAGCCTTCTTTATCTTCATTATTAGATGATTCTGACAAACTGAAACCTCAGTAGGACCATTTCAAGCATTCCCTAGCTTGTTCAATAATTAAAATTGATTTAAATGGACTAATTGGGATAAAGAAATTATGAAGGGAATCATTAAAATTGATTTAAATATCCACACATGTTTAGTGTATAACTTCAGAGTTGGGATGGAGCACACTTATTCTCAGCTATACGGAAATGCAGGTGTCTGCATATTGCATAGGGCTTTATGTAAATCTCTCTTATTGAATGAACAAACTTGTCCAAGACTCCACTAGCACACACATTTATATGTATAATATATATGTATACAAGTCCGAAATAAGTGGAGCAAATAAAAAAGAAAAAGATAAACTAAGTACATAACCATAATGACTTACCCCTTCAGGTGGAGGTGGGTTGCGAGTAAACTTGGAACCACCAGGTGCCCATGGAACTATGAAACAGCAGAAATAAGAATAACAAAAGGTAGTATCAGAACAATATTATATAACAAAGCAAGAAAGAGATAGACAAATAAGTAGAACTTTACAAACTTTGTAAAGCAAGGAAGAAAAATCAACCCCCCAAGACTAGAAAAACTAAAAAAAGGTCAATACATTGCCTTTGTGGCTTTGCCCGAAGGCAGATTGTAGCTGAGGCAAATGAAATGTTTCATACCAACGGCTCTCTTTTAAAGTTTAATAGTCGAATTACAGTGGGAAAACACAGGTACTGATTACTGTAAACATTTCATATAATCTTTACTAGGATAATCTCCACTCTACTAACATTGCCTCTTGTCAAGAGGAAGAGATAAGTTTTGTTTGGAGGAATAATGTTTGGAATTTATTACATTACAATTAAATATAACAACATACTAATATTCAGATGATTTGTCTAATTACCTATAATTCGTGAGCTACGGTATAATTAAACACAGAAAGCAATGATTAAGATTGATGTTGAGTGAGTGTGTGATTTGTTTACCTATATAAGGATCAGGATGGCGCCACTTATTGTAGCTAGCTTCAGCATCGGTTATCAACCTATCAATGGTATCGGGATCTTCCTGCAACGGTCAACATCAGATTTGTTATAGAAAATTGAAAATTCCAATCACACAACACAGTTCCGAAAATGAGGCTTAATGATGAAATTGTAGAACAAAATTAGGGCTAGCTAGTGAAAGATGCGATGATCTGAAAGAGGAAAATTGAAAGAGATGAAGGAAGGAAACTCACCACGTGTTTGTTTTGCTCGAACCTATCGCGGAGGTTTGAAGCCTGAAAATGGAAAGAAAAAGAAGGAATCAGAGGAAAAAATTGTTGATAATTGAAAATGAGAAATGAATGAAAGAATGAAAGTGAAGATGGATACGTCGTCGTAGAAGAGGTGGCGATGTACGGCCCAGTTGAGAGTGTCTTTAAGGGCGCGACGATACAGAATCCGAACCTTCTCCTTCTGCGCCGCTCGCCGAGCAACGTACGCTGCCGTCGATGTTAAGCTCATTTCTCTTTTCTCTCTGTCCCTTTTTTCTTCTTCACTTCAGAGTACTTTTCATTTCATAACAACAACCAGAGAGATCGAGGAACCATGTCTTCACTACACGGCGTCGTTTTGTCATTGGGCTTTTTGGGCTCTTTTACTTTCTCCAGGCTCACTCGCTTTTTAAACAAATTGCTCTTCAGAACCCCTCTATTACTCCAATAAATTATAATCTATATTTTTTTTTTTGAATGGCAAAATTATAATCTATATACATCTGCTAATATATTTTTTTTAGGGTAAGTATCCATGAATAATTATATCCGTATCAATATTTGATGTGTATCTGACTCTCTGGTATGTCTCTAATTTTAAAGTATCTCTGGAGCATCAATATGTGGATATCACATACTGATACATCTATAATTTTAAAGTATTTAATTTTTATAGATGAACAAATTCTCCAAATGTTGGCACATCGTGCTCATACTAAGGCTTCATTGGGTGAATTTTTTTTTTGACTAATTCATCGGGTGAATTTAGTAAGAAGAAAATTATTCTGGTCTAAACAAAACCTTAAATATGGTCACTTTGAATTTTATTTTATCGCAAACTTAACTCAAACAATTCATAATCATTAAAATAATTAGATAAGATGATACAAATCTCTTATAGTTAAATACTTAATCAACAATCCTACTTGAAAATTACAATAAATTTTTGAGGAAAAACATTCATCTACATAATCCTAATTGACAAAAACAATTAATTTTCACAATTGCGTATAGAGAGATATTCAGTAGAAGTATTAAAAAACTTAATTCATATTTACCCCTAATATTTCGATTTTTTTTCTTTTCTGGTTTTCAATCATTGATCCATATTTTAAACCAACATATATGTCCCCAAATACTTTTCTGATTCACTAATCTCTTTTGGCACAACTGTCTTAACTAATCTCTTGAAATAAATGAAATTCACTACATAGTTGACCTCATTAACATATGCATTATGCACCAATGGGGTCTAACACTCAAACAAATAATTACAGGCCTAAACATATATCACTTGTAAGAGTTTTTGCTGCAAAGTACAATGGAGATCCCATTATCTTGCAATAATAAAAACAGGAGACTGAAGTAGAAATGAACTGTGTTTGGTGACAAAATTCATGAGTGGTAGCATGCAGGGCCACAACCACAACCATAAAGTTGATTTAACAAAATACCTAATCAGGCCCCATTGATGTTCCTATGAAGCATAGATATGCTTTACTAAAATCACAAAAAAGTGATATAATTAATGAGATTGGCATGCATGCGGTGCGAAGGCAAAGCTACTATAGTACAACTAGAAATACGGATCAAAACGGTGCCTGAGTTCATGAGACCAATTAATACGAGTAGATTGGTGTTCATGTGGTAGCTGAATACTCATCAATCACTCTCCAACTACACCAGAAATTATATTATGGTATTTGTTTTAGCTAAATGAAAAAAATAACAGGTACTTAATAAGTTTTTTTTTTTGACAAAGGTACTTAATAAGTTAATAAAAAGTTTAATTGATAATATTTTAATAATAGTAAAGCAGAATGCATATCATAATCGTACAATATAAAGCACAATCAAAACAAAAGGCTTAATTGCTAACTTCAAGATAATTAACAAACAACCCCAATATGACAATCTCACTCAATTCATGTCAAATTCAAGAAAGAAAAAAACATTACATTAATCAAGAAGTTCTTGTTTTTCATCCTTCAAATGAAAATGTCACATATTTTGTGACACTACAAATTCTGTAGTATTCCTATGTATCCAGCCAATACAAGGAAGCCTCTTCCTTCTTGCCTTTCTCAAGACGAGAGACACATTAACCTTTCATGTATATATATCTTCTACATATCTACAAAAGAAGATACTTAGATCTGTATTATATAAAATCATCATAAACCAGTAACCAATTAAGGGATTAGTTAGCAACAAAATATGCTAAAACCCCAACAAATGGTGCATTAATATATGTGGTTGGCTCAGACTTTCTAAAATCAGCCCTGTCATCCACATAAACATCATCTTCTCCAGGTCCTCCCACAATGGCTCCTACAAGAACGTTTGGGTTAGGATTTGTTGAGTTGAAATAAATTGAACCTTCTTTGCAAGCAATCTTTTGAGGATGGTCATTTACAGAAGGTAAAGATGAACCACGGTGATGAATACGTTGTGGATAGTTGTTACCATAACCAACCATGTATGATAAACCCAGTGGATTATCACCTAAAATGTAGTCAACTTGTTTCTTAGCACGCTCCCGGAGTGTTTGTGCACTAACATAAACATTTCCACAGTTTATGGTTTGTGAAGTGCGAGATAAGTAATTGGCATAGACCAACTGAAGAAAAGTAATTGAAGTTGCATGCTGTAAGTTGCTTCCACCTGGTCTGTATATGAGTCCACCAGGAGTGTACTCTATGTGTGAACTTGATGTTTCAGGTATTAGTGTGCATAGGAAGCTCTCTGCCGAGGTCTTGTACGATTCAAGAGATTCTACATTTCCTTCTAACACTTCCTAAAATTTCAATTTATTAACTATTAATCAACATATCCATATATTTACTAATCACATATATAAATTTGAAGTAAACAACCATTGTAGTGGATGAATTATGTGAGACTATATCACAGTAGTCTATAAATTTGTCAAAATTACAAAAAAAACATACTTAAATGTGTTTTTTGAATATGTTTTTCTCAAATGTGTCTTTTGTAAGTCAGTTTGTCAAAAATGTTACCAACAAAGGACGCATGAAGACATCTTCTAGACTTATGAACTAAAATGACTAGTATTATTTAGTCTATAAATTAGCATTGTGTGATTTCAATATATATAACACTAGTAATTTAATTGAAGAATGAAGAGTAATGTTGATGAATTGAATTGAATAGAATAGAGATAGAGATAGAGTAGGGTGTGACCTTGGAGACAAGAACATTGAGGCCAGCATGCTTGTTGTCCCAACCGAATTCATTTATATTGTCCTCAGCACCAAGTGTTTTACCATTGCTTTGAATGTAATTGAGGAAATTGTCACCCTGCGTCGCTCTCCTTAACCATGCGGCTCCCCATAACAATTCGTCCTGTATGTATAGCAATTGACAAGTCAAAATATACAGTTATTAATATTCCACTTAATACATGACACGAATTTCTCTATCAGATAAATACTACTCCTTTGCATTAGTTATTGATTACGATTTTAATTAAACAAGTTTCCTAGTACTAGTATTTAATTTGATGGTGATTGAAACGAATTTCTCTATCAGTTTCTAACAGTGCCAAAAATATCTCGAGACGCAATTAGTCTAACACTTCCATTATATGTTGGGTTGGGATCACGTGAATGAACTAGTGAATTACTTTTAATTAATTAATTAGATAGATAAAGCAAATTGTGAGCTAGAGACAAAGCTGCCATCGTCATTTTATATATATATATATATATATATATATATATATATATTCTCCAATAAGACAAAACACAAAATCAGCTCAAATGCTCACAACTTGATTATCACAAAACACAAGTTATACAATTACGAAGTAGTACATTCCCGTAACATTACGGTGTCACAAAGATTTCGTCACTTTCATTGTCAATCCAAAACTCCATAGTAAAGAGAGAGAGCAAATAATTCCAAACCCACCGCTTATATTTTTTTTAAACTTATTTTGCCACATCACTTGTTTTATTCTCATTTAAACCTACAAACTAATATGGTATAGTACAATTCAATTTTGCCACAATATTTAGCTTAAGCTCTTAACCATTTTTCGCTTATAATAAAAATCATAGACATATTAATTTGTTCATCAACTAAAATCAAAGTCTATTTTCTTCTAATTGATGCAATTTGTTAGAATCTTTGATCACGTGAATACATTGCAATATCATTGTCTACTATCATTTTCACTGATTCTTGAATGGAAAATTCAAAATGATATCATCGGATACCTATAAAAAGAAAAAAGGCAATACATAGCATTGAAATTTGAAAGCAATCGGCATCACTAACCTGGTATCCATCAAAATCACAATAAAAAGGGCAGACACCATCTTTAATATTAGCATTGTCGCTGTATGCACCTCTGTAATTATCTGCATATTGAAAGGCATTAACAGCATTTCGGAGTAATGTCTCTGAATAACCGGGATCTGATGAGCGGAATGCCATAGACGAAGCAGCAAGTGCGGCTGCGGTTTCTCCGGCCACATCGGAAGCTGGGTTAGGTGCATCAACCGCATACACTGTTCTGCTTGTGTCCATGTCTTCTGGCCTCTCCCAACAGTTGTGGTCTGAGATTGGGTCACCCACCTAATTGTAGTATGTACAGTGTCATTTAATGTGATAAAATTTTGCTAATTTTAATCATTTGATAAAAAATGTTCAAAGTCTAATTAAAGTGGTTGAGGTCATATTATTTGAAGGAGTTTGAAAATGATGTTTAAGCTTAAAATACTGGCTACTTTTAGTATTTTACATGTAGTATATAATAAATTTTGAATTACAAAATGGCTATTAACATAACATACTAGCTAACTATGGTAAAAAATATATATTAAATATTTGTAAGAAAGAATTATGGCTTAAATAACTAATTGGTTCATGCAATTTTGCGTGTTATTTTTTTTAATTAATCCCCGAACGTTAAAATCATTTGTTTTAATCTCTAAAGCTAAAATTCACAAGAAAATTTGCAAATTATCTTGAAATTTTTCTTTGAATTTTCCTGTCAATTTTAATTTTAAAGATTAAAACCAAAATAATTTTAACATTCATGATTAATTCCAGAAAAAATAATGTATAGACACTAAAACTAAAAACACCTAACCAATTGAGTATTTAAGCCAAGAACTAAACATTTAAGGGTCATGCTAACTAGTGCACCCCATGCACATGCACTAGTTAAACATACAAAATAAGTAAGTTTTGTATTGAAAATAACACTTTTAATATTTTATAAGTATTGACCGCACAAGTTCCAATATAATTTTTACTATATTGAGTATCTTTAACTAATACATGGGGTACACTATTTAGCATTTTCCAACATTTAAAAATGAAAAAGAAGGTAAAATGGAAGGTGAGTAGTAGTAGCGTATTTGGCGCGTGGTGGCGGACTAAATATTACGGTTATGGTTGAAAAGGGTAAAGAAACGACATTTTGCATTTATCATTAGAACAGTTGCAAAGCCCATGAAATTCACGGACTTTGGAAGTGGTCCACCTCCACTCCACATCATCAGACGGAAAATGTTTAATAATTAGGTTTATTACATAATTAATAGTAATTAGTTAATGTAATGTAATTGTAAAGTGAAGAGAGATCAACCTAAAGGGCATGTAAATGCAGAAAGAGTGTGTAGTGATTTCCCATTTCAATTTTAATAAATTGATTATTAACTGGAAAAATAAAAAATGTTGAAGACGATAATACTACAGTACTCAAAATTAACATTAATTACAGAGAAGAAAGTCGGTGTGTGTGAGTTGTAACTGTTTGAGACTTGAAAGAGAGAGAGAGAGAGAGAGAGAGAGAGAGATAAGAAAACTGAAAAGTGTAACCGTCCGTGAGTGAGTGAGTGGGTGAGTCAACACAACGATTTACTAGAAATAATGAGTACGTACCTGAACGAAAATGCGGTTAGGCTGAGAAATAGTCTTAAGCAAATAATCAGTACTCCAACGAATTGCGACCAAAGCGTTTCTCAGTTCATTCGGAGGCATGTTATCTCCAAATTCAATCACACTCCACGCCAACATTGTTGTCGTAAATGCCATCGGAAACCCAAATTTCACGTTATCCCCGGCGTCATAATAACCACCGGTAAGATCAACGTTGTAAGTCCATCCATCACTCAAACCTGAATGTGCACGCCACTTCTGTCTCTGATCCTCCGGCAGAAATCCCGATCGTTGTCCCTCGAAAAACAAAATCGCCTTCGATAATGCCTCTGTATAATCATGCGCGCTGGTTCTTCCTGCAATCAGCAGAAGAAACACGCAGAGAAATTTGAAGAAGGAGTTGGCGAATGCCATTTTGAGAAGATGAATGAATGAATAGAATAATGAGTTGTGGGGAAGTGGGTGGTGGTGTTGTTATTTATAGATGACGCAGTGTGTGTGTGTGTATGTAACTTGTGAGTGAGTGAGTGTGTCACGGGTTGAGACTTGAAAGCGAAATTTAAGGGACAAATTAATAATAACAGTTACGGTTACAGATAGTAAAAAAAGAAAGTAGTAAAGAAAAAGAGAAGATGGGAGGGGCATGTGTGTAAATTGTGAAAGTGACGACAGATAAACAAGGGAGTGAGTATGTCAGAAAGATTCACATGGACATGGTGCTACTACAACACAAGATTGAGAGAAAGAGAGTATTGTGTGTAGTGTAGCACAATGCTTGTTAAGCATATGAGAAAGGGTGAAGTGAAGTGTGATGTGGGTGTGGTGTGGAGGACCTTTATTTCTTGTGGGTCCTTTTTTTAATGGAAGTATTTGTTTCTTTTGCTTTTTCAACACAAAATTTAATTGCAATTCCTTATTTTATGTGAAGAAAACATTTTCTTCTTTTTAATTTCATTCAAAACCATCACCCCTTGTTTTATTTTCCATTACTCTCTTTCTTGTTTAGAAAATTCATGGTATGTGACAAAAAGTTCTATATAGAAAGTACTAATGGAGTGTGTCATAAGCATTTATTTTTTGTTTTATTCTATATACTAGAATTTGTCATTTTATGGCACTATAGGTATTTGTTTGGTTGGAGATAAAAAGAAAATTGAGAAATTAAAACTCGAATACTAATGCATACATTTGAATTATATTATAGTCTAAATACATATATTGGTATTCGTATTTCAATTTCTCTCTTCTCTATTTCTCTCCAATCAAACAAACCATAAGAGTTTGAACTCTTTAAATAAATAATCATAAATTTGATTTCTTACTCTCATATGAGAAATTTTATGTGAAGAAAACATTTTCTTGTTTTTAATTTCATTCATACCATCACCCCTTGTTTTATTTTCCATTACTCTCTTTCTTGTTTCGAAAATTCATGGTATGTGACAAAAAGTCCTATATATGTAATGGAGTGTGTCGTAAACATTTATTTTTTTGTTTTATTCTATACTAGAATTTTTTCATTTTATGGCACTATGGGTGGATTTCTTTAAGAGTTTGAACTCTTTAAATAAATAATCATAAATGATTTCTTACTCTTATATGAGAAAAATCAGTTGTGAAATGTGATCCATCATTAAAAAACAATACTGTAATAGAAATTTCATTATCTATAATGTGATAAGTCAACAATATCATCCTAATAGTTTTGTTTAAAAATAAGAAAATTAAATTTTTTAAACTATTAGACACGTCAAGTATTAATCTATGGCTTAGACCATTTATTTGAGTTTTTCATTTCGGTGTAGAACATCCGTTTTTCCAAGTCTTGTCTATCCCCCAATTAAGTAATAATAATTCTAAAAAATAAACTCAACTATATTTTTTAAAGAAAAGTCATGTTACTAATTCTTAAAATATCATATTGATAGTATTTTATAGTTGATTTATTAAGCTATGTTTTAATCTTGGAGTAAATTATCTCCAAGGGGAACTACTAACAATTAGCCAAGTGGAACTGAGACTGAGATTGGGATTCTCTCCATATTAAAATAAATAAAATCGGAGAGTCTATTAAATAGATTAAGATACTAGTGTATTATTCATCTGTTTTTAAATAACTGTCATTTGAGATATGTATGTACTATTCATATAATTTATTTTGACTATATATTTTTATCAATATATAATAACAAATATTAGGATATAAGATGTTATTCAATTTGTCTCGATGAATATTTTTCAACTATATATTTAATATATTTTTTATAATACGTAACTAAATATATTAGTCGTCAAAAATATGTATTGACATTTGTGCAGTGGTCAATTATTGTAGTACTGTGGGAGTAATTTTTTTTATTAGTATTTAAATTGTCTTTAATTTTTGCTAGTATGTCTTCCTCTCCTTAAATTTAGTCATATTTTTTTTTATTGGAAATGGTTCACTTTGAAATTTGGTATAGTTGTATGACTGACTAGTTTGAGATTATTCTTCATGGTGGGACTTTGTAATTAAAAAGTGAGAAGTTTTTGAAGTGGTTAATTGGAAGTTGAGGAGGTGGAGTAGTGGATTCCTAAAAGATTAACGGTCGATGAAAAGAGACAAACATATACCTACCTCTCTCTTGAAGCTAATAAAAAGAGCAACTTCTAATTTATTTTGTTCTTATCTTTAATCCTTATCAAGCCAAATTGGTTTCTATAAAAATGAATGAGAATAAAAAGCATTAGCCTTCACAATAATTGGAATTGGTTCTTGCCATCTGGTGCGTGCGTGCACTCAAAGAATTCTATTATGCTTTAACTTTCCTCTAATCCTCAAAGAATGTCCTCAACTTAATAAATTTATATGCCAAATGAGTGAATAAGGTTGAGAACCAAAGGAAGGTTGCATGCATCCACGAAATTTATATATCATATCATCAAAATACAAATCCATCATTTCTATCAATTCTGTTATTCATTACAACGCGTGTCATCTTAAATTATTGATATTTTTTTCAAGTTTATTATTTATCTTATTTTACAAGTATACCCGTATAAAGGGAAAGTTTTTTCATTTCTAAAAATAAATAAGTGAAATTTAGACATACGCTAAGTTGAGAGAAAAAGATTATTACATATTGAATGGAAATATTAATAAAAGACCAAAGTGTTATAAACAAAAAAAGATAAAAGATCAATCTGATACAAAACGAATTATAAAGAATCAAAGTGTTATAAATAAATAAGATAAATGATCACTAGATTTCACTAGATAAAGATCAAATTTAGAAGGTGTATTTTTACACCTAGTGTGTATTCCCGTGCCAGCACGGAGAAAAATTTTATTAAATCAAATTTAAAATAAAATATTTTATATTTCATATATGAAATTATTTTAAATTTGATGTAAGACTTTGAGATATACTATAAATACAAAAAAAAAAACACATTTTTATTCTTTAATGTATTGTTTAAAAAATTTACATTATTGTCCACTAAATAGACTTTCTAACCACATAATAACCAAAACTCATAAGCATCACATTCTCATTCATATGGAATAATTTTACATCTAACCAAAATTTACATTATTCTAATTTTTTTAATGAAAAGAAAATGCAGCTTCATTTTATTGGAGTACTAATGATCATTTTAGTTATCATTAACAGTGATTGCCAAACAAAAATAATGTAGGTACACAATATAGAATACATATACTATGATATTTTCTTTTAAAGAAAGATATACAATGATGTTAATTAAAAAATGATACAAACCATTAAAAATCAGTTTCATCCACCCCATCGCAATTCAAAGATCAAATTCAGCAGCTAGAAGTCTTACAACAACATAAAAAGATCATAATTGAAGATAACAAAATTCAAGTAACAAATAGAACAAAAACCAAACAGCTGCACAACAATGATTCCACACACCAAGACATTACCATCAAGAATTCCAAACTTATTTTTGAAAGAAGTTTAAAAAATTAGTATATGAGGTTGGATTAGATCGAAACACCTCGAGGTTGCATTAGTTTTACAAAAATTAGCAACAAAACCAACATTTGAACTCCCAATATATAAGTAATGCATTTTAAAAGTTTTTTCTTGTATCAACAAAAAAAATATTGCTGGTGATAAAGTAAAAGATGACTACAACATTGGTAAAGTATTTTATTCTTTCATTATCAATGAAAAAAACATTATCAAAAAAAATTATTCCATTCTCTTAAAAATCTGTTCCAATTTCACCTTGAAAACATGCATGATTCATTGTTACAATTACCAAAAAAAAGTCAAAAACCCTTCCTTTGATAAAAAAAATTAAAAAAGAAAGAATTAAAAGACAATTTAGAAAACATTACCACTAATAGAATATTTTAAAGAAGTAAGTTATCTTATTTGCTGCCAAGTGTCAAATTTGCCTAAATACTACTTTTGCTTTATTATATTCTATGATTATACCCTATCTTTTTTTGAAATATAAATCTTAATTTTAATCTACCAATAAATTCATATTTTTCTGCACACACACTTTCTCTTTCCAAAAAAATTAAAACCCCACCAAAGAAATTACAACAAACTTTATTTTAAAAAAACAAACAAATTTTGTAAAAAAAATAAATTAGAAATGAAGGTATAATAGACAAAATATAACCTAAATTACCATTTGTCAAAACAAAAAACATAAATTACCAAAACAGCAGATAAAAAGAATTTTTAATTGAATGAAATATAAAAACCACAACATAAATTACGAAAAAATAAAAAAGGAACAGAGAGTATTTAATTGAATGAAAACCACTAAGCCAATATAACCACTAAAGTATTTTTAATAGTAAAATATATTTTTGCATTTCTCACATAAAAATATTAGACACACATTCTTTTAAAACTTTTGAAATATACTATCAAATTTACATCATAAATTAACGTGCCTAAGCCTTCGCAGATGAACTTGCCCGCCTTTGTTAGCTGTTACTTACAGAAAGCTGCAACATGGAAAGAGTCGATAATGGAATTATTAGAATGCTTCAACCTGGAAGAATAATGGGATTAACTAACACTACAATGCTTAAACTTGCAAGTTACATCAGAAAACATGTGGAATAGAAAGAGTAGTAGTGCTACTAATTACGTTATCCAAGTTTATGAGGTATATATATCTACTCACCACAATGCTTAAACTTGCAAGCTACATCATTAAGTTTTATTTCTCATATTATCTCTTTATTTTTTTCTCTATATTTTCAGCTCACTCACTCCTCTTTAAACTCCTAATGTTACCCGAATTTAGAGAACTCGGGCAAAAAAACCAATTTCGTTTTACAACTCAAGAATAGTGCGTCAGAACTTAAATTAAAGGATATTATATATTCATGTTCCATGCATAAGGAAAAAAATGTATAAAGGAAAAGATTAAGAAAATGTTAACTTGCATCTAAGTTTGGAATGTTAAATATGCCAATGCCAATGCCAATCATTTCACTTAACTTGTTCCTTTTATGATCTTCATTTACAATAAAAAAGAATAATGTTAAATCAACGACAATATTATTCCTCAATCCATAATGAGTGCACAATAAGTTGGTGCGTATCGCTACTGTGTTGAGGAAGCGATTGACACTACACATCTTAAAGTTGCAGGTCCATGGAATTTGTTGTGGAAAGCTAAATTACCTCCCAAAGTCAAGAATCTCATGTGGCGAATATGCAGAAACAGTTTACCCACAAGAACATGATTAATTCAAAAAGGCGTTAATTATCCCAGCAGCTGTGTCCTTTGTGAGAATGGAGAGGAAGACAACTTGCATCTTTTCTGTAAATGTAGTAATATCAAACATGTGTGGGTGAAGTCAAAATTGTGGCCTATGTTACAACACCTAACTGTCTCAGTTGATAGTATTGCTGAATTCATTTTTCCAGCTGTGCACAACTTAACTCAGGAGCAATTTTCGCTTTTTTCTGTTCTGATTTGGAGTACTTGGAAGCAAAGAAATAACAAGATTTGGAACAATACATATGAACTTGTTAATTCAGTTTGTGATAGAGCTATTAACCTGCTGGAAGGGTGGAGAAATGCGCAGCAAGTGTGCACGGTTATAACTAGTCAATTGCAGGGGGAAGGCACATGTCGCTGGATACCACCACATAGTGGCCGATTGAAGTGTAATGTGGATGCTTCATTTTCTCAAGCTCGAAATAAAACTGGTATAGGAGTGTGTATTCGAGATGACCAAGGATGCTTCGTTCTAGCTAAGACTGAGTGGTATGCTCCGGTTCTTGATGTTGAGGTCGGCGAAGCCATGGGATTGTTATCTGCGCTCAAATGGATTCATGATTTGCAATTAACTAATGTTGACTTCGAATTGGATTCCAAGGTGATAGTGGACAAGTTTCACAACAATAAAGATGATTTATCTGAACTTGGAGACATTCTCAAGGAGTGTAGGAGTATTTTTTATTCAAATTTTACAAACTCTTGTGTCGAGTTTATTCGGAGACAAGCAAATGAGGTTGCTCATGCTCTAGCTAATGCGGCCACATCTATAGCTTGCTTCCATATTTTTATCGATATCCCCATATATATTCAACACATTATTATGAATGAAATGCTATAAGTGCTTTTATGTCAAAAAAAAAAAAAGTTGGTGGGCTGGTGTATACGGAATTAAATTAAAATTCCTCCTTGATTTTAAAAAAAGGAGACGCAAGACTTAATGACTCATTATCTTTAAAAAAAGGCGACGCAAGACTTCATGACTCATTATCTTTAACAACAAAAACCTATAATCTCATCTCTTTCGTCATTATTAGTCAAAAGACACCTCAAGTACTGTAGCTAGTTAACCATCCCATAAGTCAACTCCCAAGTGATAGTGATTCATGAACACAAGGCAAAAAAAGAAAAAACCAGAAAATAAATGAGATGCTACAATACACAAGTTCTACATACATGACACATTATTACATAATGCCAAGCCATGTATTGAGGAAATACTGTACAGGAAGAGATGTTTCTCTGCAAATAATTAGCCCTAAAACTCTTAATTGTGTTGATAATCACAGGAAGCTCCCTTTCTGCAATTTCCACTCTCATGATACCTGCAGATTCCTCTCTGTCCCCCATCAGGAGGCCTAGTAGATGACTGTCTGTTCCAAGGTTTACCTTCACAACCAGAATCTCCACCACGGATAACACGTTACCCTTGGTTGGGGAACCTCTCTTTATTATGACTTTGCTCGTTCCTCCGCATGCCTGGGTTCCCAGCATATGCAGCCCAAGCAGGATTGGCACTTCCAGGTGCTGCCCCCAGACTAACAGCCCAACCTGCATTTGCATTTAACTGCGGATGACCTTGGCCAGGTGCTACCCAGCTACAGGCATTTGCATTTACTGAAGGCAGCCCCTGGGTAGCAGCTGCCCATCCTGGAGTTGCATTTCCAGGTGTTGGCACTTGTGCAGGCATCCAATTGACATTCATATTGGCATATTGACATTCACTTGTGCAGCTAATATTCTGATTTCCTGGCATGTTTATGCCCCAGGGTACGTTGGGCAGTGGCGGAGCCATGGCATTTGCTTGAATTGATCACTAAATTTTATCTAACCTTAGGGAATGAAATTGATACACATATGCGGTCAGTAACAAGCTTTATTTCAACTTCCTATAATTGATGCAAGATTCGAATACATTAAAGGTTGACAACATCAACAATTATCAAAAAACTAAGAATAATTAGTGGTACCTCTTCTTTATTTTCCACTTAAAATTGAAGATCTTCAGCTAATTATAGTAGTGATGCTTCACAATCTCTATCTCTTGGATTGAAAATAATAGTAATACAAGGAGAAATAAAATTCCTGAAGCACATTCATTTTCAAACCATAAGTAGCTACAAGAGTAGCTTATCCTGAAAATAAGAGGAAACAATTAATTAATCGTCAAAAATATAAAACCGTGTCTAAGATTTCTATCAGAAGCAGCTATGGAATCTAATTCTATAGTTGGAATGACATTTGAGTGAATGTGTTGGCTATTGAAACATAACAGTACAAACTCACAAACAAATTTCAAATTTCAGCTACAAAGAAGCTTTGCACAAGGGAACTCGTGCAACCTACTTTTAATAGGTTCTTTTTAAGTTTTGCCAACACATTATTTTTACTACGAGTCTTATTTTTACTTTAATGCTTGATTAACAATGTAAACAAAAGCTGGCAATATATGGTGACAGAAAATGCTAGTGGTTGATACTGTTGCAAAGGATGAATGAGTTTATGTATTGGTTATGCAAGATTGTCAACCTTGAGGTATAGGTAAAAGTCGTGGAGCCTACACAAACTCGACTTGCCTAGGAATACGGCGATTGTTTTAAGCATATGCCAAACATTTATTTTAAGTATATACATTTAGCACTTACCAACATAAATTGGTCACTAAGTACATGTTTTTATATACGAGAACCATGGCATCGCATGAGTTACACACCTAGAAGGATCAAATAATTAAATGTTACACACATGAGTTCCCACTTGTTTTATGTATGAGTCACAAAAATTGTAAATTTCCTTGTACATTTTGAATTACTCAAATGAAAATTGACTCTCACATTTGTAAAACTTGAAAAATCTATTACTGCTCATAGGATGAAAGGGTAGCAAAGGAACACACTGGGAGGGGAGCAATGTAAACAGACAACCATTCCATGGCGGAATAATTGTGAAAATTGTATAGGCTATCGAATTAAGAATTATCAATATAAAACATGTACAAATGCACTTTTTAAGAAAGGCTTATATTCTGTCAAAAAATGGGAGAGAAAAAAAAGGCTTATTTAAAATATGGATGACCTACCGAAATTCAATCAATTTTTTTAGTTTTAACAATAGCTGAAAAGCCAGAGGGAAACTCACTGGCTCTAGCAAGGCCAATTATTCTGAATGTGACCAAACGTGCTGAAAACGACACTGAAATCAAACAAGCACCATTGTTGTTATAGCAAAACATAAAGAGTATAGCCAGTTTGAAGGCAAAGGAAAGCATGACTTCATGTGACATTAATAGACAGCAAACCACCAAGAAATGCACATAGCTGAGTGAAAAGCTTATCATTCAAAAATTTAGCACCTTGAAGATTTAGATGCTGCAGAGATGGAGAGTTGGACAAGAGATGTGAGATACTAGTATAAGTATAATTATAGCAATCTTTGAGGATAAGTTTGGTCAAAGTAAGCGATCGAAGTGCTAAAGAGTTAAACAACAAATCATTAATGCACGAAGAAGACAAATCAAGACAAGTTAAGCGTTTCAAATTGGCCAATGAACTAAATGTATGAAAAATTTAGAATAAACTTCAATAAATAAATTCAATTTACAATTGAAATTAATTGGGACTATAAAATAACTTCAAATTGAAGTAAACCTTCATTTTCATTGGCAGGCAGAAATGTCAATCTTATTTAAACAGTTTATATCATGAACAAGTGTTTTATGAAGACCATTACTTGTCATCCACCAATTTAAACAAGAAAAGATCAATAAAAATATTTATTTACAGAAAGAATATTAATTTGATAAAATGAGATCATATCACCATAGGCTATATACCTTCGGGTGAAAAGAAGAAGAAGAACTAGTCACTTGATCATCCGATGGCTTTCCTTGTAAAGACCGACAATAGAAAGCTCTCCATGTGTAACAATACCAAGCTCCTCAATTATTTGGGTGCTCAAATCAACACAGGCGACTTCATGACCAAATCCATCTTTTACTTCAACAAACATATATCCCATCATCCCAAATCCAATTGGGGGCCAATAGATGCAACAAGGTAAAGGGCCACAAGTATATAGTTTGATCCATGATTCACCAACACCGAGTTCACCCAGAATAGATATGTGAAAATCAACATCCTTGTGATAATTTGAGATTAAAGCAATTGATCCATTTAACACCGTCAAGCGATGATGACGGTTACATGGAGAAAAAATTTCTTCCCCGATGGGTGTTGTTGTAACGAACACCTCATCACTAAAATCAAATGACAAAAGACTCACACCAATAGGAGTAAGATCATGATTAATTTTGGTAGGTCCCAAAATCAACCAATGACATGCTCCATCCACATAAACTTCGCCACTACAAAATGCCGCAGAATACTTAAAAGAGTAACGCCTATGACACAGATCAGATCTTTGTCCATGTGGATCATTCTCCAGGAATTACTTTTTAAATTATATATCTCAATAAAAGCTGTTGGGATACAAGAGATACCACGGTCGAACATATCATCAAATGATACATACTGAAGGATCTTAAAGTCATCTGTACGCTTGTCATAACCAAACCCGTGAAAATAATATTCCAGATATAATTCCCTATCAAAGTTTACTGGTAGTACAGCGGGGCTAGGAGGAACTTTCTTGATTTCATCGGTAAGGGGATTCCACAATGTATATCGGGAATCGGGCATAAAATTTGTAAAACTTTGCCCAATACAAAAAATGCCGTTAACACTTGTGGAGCCCAGAATACAAGTCCTGTGGGTAGAGCGTTGAAGTGGATATGAAAAATTGAGTTGGAGTATGTTGTTCTTAAGCAAATAGAAACGAGAGTAGTAAAGATCTTGATCAGCACGAGAATTTAGGTGAATAAATGTATGATAATCATGATGAGAGCCGTGACGAGAAATGAAATTTGTGGCATACATGGTCATGAAATGAGCGTTTTGAAATAAAATGGACCAAGATGTGCGTACGCATCCAAAGCGCTTCAATGACTTAATGGAGAGTTTAGAAAGAATAGAGAAAGCAAGTTTATCGGGAATAACCTTTGGTTTGCCAAAGCAAGTAAAGATGAGATTTGAATCAGAAGAAGAGGACCGGAAAGCAAAAGGGAAACTACCAAAGATGACGTTTGATGATTCAGAATTTGACGATGATTCAGAGGATCCAGAGCAACTAAATAGTTCAGAGGAATTGGAGTCGGAGGTGGGAGACATGGACGGTTCATCGTCCATGAGAGTCTTAGTAAAGCAAGCTGCATTTGAAGAAGGAATGAGAGAGATATAGTTTTTTGAAGAAACCAAAGAGAGAGGTTGTGAGTGAATGTGATGAGCTTTAAAATGGAAAGCAATTTTAACATGTACGGTGCTAGTAATTGAATTGAAGCCAAATTCTAATATGCACAACTTGTGCATATCCTATATGCTGCGCCATGCATAAATTGATGATTTTATCATATTCAATACAAATTTTATAAAATTTATCGATGAATTAAAAGATTATATTATATAGATTAGTCATGCAAAATTTTAAAAAAATTGAAAATTATTTCATGTTATTGAGATACTTGAAGATTAACGGTTTATGAATTTTTCCTTGTCAAGTTTATTTATTTAAAATATTTATTTACTTATATTATTAATTACTAATAATTTAACATAAACAAATGAAAAACAAAATCACATCAATCTTTATTTCTGCATTGATTTAACGAAAGGTGACATGAGACTTCATGACATGTTATCTACTTAAACGAATGCGTTCCTTGCACAGCACTAAGATGAAACATTGACAAACAAAATCCTATAACCTCGTCTCTATTTTGTTTCAAAAAAAAGAACCCTCGTCTCTTTGACATCATCATTATTAAATCTAAAGAAACCTCCACTACTGTAGCTAGTCAACCATCCCATAAGTCAACTCCAAGTGAGAAGTGACTCATGAATACAAGGCAAAAAAAAAAAACTAGAAATATACGAGATGCTACAATACACAAGTTCTACACACACGGTTACTCATCCTTACACAATGTTAAGCCATGTAATGGGGAAGTACTGTACAACAAGAGATGTTTCTCCGCAAATAATTAGCCCTACAACTCTTAATTGTGTTGATAATCACAGGAAGCTCCCTTCCTGCAATTTCCACTCTCATGATACCTGCAGATTCCTCTTTGTCCTCCACCAGGAGGCCTAGAAGAACCCCCTCTGCCTCCGCTTCTAAACGATGACTGTCTGTTCCAAGGTTTACCTCCACGACCAGAATCTCCACCCCGGGTACCACGTTCCCCTTGGTTGGGGAACCTGTCTCCATTATGACTTTGCTCGTTTCTCCACATGCCCGTGTTCCCAGCAGATGCAGCCCAAGCAGGATTGGCACTTGCAGGTGCTGGCCCTTGACCAGGCACAGCCCAACCTGCATTTGCATTTATCTGCGGATGACCTTGACCAGGTGCTACCCAGTTACCTGCATTTGCATTTACTGGAGGCAGCCCCTGTGTAGGAGCTGCCCATCCTGGAGTTGCATTTCCAGGGGCTGGAACTTGTGCTGGCATCCAATTGACATTCATATTGGCAGGTGGTATAGCCCCACTCCAGCTAATATTCTGATTTCCTGGCATGTTTATACCCCAGGGTATGTTGGGTGGTGGAGGGGCCATGGCGTTTGCTTGATTACCTGAAACTTGTGGTCTCCAAGGATCAGGTGGAGTCATGCCTGGAAAACCATGTGTAGGTAAACTCCCAGTTGGATTTCCATTGCTAAATGAGGCAGAGTTTTGAGCAGAGTTCTGAACAGATGAAGCATCACTCCATAGACCATGCGAAGCTTGCTGGGCAGGCATGGTAGCAGAATTATTTGGTTCTACCCTTTGAGATGGAGTACCTCCCCAGGCCTGTGATTCTGGCTTTTGAACGGCAGACTGACCCCACCCTTGTATTTCAGCAAGAGAATTAGAATTATGGCTACTCCCAGCCTGGTTTTGCATATTTGCAGCTGTTGTTTTAATGTCAACACCTACAGCCAGAGCCTGTGCCATTTCTGCTGCATGAAGATGTACTTGAGTGGTATTTGTAGTCATACCAGGTTGTGAGTTTACTGCCACAGAGGTCTGCAAACCTCCAAGACCGCTTGGGAATGAATTTCCCAAGACAGACCCAGACATCTGGACAGGTGTTGGTGACCAATTTTCAAAATCAGGACCCTTAGACCCACCACCTGAAGAAATTTGGGGAGTAGGCGAAGGAAGATTTGTTGATTCATTTCTGACACCGGCATCCCAACCATTTCCAGGATTCTTAGGGATGTCAACAGCCAATGGAGATGTTTTACTTGCTAAACCTTGAGCCGCCAAGGGAGACATTCTAGAGAATGAGGATGAGTGACTTTGAGCCTTAGGAGGAGCTTTATCAACCATGGATGGTTCCTTTGAAAATCTCCCTGCTAAGACATCTGTTAAGAGTATAGATTGGTCTTGTCTCTCGGTAGTTTTCCAAATTTTCAAATCAGCAGGGAAGTATCCGGTATTATTCCATTTGCGAAGTTGCAGCACGGAAAATGGTCCTTGAACTTTTCCAGATGGATCCTGATAATGCCACATCTTTTCAGCTTCATTAATTTTCACAGCTGGGGCAGCTATTCCGGCAGAAGATGGTCCTGCGGCAGCTTCTGATGCAGTAGTAGAAAAAGACTCAGATGTTACCAATGGCTGGACATTTTTAGCACTACCCTCCAAGCTTGAAGACAGTAGCTTTTGCCTTTCCCAACTATTAGATAGTTGTGATTCCCTATCTCTTCCCTGGTGCAATTGAGCAGCATCACTTAAAGCCTCGCTAGCATTAGAAACATCATCACCTTTGACCGAAAATCCCTTATTAGACAAATTTCTGCTGAGTTCCTGATTGACGTGAGAATAATTCCTTGTTCCACTCCAAGAATCACTAGACATGGAACCACTTCTCGGCGAAGCAATTTCTCTCCCCTTCCGTCCAAATGCAGTCGACCCTCCAGGTCTCATGAAGTTTTCTGCAGGCATGGAAATGACATTATTACCAATTACCAGAAAAATTGTGTAAATATATAGACTTGTTTAAAATTACAGTCTGTAGTAATAATATTACCTTGTCTTTTATCCTCCATTTCATCTCCTTCGTCAGACTCATAACTTGGATCCATCTTTGGATCCACATGTATTTCAGGAATTTCCTCCAATCTACGCTGCCGTTCTTCAGGGGTTTTCAAAAGCTGTAATTTCTCTACACATTCTCTGAGCGTGAGAGGAAGTTAAGGATCAACATAAAACAATAATCAAGAGCTCTTAGTCAATTTTAATAATCACAAAATTCAGTAGGTTGAAATATGATACAACAACCAAAGGATTGGTATTCGAATACACTAAAGGAGCAAAGAAATTTCTTCCTTGAACATGTACAGAAATCTTTAAATATGACAATGCAGGACTCAAATACTAGAAGGATAAACTTCTATCTGCTGAAGAATTTTTCATAACCGTTTGGAAAAATATGATTCTATGATCCCAAAATATATTAACGGAGCGTATTGAATAACTTACTTAGAGCTTATTTGAGCTTATCTAATGATATAAACACTTCATAAAAGTCTGGAAAAGCTTATAATGTTAAAAATCAATAAGTACTATAGTGCTGCCACAAGTATTAGAGGCAACCTAGTTCTGTCAAACTTGTGGTTCAAGAAAGGGTTTTATCCATTATAGATGTAATGTATTTAAATTTCTTAATGAACAAAGGATATTCTTTTCTGCGTCCTTTCTCACTAGCTCTATCACGAAGGTGACTTAGCCGCACTATCTCTGCTTCTAGCCACTGTAATAGAAACAATGAACATTTGAATTAGTTCAGCGTTGACAAATACTGGAAAATATAATTTAAAATTCATGGATAAAAAGCAGTTTAAATTAAGACAACAAATTGTTAGGAAAGAAAATGAGGATTTCATGAAAACATACCAAGAAATAAATTCAATTTACGATTGAAACTAATTGTTACTATAAAATAACTTCCAAATTGAAGTAAACCTTCATTTTCATTGGCAGGCAGATATGTCAATCTTATTTAAGCAGTTTATATCATGAGCAAGTATTTAATGAACATCATCACTTTTTTTTTTGAAACAATGAACATCATCACTTGTCATCCACCAATTTAAACAAGAGAAGATCAATAACAATATTTAATTACAACAAGAATATTGTGTCCCCTCAACCACTTGTGATCACACAATAACTAAATCAGACAGAAGATAAGATAATTCTCAAGACTCGTTAAATAGTAATTGAATTCATCAATCTAATTTTCACATTTCTACCGAAGCATTTAAATAAACAAAACTTCATTTGTCAATTGAAGGCAAGTTTGTCATGAATGTCCTATTATTTCCTTGAATTACTCACATCTTTTACTCTAACAGCCTGAAGTGTCAATGCTTTGTCCTGAATGTCACCCTGCAAGCACAAATATGGGTCTTCAATACAAACTATAATAGCTGATACCTAAAACAGTTTTATGGAACATTTAAATAATTACCACAGTCATTCGATTAATGAGGCCGCATTTTATGCTTTGGCGGAGGCGCTTGCACTCATCCTAACAGAAAAATAAATCAATATCTCAATGAAAGAAATATAGTATTAATTTAAAGCATAAGTTTAAATCCATTCAATCCAAAGTCAAATATAAGCAAATCCTAACCAATTTCAAATTAAATGTTCATTTCCAAAATACCATTCATTTAATGTTCTGACTATTCATAACACAAGTTCCCATAGAAAATTAAATGAAGAGAAATGGTAGTTAGGGAATGTACGTAATAATTTGTATTATATCAAAATTTAAATGAGGTTAATTAATATTCTTAATTACTGTGCACTATTTTTATTTTTAAGAAGCAAATTTGAATTGAAACTGTCAACCACAAATCACAAGTACCATATGGGTGAGTGAGAGTAAACAACAAAATTGGCATTCAAAGATTAGTCCACATCAGTCCTCAAGGACTTACTGTCACTGAATTAGTCCCTCAAAAATCTAAAACACCACCTTTGTTCTTTCAGATGACTAAAGGGATGAATTAGCCACCTTTAAGAGACTATAATGATCATAAAGTTATTATAGGGCTACACATGCTAATCTTTGGTAGACCAATTCAAGGATTCACTTATGGTTATATAAGTGAATGCCCAGCTTCTTCAGATTCATTTTTGAGCAACTGAAGCATGGCATTTTTATATGGTGGGGTTTTCACCTTCCGCCATCCACCACCGACACATTTACCATAGAAAGCTTTAAATGGATTAAAATGAACTGTCACTGTATAACATGGCAAGCTTTAATCACCTCTGTGAACTCCTGATTTGAGATGATATCCATTGATACAATCTCTGTCTTGTTTAAATTTAAGATTTCTAGCAAGATATCTGTCATCTTTTTACCAACTTTATAATGCTCGGCTGTTTTGCATGTACCTGACCCAGAAGATAACAGAAGAAAAAAAAGTATCAAGTTGATTGTATATTGCAAATGAAGATAGCATGAAAGTTAATGGTGAACAAGTGTTTACCTACAACCTGAACCAGCCTATACAAGTCTTGCTTCTGACCACTACCAGAAATTCTTATTCTCACAAAAGCACCAACAACATTATCATGAAACTTATCCGTATCTTCAAGTAGATCTTCCACTAAATTGCGTTTTAGATAAATTAAACTAATATTGTGATTATCAATGGCTGCATAATCATCAACATTAGATTGAAGTCCTCTCTCATCACCCTTTTTACGACCTTTACGTTTCTTATCTTTTCCAGCTTTAATATATGTTTCACCGTTGCCATCACCCTCCAAATGACTAACGTCAGTATCAACAACACTCCCCTGGAGATCTTCAGCCTGTGAATCCTCTTTTATAAGGAAATGGGATTCAAGAAGTTTTAACATTTCAAAATGTCCAACTCTTGGCTTCCCAAACAAATTTTGAAGCCTCGCATCACACACAATTTGACTTTTTCGGCGAGGATCTCGAAGCTTATTTATTTTAATATATTCTAGCAAAAGAGCATGCACGTCAAACTGTGGCAACATAGATTTATCTCCATTTCTCATATGCATAACAAATTCCAAAAGCTCCTTTGAAGCCCACTCAGAGCTTTCATCTGTAGATGGCCCGTCAGCACCACGCGCTTTCACTGCCCTATATGAATTCCTTTCTTTGGTACGGGACTTTGCCCGTTTCTTGGACTTTCTTTTCTTAGATCGACTCAAATCTGCGTTCTCATAAGCGCTATCTGAATCTGATCCTCTATCATTTGCGGCATCAAAAAGTTCATCCTGCGATTCCTCTTTAGAAGGAAGTTTACCCGATCCCTTCCAAGGGTTTTTAGCTTGAGCAAGTTCATCAAATGTTAGAGATAGCTTTCCTTTTAGATCTACATAATAATCCTTGAAGAGATATTCCCAGCTATTATTGTCATCAAAATCAACTTTTGCCTGCAAAGATCACAACAAAAAAAAACTAAATATGGCCAAAAGTAGATGCCCCTGGGTAATGGCATTTTAAACTCACATATTTGCATTTTATCTTTAAAGTGGTCAATTGAATTATTGTTGCTAGGTCTTTCATTATTGTAGGCGTTGAATAGTTTGATATGTATAAAATACTACGTGGTTTATTAATGTAGAAATCAAAGTCAAAGAGAAAACATTAGCAGTAATGATTAACAAAACATGAATCACTTCATCAGGGCTCTCTTAATTTTGAATGCTGAAAAGCAATGCTATGGTGCTGGTTAAAAAGTAGAAGATAAAATTAGGACATGCTTCAAAAATGCCTTCTCAGTTGGGATGAGACAACCAAACAATATACTTCCAAATTCATTTTGCTCCATAAGCAACATTTTTTATTAGCATATAAATATGGTTTTGCTAACAAGTGCCCCTGGGGTACTCTTTAAGGATTCCATTTAAAGAAATTATTTATTCAAAAAGTTAAACATTTCAATTTCCAATGCATTGACTTGACACATTTTCATAAAAACTTACTAAATTTAAGATTCTAATGTTGGCAATTAAGGTTGGCATTTCATAATATTAGTCCAGTCCACTTCTGTGAGAAATATAGATCAAAGCCTATTGTTCCGTCTTTGGAAATCATTGATTCTCTTAAATAAAAATCTTACACTTCAAGATCTCTATCATATATGAGAGAACATATTCACTTGTTCATGTATGCAAGCCCAGGTATGCTTAATAATTAAAAAATGTACCCCAAGAAAAAACTAAAGTTTAGCAACAGGTATATATAAAAAAAACTAATGATCACTGCCGCCTCAACTAACTGAAACAGTGTAGAAGGATCAACACTTCATCAGCTCCAAACACACATATTGCATCATTTTAGAATAATAAAAGGATTTGACTAGAAAAGGGGTAGAAAGTAGGAAAAGAGGATATACCATGTTTCCCTCCTCATTCTCTTCAATCAACATTACAGTTCTCATGCATGTCTCACAAAATCCTTTGTTTCCCCTAACACATAGTATAACAGCATCTTTGACACAACCCTTACACAAAGAGAATGTACATGTATAGCACGAGTAGTATGCATTCTTCTCACAGTTGCTGCAAAGATGCCAACCTAAGATCATTTAGATGTGGAAAGTCAGACATGGTAAACAAATGGAAATATTATTATGTTTTTGCAGACTGAATACCTGGGCATTCAGAACAAATTTAATGCCAACAATTGTTTCTCTAAACAATACTGTGCAAACAAGGTACAATAAAATGAGAACAGACATAGGAAAAACTAAAATTTGTATGCACCTTAATTAAAGAGCACCTTAGTTCGATGCAGTTATTACACTTAACAAAAATTTATTAACTAAATAGTGAAATTTATCATACACTTCATACCAGATATTTAGAATCGTTCTAACTTATCTTAGACAACATAAAAGAGCATAGCATTAGCAAAGCATCCCTTTCTCCTTAAAACATTTGGCAAATGCAATGATTGTAGTAATCTTGAATCAAGATGTCAATCAATATTCAAACAAATATACATGGGAAAATACCAAGGTAATACAATCATACAACCAATTAAAATATTCAGATCAAGGTATAGCGCCCCTATAGCAGATATAGAACAACATTGTTCTGATGCTACTAGAAACAAAAGTTTAAGCATCTAAGGCTTAAAGTAACTAAACATTAAAATTCAAATTCAAATTCAAATTAAAAAACGGCTAATAAAACAAGATTTTTCTGAATCATTTAAAGGCCATGAACAGCTATCATCTTAGCCACTATAGTAGGCACTACAGCTAACTGCTCCACTATAGACTTCCAATAGCAGCCACTGGCCACTCTGCTATAGCACACTATTTACTACAAAATATTTAAAACACAGTTACTTGATCAGATTCAAGATACAAATTATACAGAGATCAAGAAAAGGGGGCAACAGGGTTCTAATTCTAATACTAGATAGTAGATATAAAGCAAAGTACCTTCAAGTAATAGTATACCCTTAACCAACTCACAAACTACCAAGATGAACATAAAGATATACAGAATAGACATATACGCAAAGAATCTGATGGTAGTTAAGATCGCGATCTGGAACATAGGACTCTTCTATAATCTTGCTACCCCTTGCCGTGTTTGTGTATAGCCAGTAACATAAATTGGTGGGAGCAGCTGAGATCGTCATGCAAGGACGTAGGGAAGGTGGAATTGTGCGATCCTTCAGATCCCGTTCGCCTTCCTCGCAGATATGGGTTTGTGGGTCGGGTTCTTGACGGTTTCTTAAAACTACAATAACCTTTAAAAACCCTAAAAAACACATTTTTGTTTAGCTGTCATGTGCGACAGTTAGTATCTTACTCATTATACCAATTAATTTGTGAAAATCTTCCCAATATACCCACTAAGCAGTAATTTTTGGATAACTTTCCCAATACACCCAGATTAATTGCCCTCCCTCTCTCATGTAGTCTTTAAATTCTGTTTGTTTTTTATTGTTTTTTACTTTTTGGCAATTATGTGTTATGTTAAAAATCTTTTAATCCTAAATTTGAGTTTATTAAAGAATTTTCGGTGTGATTTGAAGTTTTTTTTGCTAAATTATATATATATATATATATATCCATATGTATGAATCTATATGCAATATACTCCCTCTGTTCCTTTTTAGTTGTCGCGGTTGACCACTTCACACATGTCAATGCACAACTTTGACCGCTAATATCTTTAATCATCTATTATAAAAAATTATATTTTGAAAATATTCATTGAGACAAATTGAACATCTAATGACAAAAGTGGATCGAATGGAAGACAGGCTACCTTAAATGAATTGCCAAGTTAATTATTGAATTGTGAGTCGTATTGAATTATAAGATAAGAAACAAAATCGAAATGTTGAAATATATCATATAAAGGATAAGGGATGTAAAGTGATTGGTATAATAATTCTAAAATAGATCAAGCTAATAACCATATGCCAAAATTAAAATAGAGCAAAGATCAAGCTAAATAAGGTGTGCATAAGAAAATAACAGTGAAAGAACAGTGAGAAAGAAAAATAACAAATTGGCATCCATATATCACTTGATTAAAATTATGTGATTCTTCATCCGATACAAACCAAGTGATTCGAATGGTTCGATTCAAATTGTGAATTGTGCGACTCTGATAACTAAATAAGAAACTGTTGACATTTTTTACCTTAATTCTTATACTAATTATTTAGTTTTTGACAGAGCTCAATGGAAGTAAAGAATCCATATAACCAACTGCATCTGGTGAGAAAAGTGTTGTCTGTTGTTGTAACTCAACAAAATTCCTATTCAGTATTAGATCATGCTCGCACTCCAAAAGAACGCTGTCACTATGGTGTTTTCCCTTCAATTCATTAATCCAATAGTGAAGGCATCATATCTAGCTTCCAAGTTCCAAAAACATCTTCACCTTACCCACCCCATTCTTACCACACCACAATCAAGCATCCAACCAGTCTTTAACTGCTTTGCATTTGCTGTAAACCAGAATGATTATACAATGCAAGGGCCACAGAAGTCACAATTAATAGGAACCCACACAAATGAAATAGAGCTACTTGAGAAAGTATTAGATTTTTTATGCAAGGGCCGTAGAAGTCACAGTTTGTATTCTAATAGTTAAGGATGACTTGCTCTCAAGATCCACAATACAAAGATGCTGATTTCTTTCTCTAGCCTTAATACATAAAGAAAATTTCAAATTAAAAAAAATGATTGGAAGTCCGTTATATGTCTAATAACCCCTTAGCGTGTAAGAACTTCATAGTCTATTTCTATTATTAGAAGAAAACTTTGGTGGAGCTTTTGAAGTTTATTATGGTGTCCTACGGATCAAGTTGGTCAATGAAGTGTAGAGTTAAAATGTTGACAAACTAGGTAAGTAATCTCACAAGAGATGAGTCTACACCACAATATGACAATACTGAAAGCTTCTTCCAATGATATGGTGATGTAAGACCATCATCAGTTTCTTAACTATAAGCATATCCTTGACTTCAGGTACTATCAACGTTACAAATCATCTATCTTCAAATCTCCTAGATAGGGACGAACGGATGAATCCCCTGACTTTTTTAATTTACCATACTAATACACTAGATTGTCAAGGAATGATTCGGATACCAACAAGAATTGTTATTAGTAATTTTAAGAAACCGATCAACTATTAATTAACAGGTTTTATACTTCATTGGCCCAAAGGAACATCTTGATCTTTTATCATCCTGGAAGTACAAACTTCAATAACATCATGCAGAAGTAGATGCAAGCACTTTCAACTCCACACAAGGTTTATCAAATCTCAATTTACGAGTCATGCTTATCCTCTTCATTAGGAAGAAAGTCATCCCACTAAACATGTGTACGTGTACTGATCATAAATCAAAAGCTCCTAATAGAAAAGTGTATATACTTGTTTCCTGGGACAGCAGTAAGGTAACAGGAGGTCATGGTTCAAAATTGTATCCTAAGACAAGCCTCTATGCTTGCGACAACTGCCCTCCACAGACTCCGCTTGGCAAGAGTCTCATGCACTGGACCACCCTTTAATACTAATATGAATACAAAATATTTTGAAAATGTGTTGCTTTATTAAAATCTAGGATTAGCCGTGAGCATTACCATACAAAACTAGAGATCAAGATTGATAGATGCTTATCTAAAAGCTGGTTTGTTGTATGTTTACTTGTTGACCTTTTAGATTGTTGATATAAATCAATTTGAACCAGCTTTTGTTTTTTTCCTAAAGTCACGCAAGCACATTCAAACATCGTGCACGTAATTTTTTTTTTATAGTTGGCCCCCCTAACATTCAAGTCTAGGTCCCGACTCTCAGAAAAATATGGGGAATACATGTAGAAGCAAAGCAATGTCGTAACTTTTGAAATCATAAGTATTCACCTACGCTACATATGTCATTGCTATAATACATTCAAATTCAAAATGCAAACTTTATCACAAAACTTGAAGAGTCAATAAATTCAAAAGACAGCACAGATGCTTAACAGCAAAACCGAACACTGAACTAAACCCTAAAATAAAAAGCAGGGAATCCATGATGAAAACAATAATAAGAGACTGAGACAGAAGAAGAAAACTTACCACAGTTCCACTTTCCTTTGGATTGGAAGAAGGCCTCGTCACGATTAATGCAGACAGGGTGGTAAGCCTTGGGGCAACCCCTAACGACGACCAAAGAAAACACAGTGAAATTTCCAAATAAATAAACATAGACATAATGAATGAATGTTATTAAAGCCAATAATAATATGAGTGAGTGCGAAGTATCACCTGCGGTCACAGAGCACGAGGTCACCACCATCAAAGCAAATGAAACAAACGTCCTCTTCCATCTTTTTCTTTGAAGGAACTCTGCCAGTTGATTTTGAATTCTTCACATTCCCACGCTTCCTTTTCCCACCACTCACACTCTGCTCCTCCTCCTCCGCCTCTGCCACCTCCATCTCCTCAGCAGCCTCTTTATCTTCTGTCAATCCACCATCACCATCAACATTAGCTTCCTCTTCCTCCTGTTCTCCTTCTTCTTCATCATCGTCTTCTTCGTCTTCTTCCATTTCTTCTCCTTCTAGTTCCTTCTCGTCTTCTTCCATTTCTTCTACTTCTAATTCCTTCTCATCTTCTTCTCCTCCTTCTTCTTCCCTCTCGTCTTCTTCATTTTCTTCTCCTTTATCTTCCTTTTCAGCGTGGTTTTCTTCTTCATCTCCCATCAAAGGAGCTTCATCTGTGTTGTCCTCTCCCGTCAAAGGAACTTCATCTGTGTTATCATCATCCCTAATTTGAACCTCCTCTTCCTCTTCAACTATCAAATTGGTTTCGGCTTCTTCCACATTCTCAGGTTCCAAATCAACGTCAGTTCCTTCACCTTTCTTCTCTTCCACAACAATTTCATCTTCAATACCATCGGCTGCTGCCTCCATCACATGCATTTCACCGCCCTCGGCCGATGCCACGTCATCAACAGCAACCTCCGTGTTGACGGCAGCATCATTCGTCTCACCTGCAACCACAGCCTCAAGCTCTTCGGCGTTGGTCAAATTATCAACGAGGTCGGCATTGATTGGAAGGTCCGGCAGCGGTAGAGAATCGGAGGGTTGTTGGAGAGGAGGTGGAGATTGGTTACGTGGAGTTTCGTCTTCTTCGGCATCCATAGTGAAATTGAAATTGAAATCCCTAGATAATAAAATAATTAAATGCAACAGAGCGAGCACAGTTAATATGTAAATGAATGAGATGGGATTATTGATATTTGATTATTCCTTCGTAGTAACTTTTATATATATATTTGATTGATTGATTGATTCTGTTCTTCTCGTTGTTCGTTCGTATTGTTTTGTGTTACAACTTGTTACTGCTTATGCTTACTACTTCCTTCGAATTGGAATTTGGAATCGAATAAATGATATAAATGAATGAATGAATGAATGAATGAATGAAGATTGCCAACGCTGTGCCCTAGTCACTCACCTGACTTTATGGCCCATTACCATTTTTCGGCCCATTACCATTTTTCGGCCCATTACCATTTTTCAGCCCATTAACACACCACCCCACATTCTTTCTTTATTTTTCTGCCCAATATCATTTTTATTTATTCTTAAAAAAAAATCTCAGTTAGTATTTAAGATTCACCCACTTTATTTTGTAAAACGAAATTTCTCTCATTTTTAATCATTCATTGAATATGAGTTTGCAAAAATTAGAATGTAGTATCATTTAGACAAATACTCCTTAGAGATTCCAAAAAAATGATGCAACAAATACAAATGAATTAATCGTGTTTTAATGATGTCCTTACCAAAAAAAAAATGATATAGAGATTCTTTTAATTTTGTCTTTTTGATAAAGAGTTTGATATTAGTCCAAAATATTTAGTTGAATTGATAGAAAATGTCTAAATTGTTAGATTAGAGTTCGAACTTCAACTCCTCCACTTTATTGGACCATGTACCATGTTTACAAAATGTTTAGAGTAGTAGTGTTAAATTTGTTAGAGTTTGTCTATGAATATGTTATCGCTGAGTGCTATATTGTGAGAAAACAAAAGTGTTTATGTGAGTTTTTTTTTTACTAAAAAAGTGTTTATGTGAGTTGAGGGAAAAGAAAATGTGTTTTTATAAAATCGTATCAACAAATAACACGTCATACTTGAATCTTTAAAATAATTTATCCATATGAATAATGACGCTATGGCATGTAATAATGTAAATGTGCTTGCACACTCTGATTGATATTATGTAAATATTAATATTTTTATCCCCTCATTTTTAACACACTTTAATAATCATTTTATTTTAATTACTATAATCATATTTAAGTTAAAAGGACGAGTGTCCCCTAGGCCATAGTAAACATTACTGTTTGATTAAGTGATAAAAATTAATTTTGATGGATTTAATATTTTAAATTGTTTTTTTTTCTTATACATTTAACCAAACTTGATTGTAATGTTTAGTTGGGGTGTTTGGATGTTGTTTGGTTCAATTTTAATAAAAAAATCATCTTAACTCACTTGATAAACCAAACCAATACGGTTTATATTGGTTCGATTAATGCGGTTTGTAGCTTAATATTTCAATATCAAATAATTTAAAAAAAAAAATTGAAATTTAAAAATAACATTACAATACTAATAATAGTTGTTTATTCAAGGAGATAAAGTTAAAATGAAAGATTGTAATGTAAATGGAAAAGATAGTTGAAATATAGTGTTTTTTAAGCTCATTTGATTGGTTGACTTGTTAATTAAAATGTATTGCAACGATAAAATTTAAGTTTAATAATGTGGTTTTATTTTATGAAATGAAAATTGAAAACCGCAAATTAAAACTAAATTGTATATTTCATAAAAATAAAAAACACTTGAATTCATCTAAACCGAACACAATTGTTTCGGTTTAGATTGATTAGATTCGCGGTTTTGTTTTTGGATTAATTGCGATAAAGGTGTGGTTAAAAAATTGGAGCTCATTCCCTCTTAATCAACGGTCAAGGTTGAATCCTTACTTTGAGTGTGGAGCACTTATCGCACTCATGTCACTGCGTTTGTTCGGCGGTGATACCCGGTCTCGACCAAAAAATCTTTCTTGATAGCTATCCCGCGGTCCTGCCCCCGGGAATCTTTCTGCCCCCTCACTCCAGCCGTCGTTTGGATAGCCTGCCATTGCTAACTCCGGCCATATCATCACTTTCTACACATGGACACTGATGCAATTGGAGATTCTGTCAACAAGCTCAAGGCCATTCGAATTGATAATGATGAATTTGCAGATGAAGATGAAGATGATGATTCTGATGATGAAGAACTTGAAGAACCTGTCACTTTCGGTTTTCTTGAAAAGCCCAAAAATAGTTTGACTCTTTCCCGTCAATTTTTCCCAAGCAAAGCTGGAGGACTCCCGGTACTTTACTCTTTGCTTCTCTATTGTTTTATTCAATTAAGACTGTGTTTGTATAAATAAATACCTTAATAAACCACTTATAAATAAGCTAAAAAGAGCTTAAGGACATGTTATAAGCTGTTTCCATAAGCTCTCCCAGACAGTCTCACAAGTGCTTATGCCAATACATAAGCTCAAATAAGCTAATTCCAACTGGGAGAAAGACTTTTTTAGAATAGATAGATATATAAGTGATTTAATAATTGAATAAAAGTGAGTGTCCGTGTCTAACGGCTAAATGAATGATCTGTTGTATGAAAATAGGCTTGGCTCGACCCTCTGAATATTCCATCTGGGAAGTCTTCTGTGTGTGACTTTTGTGAAGACCCTTTACAATTTGTGCTTCAGGTATGCACCTAATATTAACCTAACCCTTGAAAGTTGAAACTATTATTTGATGATGTTATTGTTTGTTTCCTACTTTGGACCATCATAAATAAATTGTATGAAACCTTTGAACCGATAGGTTTATGCACCAGTTGTTGAGAAGGAAAGTACATTTCACCGGATCTTATTTGTTTTCATCTGTCCTTCCATGACATGTCTTCTCAGAGATCAGCATGAGCAATGGAAACGCAATCCAGAGAAACTATACAGAAGGTATTTGATCATCCTCTCTGAACAAAATTTTCAATTCTTCTTTGTTCTTTTAATTGCTGATCTCTGATGATATATAGTGATTTGTTGAAGTGTGAAGGTTTTCCGTTGTCAGTTGCCCCGCAACAATCCTTTTTACTCGAGTGAATGCCCCAAATATGATGGAAGCGACAAACCTACTGGCAGTGGAGGTTGATTTACTCATCACCGTTATATATTTGTCTCATTATGCTGAAAATGATCTCATGTTACAATTATTTGTTAGGACCATTTATACAATCTCCTTGTGTCCCACTTTGATGAATGCTTAATTGTTGGTAGTTTTTGCCTGGAGAAAAGTAGGTGTTCATAATTGTTAAGAAGAGGTCATTTACTTTGATGTGGTGAACGATAGAATGTTGTTTCAGTTCAGGTCCTTTTTTTTTCAAGCCTATTTAGTACCAAGTACTGTTGAATGACGGCTATAGCGGTGCTATAACACTGCAACACAGGGAATTTGAATTATACTAATTTGTTCCAAATCTACCTCTATACTGACAGATTGCTTTCTTTCAGCTGCTCTATGTGATTGGTGTGGTACCTGGAAAGGAGACAAGATATGCAGTAGTTGCAAACAAGTGCGGTATTGCTCCGAGAAACACCAGGTATCTGAATTGCTTATGTGTCTAATAGTTTTCTCTCCATAGATTTGATTCCTATAACATTATTTATCTTTCAACATACAGGCCATGAGTTGGCGTGCAGGGCATAAAATTGCTTGCCAGCAAATAAAAGTTTCTTCATCTGTTTTTGGACCCAACAACAATGGATTCACCACATTGGAATCTCATAAAGGTCACAGTGGTTTAAAACTTCTATGTTTTGCAGGGATTGTTTGCTTCTTGTTGATAACAAGAACATTTCTCAAATTTTTAGACAAATAAACTAAAAATCTAAATTATAATAGTACATGGACATAATGATCTAATCCTGAAAAGAAAGTGAAAAGTGTATCTGACTAACAAAGTTCAAACATGCTTGATGCAATTCCAGATGAAATATATATGACCATAATTTATATTAGAGGTTGCTATATAAAATTATATGATATCTACTATTTAGCTTCCTGTTAATTCACATCTTAGAGCATTTACTATACAGTCGGTAACAAAAGCACATGGCCTGAATTTGAGATCATTGAAGATCAAAGTGAATGTGACGGAGACAAATCTGAGGAAAATGCCTTAGCTAATTCCTTGATTTTGAGGAATAGGACTGATGACACTATGAATTCACTCATGGATAGTTTTCAGGTATTAACTTGTTTTCATTAAGATTTATATTACTTTTTTGAAGTATATTATTTGCTAATTATATTGTGTGTAAATAGGGTGATGATGACAAAAAGAGTTGGGTCCGTTTCCAGGAACGCATTGCCAAAGCCCCGGAACAAGTGTTGAGGTGATTAATGTTTAGTAATTTTGGAGTGCTTAACTGATTTATATATCTGTGTTATGTGACAGATAATTTTCTGAACTGAATGGGAGAATATGTTGTCAAAAGGATTTATCTTGCTCTAGAAGATAAATAAACAGGAAACCAGGAAAATTATTCTTTGCCTATTTATATACTATATAACCTATGATTTGTGGCATATACACTTTTTTATCATTCTATATTTGCATAATCTGATAATCATTAGTAATACTGAAGTAGGGGGACAACAGTTGTAAAATAGATTATATAGAAGGTATCTTATTTTGATAATTTGATAATCATGTATTGTGATGTGTACAAAATTCATCAATAAATAACCTGTCTGATGTTACTTTTTTATCAACATATATTCATGTATTCATCTGTGCTTAATTACACTCTGATTACTTGTGGTATAAAAACAGGTATTATAGGAACTCTAATTCTAAGCCAATATGGCCCGTTTTAAGTGGTAGGCCATCCAAAGATGATATCCCTCAATGCATCTATTGCGGTGGATCCATGTGTTGTGAATTTCAGGTATTTATTATTGTCATTCTGCATGTACTGCCATTTCTCTTGTTTGGTCAACCAAATATTTTCTGTTTCCTTCCGATAATACTGAGTTGTTAATATTGAGTTTTCCAGATTTTGCCACAGCTGTTGTATTATTTTGGAGTGGAGAATAAAGAGAACTCTTTGGATTGGGCTTCTATTGTCGTGTATGCATGTGAAGCCTCTTGTGAAGCAAGTTTGCCTTACAAGCATGAATATGCTTGGGTTCAACTTTATTCACCTTCTGCCTGCCCAATAGTGTAATATTTGAGCTCTAAGCAAAGATGTTTTTACCAGCCTAGGTAGGAAGTATGAGATAGGATTTTTCTACATTTGCTTCACCAACAATTTTGGATTATGACAGGTGCTTGTGTAATTTATATGGTTATTTTTGCGTCTGTTGGAAGAAATTTTGCCCCCTTATTAGCAGATATAGGTAATTGTTTGGTTGTTTTTACATAGAGAATAAATATCATGTTATTTTGATAAGAGATTCTTACATCAATATCACACTTTTTCATTCCCTAAACTCATTATATTATTCAACACTAATTATTTTTAATCTACTCCATTTTCATAAACAACACTTGACACACCAACACCTTTGATATGCGCAAATGACAATGGAAATTTGAAAATTAAAGTTTCAGAAAGATTGGAGGAATGATCCTTTACATCTTCATACAGTTAAACTCCACAAACAGCTGCAATTATAAGCCACCTTTAATCAACTATTATACAAATCAACATTTATTTTATATAAAACTATAAAGTAGTAGCAACAGCTCAGAATTTTCACTACACATTTTATTTCATTTTCATTCGCTTTCATTTCACAAAGTTCCATGAAGTATCATTCTTGACTAATTATTAAATTTTGGAAGCTTCAATTGCTCTTTTTCCCTTCTGGTAATACTGAAAATAGATATCAACATAGTTTTTCACCGGTCTATACAATATTGGCCTTGACTCGTTGGCTAGTTTGTAAATTGGTTTAATCTCTTTTTCTGGATCTGGGATGCAGAACATTGCTACTGTGAGCCTTTCCTTTTCTGCATTTATCACTGCTCTGTGCATTGGACTTTGGAAAATTCCATTGCTCATTATCTGTGTAACACATTCAAGTTCAAAAGGTTGTGTTTATCCTATCAATATACAAGATTGGAAGTATCTGTGTAACACATTCAAGTTCAAAAGGTTTGTGTGTGTGGGTGGATGAATGAATGAAAAGGTAAGACGATAGTGATTGTTTATTAGTATTACCAACCTCTAATTGATCACCAACATTAATGACGAGAGCATCAGGGATAATTGGAACTTTAAACCACTGATTATCTTTGAGGACTTGGAGGCCTTCTACCTTTTTATCTTGCAACACAAAAGTTATAGATGATCCATCAGTATGTGGCTTCAGGCCAAGAACATGATCAGGCATAGGACATGGAGGGTAGTAATTGATTCTCATAAACATTGCACCTCTCTCTCCACATTCGTTTAGGAAGCAGTCCTCTTCCAAGTTCAGTGACTTTGCCATGGCCCTTAAAATTACTTCATTTAACTTCCTTAAGCTTTCGGTATATTGTAGTACAATCCTCCTGCATTTTTTGAAAAGCAATTTTTTTGAGTAGCGGGGATAATATATATAACATTTCATTTTTGAAAGCATAAACATACATCATACTTCATAATTGTTCTCTACAACTCAGTTTTTTATATCCTCAATATGTTGAATGAGTCTATCATTTTCAACATCAATATTATGTACCTGAAATCATTGGGTTTTTGGGGCCAAACTTTGTAATTTCTCTGATCTTCAGGATGTACCTTGAGATATACTCTGTCAGTCCAATCAAGCCTTTGATTTTCTGAAAATATTACATCATCTCCATATCCTTCAATACCATTTGGTTTCTCCCTTGCGTATTTTTGTTTTTCTTCAATTGGAAGTTCAAAGAATTGGTTTGAAATTTCCCTCACTTTGTCAAGAAATGAGCTTGTCATACCATGGTTTATTGCCTGAATCAATCAAAACAATTGGGAATATTGGAGCTTAGACCCAAATATGTACCAGAAAATGAATTAACAATATGAAAATAACTCAATTACAGTAACATTTACATACTCCTGTCACAATTGTGATAGTGTACTTCTAGTACTATTTTCCAGTTATTAATATAAATTTCTCTTTGCCATTCAAAAAAAAAATCTTCTTTGTGATTTGATCATTATAGATCACATCACAGTATCATACCAGTACAGATAATAATATATACTAAGTGGTCATTTAATTATATTGTTCTTGACACATCTTGCCCTCTTTGTCATAATTCTGATGAAAATGCTCAACACTTGGTTTATGCACTGCAACCTCTTAAAATTAGTGATGTTTGCTTCTCCCCTCGGGTGTCATCCACCTTTGAATACTGACTTGAATTGCTGGATTTTGGAATGGCTGACCTGCTCTGATAAACTTGGTGCTCAACTGTTCTGCACTACCCTTTGGAAATTCTGGTTTGCTCGAAACCAAGTTGTGTTTGAAAACTCTGCTTTTGATCCTGTGATGCTGGCACAGGCTGCTAGACAAGCTGTCCTTGAATTCAATGAAGCTAATTTGCAATGCCGGACAGTGCAAGAATGCACAAATGGGAGACATTCTGCCCCTCCCATTCCTTTGTCTTTTTCCATGTTTGTCGATGCAGGGTGCTTCTTAAATGCGCAGACCGGATGGGGCCTTGTTCTTAAAAATCAAAGCGGTACTGTTATGATGAGCGCCTGTAGGAAGGAAAATATTGAAGTTTCTCCCCTTTTGGCTGAAGCTCTAGGCTTGAGGTGGGCTATCCAAACAGCTATTAATCATGGCATTCAAAGCATTTCATTTGCTTCTGATGCTCTTGAGGTGGTGAATTGTGTTAACAAGAGAAGCAAAGTGGCAGCCATAGAAACTGTTATCCAAGACTGTTGGACTTTACTGGAAAATATCCCATTTGCAATGGTTATTCATGTTAATAGAGAGCTCAATAGAGAAGCTCATGAACTTGCCACTTTGGCTAAGTTTGTTGATTCTAGTTTATGGATGGGGCCTGTCCCTCCAAATATTGTATCTTTTCATGTTGTTTCTAATCATGTAGGTCCTTCTGTGACCATTTCCTCTTATTAATGAAATCAAGTTTCACTTCAAAAAAAAAAAAAATTATATTGTTCTCTAAAATTGAATTTCTCTCCTTTGAGGCTTTGACAGATGACGATATGGCAATGATGATGTGCCAGGACATGTTTGAATTAACGGCGAGTTTGACAAAATTACAGTGAGCCTGCAATATGGTGCTTCTCTCTAAATCTAATGATCATTAACTCATTCTCACTCTTGAAGAAAAAAATATGTAAAAACAACATCAATTTTCAACAAATTTAATATTATGATCAATTTTCTTAATTATCTTGGTTTACTCAAAGAATTCTTATATTTAAGAATAGAGGTAACACTAAATTGATGCTTGAATGTTGGATTGTTGAGGAATATAGTATAATAGAAATAAAAGTTGACCTGAAAGAATCCCCAAGAAGAGAGTGCAGAATGGATTTTAAGAAGCTCAAGTTGATCTGTAGATGGAGATGCAAGGTTGGCAATGTCAACAACTGGAATATGAACAATATCATCATCAGGAAGAAGAGCATCACGAAATCCAACACCGCCTTCTTTATAAATATAATTATTTGGAAGATTTTCAGAATTACTATTCAAGACAAGCTGCTGAACTGATTTACTACTACCGATAGTTTTTTCTACCTCTGCCGAATTACCGACCGATTCCGCCATCTTTCTGATCTGATGATCGATGAAGCAAAAACATACATGCAGAGAGGTCAAAGTTGCTTTGGCCTTTGGTCTCACTCTCACAAGAATCAGTAAAAGAGGACAAACACTTCACCAATAAATAAATATAATTCTCTTACGTGACACAATACAATGATTTGGACACATACATATACTTTTTTTTCCTTAATGTCAATGATTATCATTTTTAAATATCAATAATATTTGAAAATTATGTCTATGAGTTTTGCTTTTAGGTGGATCATAATAGTCATCTACTTCATATGACGTCCTTGTATTTTAGAGGATGCTAAATTATTAGCAAAATAAGCAAATTTAAACAGCATGGCATTGGCATCACAACTAAACAGTTAAAATATGTTGTAAATATAATTCAATTTACTTTCACAAACAAGCAATCTCAAGATTCACAAAAGTAGAGACTATTGGAGTTATTACAAGGTTTGCGACAAGCTAAAGGCTGCTACTTCAGGATTTCAAATAAATAAAAGTTGACATGTGGCCGAATTCATTGGGCACAGAGATAATTCGTTGCACATTTGGATCTTTGTATCTGACTCTACGGATTTGGCAATCTGAATTGTTATGGTGCTTAGTACTCTTGAATTTTGCATGATATATTTTGCAAATGGAAGCTCCCAATTTATGCGGGAGTAATTTAGGATTGAACATGTTGTAAGATGATATAAAAGGCACTCCGGAACAATTTTTGGGTCCACCCATTTTTCATCACCAATGTTGGTTACTATATCAACATCATGAATGACTAGAGTTTGAAGTTTGGGGGATTTTGGAAGCATATGCATCACCCAGTCCCACTTCAATAAACATATAGAAGGCGAAAGATCTAATGCAAGCTCCATGTAGGTTAAATTGTGAAACATGTTGTGTAGTGTATAGGGGAACGTCTGCATGAGTAATAGAGACAGGGTTAATAATGAAACATGCATGATATCTAGTTGAGCATGAGTAAAAAAGATAAAATTAATACTAGATAAATATATTTAAACATACCATGTGTAGTTGGAGATGCTCCGCATTGTTAAGGCAATCGTATAAAACATGCATGCCAGAAATGTTAGCTCGGGCCAATTTGGATAACCCTGTAATGTATGTACTTGGCCAATGAGGATGCACATGATAATTTTTCTTTACGATTAAGTCTTTTGTTTCCAACTCCTCAAGAACGGTACATGCGGATAAGATTTTGAGAATATATGAATCACGATCAAAAGTGACAGATTCCAAATGAAGGAATTTGAGCGAGGGAAGATCAACAAGAGGAAGATCGTCCAATAGTAACCTCTTCAATTTGAGGACTGACAAGAACTTTGTAGTTAGAACAAAAGTAGGGAATAGTGAGTTGGAGATATCAATGCTGAGGTTTTCATCACTTTGTTGAACTACGGTATTAACAGAATTGTGGATATCGTCTTTGCAGTAGTGGTTGCAGCGACGGGGACATATTGAGAAGATGGGTAGAGTTGTTTTATCTCTGTTTGTGATGAAGGAGTTGAACATTTGAGAAAAGGTGGAAGGGTCTGGAAAATCTTGGTCATCAAAGTTGAGTATGTGTTGTGAGAACCATAGTGGATTCCACCTCTTTGAGAGGATGATTGTGGCGGCAGCATCTTTTGTGGGAAGAAAGGAGAGAATATGATGAAGAAGAGTGTCTGGCATATCACTGATTCTGTCTGTCGTCAACAGTGACATTGTATGTGCTGGTGGTGGTGGTGGTGGTGGTGGTGGTGGTGGGTGAGTGAGGAAACAAATGATGGCAACAACAATTGGAAATCTTCTCTAAATATGACATGCACCTAGCGGAATAATCGATGGGAATTTGGGACGCGTTTAGTGTGTCTTCATTATTTTCCCTTTGGGACGCGTTTGGTGGAGACCGGGTATTTACCGCCGAACGCAGCCTTCAACACTTGGTCAAAGGAGGATGAGTCACAACCGCTCAACCACATTGAGTTTTATATAGACAAATATATGACATAATAAAAACTATAACAAACTTAGTCAAAAAAAAAAAACTATAACAATTTTTTTAAAAATAAAAGATAATCTCCTTTTATTTTTGAAGCATATCTTATTATTTTAAAACAAATAAAATATTATTTTTTGAAGCATATCTAATTTTGTTTGGAAAAAAGTCCAATTTTACTCTTAAAATATAAGAGAGAAAAAAGTCTAATTTTTTTGTCTGTATTTGTGAATGTGTTCGTTGTGGGACTAACACATAAAGGCTAAAACCACTGTTGTTAATTTATACATTGCGCTCTCAAACAATGCCCAGGTATTTTTCAGTTTGTTTTAGATTCCTTTTATAGCTGATCTCATTGGCAGTTTTCTACACAAGACGATGTGAGACTAACAATTCTGGTTTGAAAGCGTTTTTTGTTTTTGCTGTGATACTTCTATGTTGTACTTGTATGTTCTCAACATTCACTCTTATCCTATTACTATTATTTTATAACTAGATGTAGACCCGCGCATTGCGCGGGCGAGAATATATTTTTGAAAATTCAGTTAAATTTTTTAATAGTAAATGAGTAAAATATGACATTTACGTAGTTAGTGTTGTTTGTCGGTATGTCACACAAAGCAAAAATTATTTTGGTTAATGAGTTTGGGATAACGTTTTTGTAGTAATGAGTCGACGGCTTTTTGTGAGTTATAACAACTTATAATTACTATTTAGTTAAAAAAAAAACTTATAATTACTATAAGTGGTGTTTAAAACAATTTAGCATTAGAGAAGAGGTAAGTATATAGTTTTTTAAGTTAATCAAATAATTTATGTATCTAGTTGATATTAGTATTTCAAGTACAAATAATCATGAAAATATTCTTTTGTCATACATATTTCCACACTCATTTGAACACTCCGTATGCGTATTTCACCAATTCTGTTTGAAAAACATACCGTACAACAACAATTAAAGATATAGAAAATTATTAGAAGCAAATAACCGAAAGAACTCCCTATACTTAAAATTGCAGAAGCTTATTGACTTTGGAAACCTGGTTCAACATATAATGACATATGACCAGAAACACATCAAATGACATAATTAGTTGAAATATTTTCATTTCTTGTTTTTCTAAAAGAATAAAATGAAGTCCGAAAGCATGTTTTCATGATTTTGTTTTCTGCTTCTATTCCTATTGAATCAATCAACAAAAAGTGGATGAAACAAAGTATCAGATTATCAACAATCAACAAAGAATTCATATATATACCCAATTTTAATTGGAGAGCTAGAGCCATGGATAGGGAGAACGGTCAGCATAATTATAAAGGCTAAATTAGTGTCAAATGTAACTGATGTTAATTGTACTGTAACTTATGCCATGGCACATGAATAGTCCAATAAGAAGTTAATTTAGAACAAATTAATTTATTTCAAGTCAATTGTACCTTTGATCTTTGTAATAACTTGAGCATTTTCTGATTGTATTCCTTCAAGAATAACTTCTAGATTACATCCCAAATTCGCAATAATATAAGAATTTTAATATTTTAGTCTTTAACTCCATCCAATTTCCATCCAAGTAGTCGTAGAAGACATGAGAAACAACTAACTAAGACACATGACATACTAACACATAACCAATAAGTTGCTATATCAGTACAGTAATGTCATGTTAGCATCCAATGGAAGATGTTAATTATAAAATTCAACAGCAATATTTTTATAAAAAATTGGAAAATAATAGACTTTATGCTATATCAGTTTCATTTGAAACCATGCAAACTTGAAACTTCTCATTCATTTAGTTGCACCGACGAATTTAATAGATAACATCACATTACATTACATCTAGATATACACACATCAATATTTACAACAAATTTGGTGCTTATAACACCCCATCTCATCTAAATTTTAAATAAGTCCATTTTGGCTAAAAGATGGTTAACTTATATATCTGCATGAAACATTAATCAAGTATAAAGACAATTGTCCATTATCAAATAGAGAAGCATATTTGAAAAATAAGAAATGAAATAAATTAACAGCTAATCCTTCATGAGCAATGGAATCCGAACTTTTTGGATGGTTAGAGAAGTTCAGAAAATAAAATCCGAACTTTTTGTATACGCTTAGAGAATTTTAGAACATAAATTCCGAACATTGTGTATGTAGAAACAAAACAATCAAAACTTATCCAACCACTTATCCAACATATATATAGAATAATGTTAATAAACATGAGATACATCTCGCCAAACACATATCATTGTGATATAGTATTATTGTGTATACTTCAGCAAAGAGATGAGGGATAAACTAACCTATATATGTTGCTCAACCTTAAAAACGAAAATCAAAATTTTAATTCAACCTGAATCTTTTTGTTTTATCCTAAAAGCATCAAAACAATACAATTAAAATCATGTTGCTGCATATTTCAACAAAAAATAAACATAGTGAATAAGAGACGGACCATTTCAGGGAAAAACACAGATAAGTCCTAAAAACCATTAAATAATATATACTCCTCGCTCTTCTACTATGTGCAACACTTAAATTCAAATACAACTTTACCCTGACACTTATTACGCCATTTAAAGATGAACTGGTGACATATATATGGCACCTCATCAAACATGTTTCTCTCTAGCTAACTATAACATTTGAATCTATACATATTCTTACCAATTAAAGAGGATTTCTTTCATATTTCTTTATAATTCATATATGAAAACAACGTGGAATATTTTAGCAACGGTAATTTCATGTATGTTTGGTATTGCATAATACGAAATCAATAATAATTAGGCAAACATATATAGTTGAATATTGAATTATATTCAAAACTAATTATTGAGGTGGAAGGATATGTATACCTTATATGGATGATCTTGAAACAATGTAGGCAACAACATCAATCACTATACAACCATGAAGGTGGAACAATCAATTTAGTAATAGATTGAATTGAAAGAATCTTTAACATTAAAAATATAAACGAAAAATCCATATGTTGAAAGGGGAAAAAACGAAACATTGTGGGCAACATACATGTAATGTAATTAGTGGCACAAACTGTAGTATGATCAGAGTGTGGGAAAAGAATTTTATTACGGCAGTTCTATGTGGAAATCAATTTTAGATGACAGTGAAACTTTTGGACGACAGAACTCATGGAGATGGTGGGGCGATCAAGCGCAACGAACTTTGGAGGAGAGTGTAGAGGACAGCAGGTGGAGGCATTTGCGGTTTTCTGTGTGTAATAAATTAGAATGAGCACTTGGGAAAAGTAATAGGGTTGAAGAGGAGAATGTAACAGACTGGTGTTGATCAAATTAATTGAGAAATAAAGATAATTAAATCCATAAAACGTACAATAATTGGAAAATGGAAAGTGGGGAGAAATACAAACCAACATTAGAAATCTCATTTTAGTGAGAGAAAGTTGGAGATTGTTTTAGAAGAGTGCCACATCAGAATTTTGATGATGTGTCGAAACTTGAATTATGTGGCATAAAAGATGATTAGTTGTCAACAAAGTGATATGAGGCTCAAATTTAATATATTAAAATAGATTTTAACATAATACTTATGCTATACTAATAATAATTGTAAAGTTGTTAATAAATTAGTAATTCTTTTAAAATAGGGTAATTAATTTAGCAACTTCTATCAAACTTGAAATTTATTCAATTTTTTTTTTAAATCTTCATGTTTATACTCTAATTTTTCTTTTAAATGTTTCAAGTTAATTTCTATTGATGATATTGATATTTATATTTTTTACCATGTACGTTTAACTATTTTAAGAACTAATATCTTTTCTTTGAATAAAGAAGTTGAAATTTTGATCTATTTATGGCATAGAATATAAATATATGTCATGTGCATATCAACGAGTTTACGAGTCGATTCTAACGTAGCAAAACGAGTTGATGTAAAAACTCGAGTTTGACAATGTTGACTAAAACAAAATCTTGCAGTGCTTACAAGTCAGTTAATAACACGAGGAATCCTCTATACCACAATTCCAACTACGTCTCAGACAATACAAACACCCTTTGCTATAAGACAACGATCACCAATAATTCACCAATTGACGAAGAAAAACTTACATGCAAAGAGGGACGATTAAGGGTCAATCTATTAGAGAAGGGTGATTTATGGTCAATCTTGACCAAAAATCACCGCTATCAAATAAAAGTGATTTACATTTGATATATTTATTTAACAAAATTATAATTATTTAGTCAACATGAAATAAAATTCATCTTTTTAAGCAATGAAAAAAAATTCTTAACATATCATCAATTTCTATTTTCACAAACGTATTTTCAAACTAAATCCAGGGGAATAGTGTATTACACAAAGAAGCAATATCTACAATACATAACACACTACTTAGATTATTCAACAATATATCCTCAGCAAAAAAAATCATAGAAAGTTTCAGTCAGCTATTTTGTGTGCTTCAGATGCAACGTGCCGGATGAATTAACATTAAAGTTTTGTCTTCAAACAATCATAAAAACTAGCTACTTATACCATAATATATATATATATATGCACAAAATGTGAATTGACTTGTTGTACCTTTCACTGACTTTGCGGATTGGGATAAGTTATACTTTCCAACTCACTTTTTCACGAAGAGGCGTTGAACATGAAGTTCCAAGGACTGTTTTTGAGATATTCTAAAACAAGCCTTGAAGCTTATGTTCAACGTCTTTTCGTTAGAAAAAATAGATACTAAAGGGGAGCTTCACTTGAAAATATGTGAATTCTTGAAAATAAGAAAAGAAAGGGAGATGGAGAATTCTAACCTAGTCTTTGATTTTCATTTTGTTTCATGGCACTAAGGAATTAGTCTATTTATTGTTGAAAATACAAAGTAGAGTGGTACAAGCAAGATGTAGTAATAAATAATGTTGGCTAAGTTGTTGAGCACATTAATGAATTAACTAGAATGGTGTATGAGTGCAATATCTGTGCAGATAGCCGCCAGATATACAAAAGTGAAAATAATTTTATGACCCCTCTCTCTGTGTAGCCTTTGCAGAAGAAGGACAAACCCAGCTGGCCTTCCCATGTTCAAAATTTAAGCCACCCCCCAAAACTAGTAAGTGGGAATTGAGTATGGGTTCATCTGAGATGTGCAAATGAAAATGGAAAGATAACACCTACATGTACTTTCCAATAGCATAAAATCAAACTCCACATACTACTACAGTTATAAGTCATACAAATCAATATTTATTTTCAGTACACACATTTTATTTCATTTTCTTTAGATTCACAAAGTTCCAAGAAGTATCATACTTGACTAATGATTAAATTTTAGAAGCTTCAATTGGCCTTCTTCCCTGCTGGTAATACTGGAAATAGATGTCAACAAAATTTTTCACCGGTCTGTATAATATTGGCCTTGACTCGTTCACTAATTTGTCGACCGGTTTAATCTCTTTTTCTGCATCTGGGATGCAGAATGTTGCTACTGTCAGCCTTTCCTTTTCTGCATTTATCACTGCTCTGTGTACTGGACTCTCGAAAATCCCATTGCTCATTATCTGTGTAACATATTCAAGATCAACTGTTTGTGTCAATCTCATGGATAAGCTATGGTCTTGTACTAGTAATTGGTAAATCTATTGACAAGTTTACGACCAATGTGTGAACTAAAATACATTTATTCTTCTACTTCTGATGTGAGGTTAGTAGTATTAAAATTAGTCAGGCTAGATTTATTAGTTTAGTTATGATCACTATATAAAGTGTATCCTACACTCATTGTAATGACCTTTTCTCATTCTATCAATTTCAAATAATCAACCTCTTGCTTAATTTATTTTTCTCTTCGATAGATTCTACCATGCTTCTTAACAAATTTTCATTAACCAAAGTTATTACCTACCTCTATTTGATCGCCAACATTAATCACGAGAGCATCAGGGATGATTGGAACTTTAAACCACTGATTATCTTTGAGGACTTGAAGGCCTTCTACCTCTTTATCTTGCAGCAAAAAAGTTATAGATGATCCATCAGCATGCGGCTTCACGCCCAGAACATGATCAGGCATAGGACATGTCGGGTAGTAGTTGAATCTCATAAACATTGAAGCTTCCTCCCCACATTCCTTTAGGAAGCAGTCCTCTTCCAAGTTCAGTGACTTTGCTATGGCCCTTAAAATTACTTCATATAACTGCCTTAAACTTTCGTTATATTGTTCTATAGTACTCCTGCATTGAGAAGTCCACTGACATGAAATTAAAATATATTGTTCGTGAACAAATTACTACAGCAAAAAATTGTGTCACTGTTATGGTTTATAATCTTCTTTCAAATATCTGAGGATTAAAAATAAAAATATTTTTGTATAAAGACTAGAAACAAAAAATAGTATATTTGTAGGGATGAAAAGATATTTAAACCTACCAAAATAGTTTATACTTATGATATATGAATATCCAAGACAGCAAAACCTTCTGGTGGAGCTATTAAAGTATTAGTTACTTGATGTCATGTAAAATAATATTCAGTTTTGTTGAGAACTTAGTGGCGATAAGAATTTATACCTGAAATCATTGGGTTTTTGGGGCCAAAGTTTGAAATTCCTCTGATCTTCAGGATGTACCTTGAGATATACTCTGTCAGTCCAATCAAGCTTTTGATTTTCTGAAAATATTACATCATTTCCATATCCTTCAATACCGTTTGGTTCCCTAGCATATTTTTGCTTTTCTTCCTTTGGAAGATCAAAGAATTGCTTTGAAATTTCCCTCACTTTGTCAAGAAACAAGCTTGACATACCATGGTTTGTTGCCTGAATCACACAAAGTAATTAGGAACATTATTGGAACTCAACCACCAATATGTACCATAAAAATAATTTGAGAATATCATTCTTGGGTTTTGTTAAAATGCCTTATTTAACATTTACATTTCTACTTAGTGATTTGATCATTATAGAACTACTAGAGTATCCAAAGTACAAACTATATTGTTATCTTTTCTTATTTAGCATTGGAGTGACATTGATGACAATATTTAATTTGTATTTGAGGCAATCTTGATTTACAAACGACTATTTTAACGGCTGTCCTATTAAGATCAGACGGTCCAAATTTAAAGTTCGCATTTTTAGATTTGATAAACAAAATAAAACATGCTTTAAATCCAAACCATCACATTAAGATTGAACTACTATAAATGGACGGACTTGTAGTTTTTATTTTGACTACACGCGATCCAAATTTGTATTTGAGGAGATATGAACTTGGTATCTTAAGTTCAAACTCTTACAACTGAGTTGTAATTGACAACAAACAAACTATCTCAAAAGCTCAAGTGTTTGGTGAAGACACGTCATGAATGATTGCAATTTTATGTTACTTTTCACAGAGTGAAATCCATCATAATTATATCTGTGATACTACTCTATCCGGTCACATTTATAAACAAAAATCTAATTTTTCAAATTCATTGAATAGATCATAATTTTTGGACTAGATGTATAGACGGTTCAATGAATCTAAAATGTAAATAAAAGTATACTATATAATTAATAATTAGAAAATGAAAAGTGAGTGAGTGACCTGAAACAAGCCCCAAGAAGAGAGGGCAGAGTGAAGTTTATGAAGCTCTTGTTGTGCTGTAGATGGAGATGTGAGGTTGGCAATGTCAACTACTGGAATATGAATATCATTATCATCAGGAAGAAGAGCATCACGAAATCCAATACCACCTTCTTTATAGATATAATTATTTGGAAGATTTTCAGAATTATTATTCAACGCAAGCTCTTGCACCGATTTACAACCGACTATCTCCTCTACCTCTGCCATCTTTCTGATAATACTGATGATGAGTTATGAGTGATGAAGATGAACCACAAATTTACATAAAGAGAAGAGATTATTAGTCAAAGTTTCCTTAATAGTCTTTTTACCTTACCATATCTTGATAGCAGTGCTGGTGCCTCAGCTGTCAATGTTAACATTATTATATTGAAGTGCTTGTTTGTTTTCGATTCAAACGTGGAATCTCCTTTTGTCTGTGTTTGAATTCATACAAGTATCTCCATTTTGTGCGTCTAGACATCTCACAGTAAAAATATCGTGTTAGAAAAATATTATTTAGGTCTCAATAATGTAAAGTGAACGTTGATAACTGTCAATTTAAATGTAATTGATCGAGTTATGGTAACTTTTTTGTTGAAGGTTTTGTCTAATATGTATAAGGGAGAAAAGTCTTTTACTGTCAATACTATTAAATTAATAATTCTCACAATTGGATCAACGTGTCACATTACATCTTATTTGATCTAATGGTTAGGTTTATTAATTTTATGATGAAAATAAATTTGTGTATAGCGAAAGATTTTTCTGACTTGTACGCTATATAGACTTGGCCATGCTTAAGTACTTTCTTGCTTGTACTTGAAAAATATTATCTTAGTTGCTTGCTAAGTAAGTTATCATTTTCCTTTCTTTCTTTCATTATTGTTTTGTTGGTTCGGTGTAGTCTTGTAGCTAAGCATGTGTATGTTGTTTTCTTGCAAATTTTGTTGTAATATAATGCTGGTAAACTAATTATGATATTATCTTTATTTAGGTTACAATTATGAGATTATCTGAATCATTATTTTTAGAAGGAACTGGTGATATTGAGTATAACCGTGCTAAGGTAGCATAATGCATAACAATACCACGCATCTTACAAGCAGCAAAATCTTATTCATAGCACATAAGAAATGAATGACCCATATATTGGCATCATGATCTTTATCGTACTCTACCAAGTTCAGAGTTAATGCAAATACATACAACTCCAATATTCAACATTCAGTCCTAAAAAAGATATAATCATAGAAAAACAATTTAACCATAACCGATAACTTGTAATCCATTAGTACCTCCTACTAGGGTATCGATCAACAAAGCGACCTGAAGGACACTCATATGCAAAGTGACCACGGCCTCCACAGTTGTGACAAATCATCAGGGGCCCCATGCAGTCCCGACTCATATGACCCAATTGCTGGCAGTTCCTGCACACAACATCACGGTAACCGCCGCCGCCACCACCAGCACCACGGAAGCTGCCTCTGCCACTGTGGTCTCCAATACCGCTGGATTTTGGACATTGTCTAGCCACATGTCCAGAAATATTGCACACATTGCAAATTGGGTCATTTGTGCAATCACGTGCCAAGTGCCCTGTTTTCCTACAGTTATTGCAAGCCTTCTCATTCGTACATTCAACAGCAATGTGGCCCTGCTTATAACAGTTATGGCACAACCTTAAGTCCCCTGGAGGCACTGATGGAGCTGAACATTCCCTAGCACGGTGGCCAGTTTTACCACAGGTGTGGCAAATGCCCTCATTGGGACAACTGCTGGCCATGTGGCCAGGTTCTTTGCAATTCCAGCACACGGATTTAGTGGAGCATTCAGAAGCAATGTGCCTGATTAAACATAAAGAAGAAAAAATCACAAAAACCAGCCAATCAAACCATGACACTTCTCAGCAAACATCAGATAAATTAAGTAAAAGTCAAACAAACTATATTTTAAACTTAAATTAATCCCAAAGTAGAGACGGTAAAAGCAAAACCTGTCAACAGTACAAAGATCATGAAAGAGAAGATGGTAACGGATTAAGATTAGATGACTTTGTGGAGAGAAATGGATGAAAGAGAAATGGTAACTAGTCTAAGATTGTGTGTGAGAGAGATAGAGAGAACGCCATGGTGCCTTTCACTCCACAAAGTCACCCAACCCAAATTACAACATAAAGAGGCTAAGACATGACTACGTCAGTAACATAAAGTAGTTTCTGTTCCATTATAGTCTAATGAGAAATTAATATTCGCAATCAAATTCAAAAAGGAAAATGGCCTTCGCCAATAAAATCAAAACGAAAATGGTACTGATATAATCCAAGTACCAGTTCAGATACATGTAATAACTGAAAGTAAGGTATGTTCATGCTAACTGGTATCAAAACCTAAGAAAGAAAAAGTAGTTGAAGCTCAAAATGGAATGGCCACAATGAGTCTGTTAAAAACTTCCAATATGGCAATATAACTTTATGCAAGGTCAAAATTAAAGAGTCAGAACAAAGACCAACTTATGTTCCTCACCCCGACTAACTTACTAAAGCATGCAAAACATAAAATAATAAAATGCTCAGTTAAAAATATAAAAAAAAAAAATAGAGACAGGACTCCATACCCTGGAAGGCCACAATTGTGGCAAACTGCAACATTTGGGCATTCTCTAGCATAATGACCAGGCCTCTTGCAGTTCTTGCACGAATTGTCTCGGCTGAGAAAAAAAACAAATTATGGTTACTGCTGTGAGAAATGCACACATTCAAAATGTCAAATGGCTCAGTAAAAACTAAAAGAACTTAGCAGCAGGAAGAGTATGAAGATATCATATCATAAAAAGAGTAAATGAACGGACTTAAGGATTTACAAACAACACTGTAAACATTTAAAGCCTCCTCTAGCAGAGCACAGCTTCATTCTCCTCCCGCCTTCCTAACCAGTACACATTTGAGTAGGAAAAGAAAACAGCAAATATATAGTTTAAAAAACAACCTGAAGCCCCGACTTGAATCTCTCCTGTAAGGAGCATCACGATAGGAAAAACGATCAGAGCGAATCTTACGGATCCCTGGGCTACGACTCCTGCTCCTGCTTCGGCTGCGGCTGTCTGAACTCATTTTCAGGGTTTTTTTTCTTTCTTAACTTCTACCACAACTGATCAGCAAAACCACCACCACAACCTACACAATCAGCCAACCTGCCTCCTCCTGTCCACATCACAACGACATCCAAGATCATCCTTAAGCCATACCAAACCAAACCCCCACCTCCCGTTCAAAATATAAAAACCAAAATTCCAACAATATAGAACATGAAATTTCAACAAGCAAGCAAGCAAGCAACCCATCTTGCATGAATCAAATGTCACCGTACTCAGCACCCAACATTCTTCTTCATAATATTCACATACTTATGAAAAAACCAATAATATTCCCAAACAATACCATCAGAGAGAATCACTCCACCCTACATTTGGCATTCATTTACACAAACTTTTCATCTCTTTGTGTAACAGCGGGTGCAAGTGAGTCATGACCTTTGTCAATTATCACTATCGTCGACCACCTCGAAAGAGGTTGTTAGGATCTCTAAATGAAAAGATTAAACTACTACTTAGCTTTGTTGCTATAATAAGTTAGTGACAAAATTGTTTACAAAAACATTATAAGTAACTTGAAGTAATACTATAAGTTAATTAATTCCTATTAATAGATGTCATAAATCAATCATCAACTAAGAAAGCTCTCAGGGGGTGTGATAAGCAAATGAAAAGTGAATAATTAATTGTTGTTTTGACCACCGACACAATGAAAATTGTTGAATCTTAGACGCAGATCGCAAAGCATTACTATATAAAGTAGTAAAAAAGAAGTGAGATTAAGAATCGGAAACCCTGGAATTAGAAAATAGAATGAAGGCGAATCTAACGATAAAGAACAGAGAGTGGCATGAATGAATCAATAAAAAAGAAAGGGTTAAAAGAAAGAACCTTGTTGTATTTCCAGTGGGCAGTTGTGGAGTTGAATTAACAGAGAGAGAGAGTGCGATCTAAGTATCTATTTCTATTCTAGAGAGACCAGCCGCACGCTGTTTCGCTTACACTGTTTGTTTGTTTCAGTAGATTTACAATTGGGAGGGACAAATAATAATGAGAAATTGGTATTGGGTTAATTATGTTGTTTGGAAGTGAGGAAAGGAAAATTAATTAATTAAATAAGGTGACGGGCAAAATAATAATAATAATAGGATAGTACCAACAAAAAAAAAATAATAGGACAAATTGGATATTTCTTTTCATTTTTTATTTCATTTCTCTTATACTTTTTATATCTTACTGTCTGTTTTATTATAAAATGATTTTATGATGAGGAAAGAATGAGATTACAAAAGAGTTGGGAGAATTCAATTTATGATAATATATTTAATATTTAAATATATATGCAAAAAATAATGTAAATTAATATATTTATAATTTAATTTAAAATACAAAATATAATATTCTAATAGAAGTAGTAGTAGTAGTAGTAATAATAATAATAATAATAATAATAATAATAATAATAATAATAATAATAATAATAATAATAAATAATAATAACAATAATAACAAAAACAAATATTATTTGTATTTAAGTAAGCACACATAGAATAGGTCATACTACGTAACCAAAAAAACGAATAGGTCATAATATCAAATAAAAATGTATACATTGTCCCATGTGGAATAGGTCATATTATCCCAATCAAAAAGAATATGTCATATTATCAAGATCAAAATAAATACTCCCTCAGTCCCATTATACAAGCACCTTTACTACAAAAGTCTAGTCCCAAAATATAAGTCCCTTTACAATTTTTGTATTCCAATATAACTTAGTAGTAATAATTAGGGGTTTGAGTAAGCAAAAAAGTAATAAATATACCTAGTAAATTATAAATGGGCTTATATTTTGGGATTAGACTTTTGTAGTAAAAGTGCTTATATAATAAGACGGAGGGAGTAATAAATAATATATACATTGTCCCTTGTGATTGTGGATAGGTCCGGCCCATTCTTATGCATAATACTTTTTTGAAGAAACTCATTCATAAGACTTAAAATATATGTTATTTACATATGTAATTTCATATTTCGTATTTTTTAATAAGTGCAATAAAGTTCATTATAAAATAAAATTATAACTGTAAAAATAATATTACAAATGCATACTTTAATTAAACGTGTCTAGGATATCTTCATTTAATAAGTTTTCTGTCATCATTCATATAAGACATGCTAAACCATATGGTTTAGATATCTAAACACCACAACAAACTTACTAACATATGCCTAATTCGTTTAGTTGAAAGCAAATTCACGACTTTATGAAAACTATAGCTTTAATAATCACCACAAAAACGTGTCCTGTATCAATAGAAGCAGCCTAATCAGGTAGCAAAATGCATACAATGATATGATATAACAATCCTCTTACAAGTAGAGAATACTTTATTACCAAAACAATCATCAAAGCAGCCGATAAATATACCTCTCTACCAAGTAAAAGAGAATAAAGCCAACACACATTCACTATCAAGACTCAACAATCTGTCCTCAGAGAAAATTATAGAAAACATTCATATAATTGAAACCCGGAATTTGCATTTCATCAGTACCTCCTACTAGGGTAGCGATCCACAAACCGACCTGATGGGCACTCATATGCCATGTGACCGCGACCTCCGCAGTTGTGACATATCATCAAAGGCCCACCCATGCAATCGCGACTCATATGACCGAATTGTTGACAGTTCCTGCACACAACATCTCGATAACCACCGCCACCATGAAAGCTGCCACCACCATCACGATAACCACCCCCGCCACGAAAGCTTCCCCCACCACTGCGGTCTCCAATAACACTGGATTTTGGACATTGTCTAGCCACATGTCCAGAAACATTGCACAAGTTGCAAATGGGATCATTTGGACAATCACGTGCCAAGTGCCCTGTTTTCCTACAGTTATTGCAAGCCTTCTCATTGGTACAATCAACAGCAATGTGGCCCTGCTTATAACAGTTGTTGCATAATCTCAAGTCCCCTGCAGGCATTTGAGGAGTTGTGCATTCCCTAGCACGGTGTCCTGTTTTACCACAAGTGTGGCAAATTCCCTCATTTGGACAACTGTTCGCCATGTGGCCAGGTTCTTTACAATTCCAGCACAGTGATTTCGTGGAGCATTCAGAAGCAATGTGCCTGATCAAACATAAAAAACAATCACCAAAAAACTAGCCAATCAAACCATTACACTTGTAAGCAAATATACTGTAAAGCAATTTTTCAACACTAATGAAGAGTACAAGAAAAAGGACAAACTATATTATTTGAGCAAGAAAAAAACATGGACTTGGTAGAAAATTTCAATGGTGCCATACAGACATGAAAGCATGATTCATCCAGAGAGGAAAATACTTCCTTAGAAATGTAATTAATGTATGTGCAAGCTAACTGGTATCCAAATCAAATAAAGAAAATGTAACTAAAATTAAAATGAAATGGGTGCAATAAATCAATAAATAACTTCAAACTTAAACTGTAATTAAGAAAGGACCAAACTTTGCAAAAAGGAAAAATTCCATCCTCCCCCAATCATTTCCTACATCATCTTTCACGACATGAAACCAAACTTTTATAGTTCAGAGCAAGCAAACCATCAAACTTAAATGCACAACTCAATAGAAACAGAAAATGAAAACCATACCCAGGGAGGCTACAATTGTGGCAAACTGCAATGTTTGGGCATTCTCTAGCATAATGACCAGGCCTCTTGCAATTCTTGCATAAATTGTCTTGGCTGACAAAAAATATCAAATTATTGTTACTGCCATGAGAAATGCATGCACATTCAAAATGTAAAATGACTCAGTGTAGTGTAACCCCATTTTGGAAATTATGTAACTAATTAACCAAAATTAATCACAACAGCTGGAAGGGTAAAACAATATCATATCATAGGAAGTTAAAAGCGGTATATGAATGGGCGAACGGCATAATAAAGATTTACAGCCTCCGTTAGCAAAAAACAGTTTCAACCTTCTCCAACTGCAGAAAAGAAAACAGAAAATAAAAATAAAAACCTGAAACCCCGACGTGAATCTCTCCGGTAAGGTGCATCGCGATGGGAAAATCGCTCAGAGCGCATCCTTCGGTCCATTGGGCTCCTGCTCCTGCTCCTACTTCGGCTGCGGCTGCGACTGTCTGAACTCATTTTCAAAATTATCCCAACTTCTACCACAACTGATCAGCAAAACCACCTCCACCAAAACAAACACCACTAGCCACTGCCTCCTCCTGTCCACATTACAATCACATCCAATATCATCCTATAAGCCAAGCCAATTCAAACCCCCTACCTCCCCTTCAAAATATAAAAACCAAAATTCCAACTGTATAGAATATGACATTTCAACAAGCAACCCATCTCACATCAATTATATCACTGACTGTACTCAGCACCCATCTTGGTCCCGTTCTTCATAATATTCATGTACTTCTCAAAAAAAAAAAAAATATTCCCAGCATATGGTCAACTCGCTTTGAGAAAACAAAATAAAAAATATCACTCCACCTTTTAAGCAATTAAGCCAACCAGGTAGACTGAATGCATAAGGTAAAATAATGGTTCACATAGAGGGTAAGCTGGAGGCACATCATTAGGGAATTATATTTTTCAACAGGTTGAAGGTTTAAATAAAGAAAACGAACATCGGAAAAGATAGAAGATACACATGGGGTGAATGGGTGATCGCAGCTACATCTTGCCAGTGGAAATGAGAGATGCCTCTTGAACAGACTTCTGATCATAATTGAGGACTTCCTTTATTGTAGAAAATATTTATATTTTATCTAAACTTATTGCATACAACAGTCATTATATTTAAAGTGACATTTAAATGTGACACACCAAAAAAACCCAAACAATAAACATTACTGCTAGTTCTTGACAATAACAACTACAACTCATCACCACATGAGCACTTAATCCAGGCAATTCTAATTCAAAATAACAAGACACATTCTACTTAACTGTCCTTGCATAAGTCTGGTCAGGTAATACAATTTGCTGGGGTGGGTAGAGAACCGCAAATTGGTTCGCGGGAACCAATTCCCAGTTCATTTACAAATTGGTATGCGCCAAGCAAAAAAAAAATGGTTTTCAGGCCAATAAATCTGGTTATTAACCAGCCTTGAAACCATTAATAATGGTTAGCCAGATAAGGGAATCAGTGCTATCCTCAAGGAGCGGTGTATTAATTCCTTTCCAGATTGATACAAACACTATGGTTGCGCACTCCTCTTATATAGAGGCTAATATATAACTAAATCTTCCTCTCCATTTTTTATACACTTCCGATGTGGAACTACTATAACTTGCTAGTTTTAAAACTTCAGCTAACGATGTTATACTCTGTCTGTTGTACTAGATGTGGTCATGTGGCTATTACTCTTCCTGTTATATAATTGATTCATTCAGTTATTCTTAACTGCTGTATTTTTTTTGGTTTATTTTATAATTTATAGTAATTGTTAAAATGTCGATCAAATTAGTATGAATAATAATTTTCTTTTGAAACAACTTACATAATATCATATTAAGTCTTCATCTTCCAGCCTAAATAGAAATTATTAATTGCATACCGCGAACCCAAATAACGTACAGACTATGCATACACTACCAAATACTTCAGAGGTTGAGAACCGCATACCCAAATCCGTATCACAGACCAAAAGGGAATTGGGAACCATGTGACTATGGTTCTGGTTTGGGTCGGGATAAACATTACATTCTCAGTTTCTCCGATTATGTTTAACAAAAAATAGCTTCTTACACTTACAACAAAAACCACCAAAGCTATAACTTATTCACAGAATTGTTAACAAAACAATGCAATGGAGGAAAATTAAGCATACAACTGAGACAAAGCAATCACAACAACGAGAATTCTCAGATGTTGATAAGCAAAACAACAATACAAAGTTATTTTCTTGGAATATTACATCATACATATATATACAAACTAACACGCGACTGAAAATCGAAAACAGAATTTGAATTGAAACAACCTAGCACGGATATGAACCCTAATCCTAACTAACACTTACTCTGAAAGAAATTCGAATCGGAATAAAATAAACATGAATGGAAAAATGAATAAGAGAGAGAAGAGAGGGAGTTAACCTTGTTGCAGCGGCTTCAGCGATTTGGAGCAGAGTTCAGAGAAGCAACTGTATCTCTTTTTTTTATTTTTTATGTTCGTGAAAGGAAAATAAATAACCAAATTGTTCTTGTATCTTTTGTACTAACTTTTTTAAATTAATATTTTAAATTAATCTTTATTTTTGTCAATTATTTTTTCAATTTGATTATTGTTTTTGTCAACAAAAAAAATCAATTTAATTCTTCTGGACACTAAATTAAAAAACAATTAACAAAAATATAGACTAGTTTAAAATATTAGTAGAATCAATTTGAACTAACAAAACCCTTACATTTAACATATGATTGTATTCTTTAATATGTGTAAAAATATCTAAAATGACACTCATTTTAAAATAAAAGGAGTATGAAATTATTTATATCGGATGAAAGTAACTTCAAGAGAGCGAGATTAACTTAATGATAGAGCTTGCAATGATTTTCAACTAATATTGTTGAATGCAGTGGTTTGTTTCAGAATTTAGAGCTATTAAAAATGTTATGTTTTTTAAGTATAGACTTACACGTCTAAGAATGCCCGTGCCGCAGTTATTATTGTTTAGGAAAATTGTGTATTATTGTTTTATAAGAATAAAATACATAAATTTCAAGAGTTTTTTTTATTATTTTTTTTCCTTAATCAATGCTCTAAAGACAATGTTTATCATTCTCCTAAAAGTAATTGCATTTTATTAAATTAACCGTATTTTTTCTTTTATTTTCTTAGAAATAGTATATAAAGAAATAATTAGATGATAGAAATGAAAAATGTTGCATCGAGAATTGAAAAACAACACTAATTTAAAACAAGTTTTTATTTTAATCAAATATTCTCAAAATTTATTTACAAGTTAATCTAATGTTTCGTAAAAGTTCATCTAAAAAAATTAAATAAAATAGATAAGTTTAATCTAATATTTTCTTAATGGAAAAGTATTTGTTGGGAGAGGTCAACCCCTCAAATGGACTTTAGTTATCTCAGACCTTGTTTGATTCGTGGTTTTTGGAGGGGAAGGGAGGAGAGGGGAGAGGAGGGAACATTTTAAATTTGTATGTTTGGTTCAACTTTTTAACGAAGGGAGGAGAGGGAATAATTAATTTACTTTTTTTTGGTATAGAAGCTAATAAAAAAGAAAAAAAGAAAGCAAAAAAGAAAGACTAAACACGAGGGAACTAAGTTTCCATTGCGTCGTTCCTAAGAAGTTTACGAAGGTCTTCTGGAGGAGATGGATGATTCAGGAGGTCAGCATCTGATGATGCTCCAAGTTTAGCAAAAAAGTCTACACATTGATTCCCTTCTCTAAGTGTGTGGTGTAGAGCATCATTGGTTTGAGATAGCAACTCCTTAATATCCTGGATCAACACAGCATAAGTATGATACTTGACTTGTGGGCCTTTGATGAGGTTAACACATAGTAAAGAGTCAGAGTAGCAGACAAGTTCATCGATATTCATGTCTTTGGCCTGCAAGAGACCCCTAAGGATAGCAGTCAGTTCTGCGAACAAAATGTCAGATGATCCTTGAATGGAGCCTGAGAAGCCTGCAAGATAATGACCGAAGGTGTTTCTTATAATGCCGCCAAATCCAGCTCGAACAGGAGTACCGAGACAACTTCCGTTCACATTCAGAATGGTACAAAAAAAGTTATTATTGTTCCACCTGATATGTCTATCTACTAACTCGTCGTCACAAGTGGGAGAAAAACAATTTCTTAATGTTTCGACCATAGCTCGAATGTTGAAGGAGATATGACTTAAGGACCAAGTCTCATTGTTCAAACACATCAAATTTCGGTGTCTCCAAGACCACCAAACAGCGGCCGAGAAAGTGAAAGCGTGTGCACCCGTGGTACCCTGCTTGAGCCAGTCGTACACATCCTGGTTTGAGAAGAAATCTGGATTGTTGAAACCAATGTGGTTCCAAAGGCAATGAGAGAACTCGCAGTCCCGAATGCAATGAAGAAAAGTTTCATCTTGAAGGCCACATCGAGTGCAGGTGGCTGAAGGACTCATCTTGCGATGATTGAGTAAAGAGAGGGTTGGCGTAGAGTTGTGACAAGCCAACCAAAAGAATAATTTGATTTTTTCTGTGAGTTGAAGCTTCCATATCCAAGACCAGGTGTGTAGAGGGTTATCAGATGGTATCGGATCCCTCCGAGAGAGTAGCCGATTATAGCCAGTTTTAGTGGTGTAAGTGTCGTTTTTGTTGTTAGCCCAAATGAGGCTTTTTTACTTAAGGATTAAATTATAATGAATATATTAAGTAATTTTTTTTTAAAGGATATATAACAAAAAAAAAATCTAATGAGTAGAAAACTTAAATATTTTTTGTTATCAAAAAAATAAAAATAATTTAAGATTTTAATAAAAAAAGTGAGAGTAAATTTGGCACATAATAAATTATACTGTTTTATCTCATTTCATCTCCTTAAAAATCTCTCCCCTTCTCTCCTTCTTAGTTGAACCAAACAGACCATTAAAATATTAGTCTCTACAGTTGCGCGCAGATGATATTTGGTTCACTAAAAAAATAACTTTGGTTTTTTTTTTATTATATAATTAAAAAAATTAAAGCTCAATCCCATGAATTTAGCTTAATTAGTTGAACATTTGCACTAAGGCTCCGTTTAGTTTGAAGGAAAGAAAGTAGGAAGGACAGAAAACACGAAATTCGAGGGATGTATTTGGGCTATCCCATGAATTTAGCTTAATTAGCTTATAATCCAAATACATCCATAAAATTTCGTATTTTCTTTCCTTCCTATTTTCTTTCCTTCAAATTAATCGGATGTAAATAAGCTGATGTTCGATCCTTGATAGGTCAGCTTATTTATTATTAGGGTTAAAATTTCTACCTACTAGTCTATCTAAAAAAAAAGTAGTAAAGCTCTAAATTGGGCTGGAGTTACTCGATATTAAAAATAAATAAATAAATAAATAAAAGTTAAAAGGGTCCGTGGAATATTAAGAAGCAACTATCGAGCGAGTATTTTGTAGCAAGAAGAAGCGGCTTTTGGGGCAAGCAAGGAAGCATCAATAGTTAAGAAGGGGAAGGCGTGCAGTTTTGGAGCAGAGCACTGGATTAGATGGCGCGTGCTTTTGGTGTGCTTTTCAAACCTCCTCGCTCCACCATAGCCAACTCCAAGTGCGGCGACATAATTTCTTTATTTCATTCTTCTTCTTCTTCTTCTTCAACTACTAGACATGTTTCACAGGCCGTCGATTCCAACGTCAAGCGCGCATTCCTCGTAGATACACTTCAACTCGTAACTATTTACCTATTTTTCTTTTCTTCTTTTTTTTATTATTCTTGTTTATTTGGATGCTGTGATAATATTATTAATAATAATTTACTAATACTCGTAGGTCCGGAATTTAGAATCGAACGGGCTTCCTTCGAGACAAGCGGAAGCCATAACTTCAGCAATCACTGAAGTTCTAAATGATAGCTTGGAAAATGTTGCCCAATCTTTCGTTTTGAAGTCCGATTTGCAAAAAGTACGTATTATCCTCCTCGCTCAATTACTAGTAATTTGTTATTATTATGTAGTAAGTACTATTAAGTAGTAATTACAATGTTTGTTTTCTCTTTAAACAAACTTTCCAGTCAGAGATGATGCAACATACAATTCTCTCTAACTTCAAATCTGAACTCCAAACTTCTCAGGTACAGAATCATCTATCTGTTTAAGTGTAGTATGTTTATATGGATTTGCCCTTAATTCACTATCCAATCAATTATGTTTAACAATTTCATTTTTTTATTCCATTCATTTTCCTCTTATACAAATTATCCAGTGAGAATAGCTAAATACATGTCAACATGATATGACGAATTGCATAGGAATTGCTAGATAGATAGAAATTAGAGATTGTAGAATCTTATATTACACATCACTGTTTGTTTCTATTTGGCAATTGCCACTGAGATTGGCACCATGATTTTTGCTAAAACTAGGAGCTTTTCTAAATCATGGTGCCGCCATTATTTTGCTGAACTTGCCGTCAATACAACAAACATAAGCTAACTTTGCAAAATTGGATCTATTAAAACTCGAAGGGCTATACAAACAAGTGTTGTAGTTGTAGGGGAACCTTTCAGGAAATAAAGGGCAACAATGTGTTGCTACAAAGCTCTTACTACGGCAGGATTCCGGAAAGTGTCAAACCCTTGCATTAGTAAGGATGATTCCACAACTCAAACATGTGGCATCCTAGCTACATAGTGATAGTATTAGTAATAACTCCAACCATTGCACCAATACTGCAATTCAGCTTTCAAGGAAACAAAGGAATGAAACATATGTGATGTAAACTAAATCTCTATATACATTAAGTCAACAAGCTTTTCTTTTAAATTTGTGATATTTAACAAATACCCTGCAGATTTGTTTGTATTTTTGCAATACCGAGAAATCCTAAAAGGAACTGAAAAGCAAATTTCTTTGTACAGTTTGCATGTAAGAACTAAGTACAGTTTGAAAAGGAAATGGCTAGAGTCCTAAACTTGTGGGCCATAATGCATGGTGTATTAAAAAGAAATAACTTAGTAAACTGCAAAGGCTAAGTGCTATTGCTGCATCATATTTGCACGGACCTCTCTTTCACTTTTTTGGGGGTTTAATTTAAACGTGTCAATTTACTAAACTATAATGGGCACTTAATGCACTCTGTTTATCACCAGATCAAGTATATGGAAATAGGACATTTGTTTGTTCCACCTTTAAGTTTAATTTTCATTCTGCAGATATTAATAAAGTCCTCGAAGCCAATTTTTGCAAGCATGATCTGATAACATGTTTTAATAAACTCCTATTAGCTGTTTTTGTAGTCAATTCTCAACAACACCACTTCGTTCTTTACTATTTTTTACTGTATCAACAAAACAAGGCTCTAATTACTATCACAAAGAGCAACTAATTTCTGGTTTATACTGTAGTTTGTGCTGTTTAATACGATGTCAACACAAACCCTCTCTTTCATTTGGTTCTTGGTACGGGGTTTGGGGAGTCTTTGCATTTATTTAGGTGATTGGAGTCAGTCAATATCACTCTGACTAACTGAAAGCATTGCATTAATATATAACTATGTAGGAAGGTGCATGTTTTTTTTTTAAGCAAAAGGTGTGCAAATGGTAAACCACTGCAACACCCTATGAAGATTAAATAAAATAAAAGAAGTACAAAGTACTGGGGGGACATGTTAGATTTCATATTATGGCAGTTATGTTTTTGTTATTTCTCAGTTATGTTATTTATTTTTATGAATAAATCGAAAAAGGAAAAGGGGAAGTGGTTATTGGATAGTCATTGAAAGTTATGAGAGGGAGAGGCCTAGCTATCTAATTTTTGGAAGGGAGAGACCTAGATTCTCTAATTTCTTGGAAGGGAACCATTTGTAAACCTAGACCATCCTATCTCAATTTCTGTCTTAATTTCTGGTGTGAAGTAATGTAATATATTGTTGGCCCTCTGTTTCCGAAACAGAATCCAGTGTTTAATTATAATAAAGTTTTTGTTTCTCTTCTTTATATACAAAATAGATACCGGTAGGGTTGTTCATGATATGATTTTTCAAAAAACCAACCCAGATTTTAAGTTAACAACATACATGGACTGGTTATTAAACCAAACCACATACTTTTCCTAAAACCGGTATAATTATAATGAACCAGATATAAACTGGTGTTAAACTGGTTTAGATGTTAAACCAAGTTTAGTTGATATTCACTTTCAAATCAAACAACAAATACTACATACGGTCTCAGATGTCAGAGTATATATTTTAAACGATTTTCTCAATCAATCTTGCAATAAATATTAACTTCCAAATTAAACATGATAAAGTAGTTCAAATTACAGTACATTCTAATTGTTATATTTAACTGTTCCATTCCATCAAATGTTTAAGTTGTCCTTTTGGTGATATTTGATGCAGGAGCATCATTTTTCTTTGTTGAAACGCGAGACTGAAAAGCTTTTTAATGACATAGATAAGATGAGAAGTGAATTAAGGTCTGCACCTTGGAGTTTTATGATCAAATATTTTTCCACCAGAAGCAAATTTGATTTTCACTCCCTAAGATTGTACTATAATGTATATTGAATTATTTATTGATTGCCTGTGACAGGTATGAGACTGGCAAACTCATTGCTGGGCAAAAATTGAGCTTGAATCTTGAAAGAGGGTAAGTGAAAAACTAAAAACATATTTCTCTTTTTGTGGCCCTCTTGACTTGTAATCATTATTTGGTTTAACTGTATGTTATCATCTCATTTATTTATTTTCAAATCTAATCACAGGCACGTTCAGAGTGTGCTTTCTGATCAAAATGTTGAAACCAACAAATTGACAAGCAAACTTGATCGGGTAAGTTTATGATTGTTTACTTATTAGTTGTTATTGGAGTGGAGAACATTCAGTTTGGATTGAAATCTATATTGCTTTTAGGAAATCCATGCAATGAGAGCCCAACTAGAAGCTGCAAAGTATGATGTGATCAAATACTGCATAGGAACACTTGTCTCGATATCTGCGGTGGGTCTCGCTTTGATCCGCATCATGTTGTAGTCTTCAATGAAATCAAAGGTGAATTGTATTATGGTCTCAATTTACATTTTTTCTTGGCATTTTGTAAATCAAAAGAGCACCATTGTTTTCCATTGCTACAAGACCTGCAGTTCCATTTGTAACATTTTTTTGGATATTTTCACATAATTACCCTCAATTTCATGTGTAGTATCCCCCCCACCCTCGTTAGCATGCTAAAATTGATTGAATTTGATAGTTGAGATTGAATTGTACCAATTAGAAAATAGATAGAATTATTATTTATGGATTAGAATGTTAATGGAAGAAATTGAAACATCATTGATTCATTGTTATCGATGGAATATTAGGATGAATTACTCTTAATTGTTGACGTTGAAAACATTTTTTTACAAACATAGTTTACTTTTGGAATTATCTATGCCGGCCTTCAAGATATTTGCGATCCCTATATGCCAGGCAGCTGGGGACTTAAAGGGCTGTGTACCCTCTGAGTTTAGGGCACACTACATAACCTCCTTCACTCACTATTAGAAAACATGTTTCTGAACATGTGTATCCAGGCTACATAAAGTGTTCAGAAGTATGCATTCAGACAAAATTTGGTAGCTTTTTGGATACATACTTTCACCCTATGTTGGGGTTTGTGGGGAAGTATACTTGAATTTTTGGAAGTCATGTTCACAAAATGGTTCTGGATTTGATGGGGAGTTGTGTGTCGTCCAAGTTATTTGGTGTGCGTTTGTGGCTAGCATAGTCTTCAAAGAGAAAACAACTAAAACCCAATCAAAAGATGGAAAATAATAGTTGGAGAAGGCATAACTTAGTTTTTACGTCTTATGTTATCTTTCATTGCATTGCATTGCATTGCATGAATGATTTTTATATTAAAAAGTAAGTTCTTAGTATGCATTAAGAGAAAAATAATATGTATAATATCACAAGGAAATATTGGCTGTGCTACTAAAGGTAATATTTATACCGATTTTGATAAAATTAATGTAAGTTTTACATTAGCTCTTGTTCCCTATGTTTTGGTTGTGGTCTTTTAAGTTATATTTCTGCTGAATATTTGAACTTGGAGTTCTAATTGAAATGAATTAATAAATGTGCTTTTATAGTTCTAGTTATTACATTCATTGAAGTATTAATATTCCTTTATCAAGTTACTGCAAGTGAGCTAATTCGAGTTGATTTGGGGGATAGGTACACAGAGGTTGTGATTGTGAACCTACTTAGTGGTATCTGCCAAGACAATTACTATTAAAAACAATCACTGTGGCATCACTCATTAGTTACTTTTTAGATTCTTATTGTGCTTTGCGTTGGCCAACAGTTCAACACAATTTGTATAGTTGTAGTACATCCTCAATCCTCATATAGGATAGGAGTATGCAATTTACAAAATTGACTTGAATTTTGACAAAGTGATCCTGTTTAATTTCTTATAATGAGAGCCAAAACAATGAAAAACAATTATTTGCACTTGGCAAGTGGGTTCCTCAGGAAAATGACCTTTGTTACCCTCTATAAGAAAAGGTTCAGATAAGTGGCCTCTTTCTTGCTGCTTTACATGTTTTGTCTTTGGCCATCCTTCTACAAAAGTGAGCCTTTTTTTACTGGAAAAGAAGTGGCTTCCTTGCTTTGCCCCCTGCTTTAAACATTTGTCTTCTTATCATTCATTTTCCTCCTTTTGTTTCTGCACGTTTTCTACCTCTTTTATTATGGCTTGTGTGTCATCATGTATCCTAGTATATGGCTGTAAGAAAATTTACGAGAATCTGAGTTTGATTAATGGGTTAAATAATCTTTAAGCACGATCAATTTTGGAGACAGAATCAATTATACTTTATAGAAATCAAACATGTCAAAATCAATTCTACACATTCAAAATCAATTCTAACCCCTCTAAAATTGAAATCAAACATACACTTAATAGTGACTAGTGAGTACTATAAATAGATCATCTAGCTGGGTTGGGCGTATATAGGAAAGTGTAGTTGCCATGACGTGTACGTAATAATAATGTCAAAAATCAAAATGGTGGAAGCCTCCATATATAGTCTTCTTGTTAGGCTTCCCGTCAACAAACATAGAAATAGATCCAACAGCCACCTTATTATTGTTAAATAATACTACTCTTTAGTGTATTTGTTAATTTATTGCATTTATTAAGAAAATAAATACTCGTGTTTGAGGTTAAAAATTGTCTATTCAACTTTTTTTTTTTTTGACAAGGTCTATTCAACTTTTTTAAAGTTGAAAATTTGACATTTTCAATCCTAATTTTTATATCTAATTTTCATAGCTATTGATTTAGCGCACTTGTTAGCACAACTCTTACTATAAGTATTATGTGTCTCAAGATTGAAGTCTTAGTAGAAAAATAACTTCATATATTTGTTTGAAAGATCAACTATAGAGATTAATTTTTTGAACTAAATATATAATGGGACAAAATTCTACCCTAGAGTTTTAAAATTGTCGTATTTTTAAAATTGAATTTGAATTCAGGACATCTATAATTAAGCTGAAAGAAATTTGAGTCATCTCATCTCAGGATATATTTTTTTGTCGAGACTAGGGCATCCACTGTTGAACGCAATGACTATTTTTTTCGTTAGATTTGAGGCACCTTAAAAGGTGGGATAGTCAGCCTAAAGATTTAAAATCGTTTCGTATCCAATGTGAAAATTGAGAGGATCCCTCGATTTCTGATTAAGAGAAGATGAGTCACAACTGCTCAATCACATCTTCTAGCTAGGTTGGTCAAGACATCAAATACATATGATATGAGCGAAGAATGCACGCCACATACCATTTGAAGTGCACTACTACTTACTCTGTGAGCCAATGTACGTACGTAGGTACACGCTACAAAACCATTAATTTCAACCAAATTATGAAGAAGCACTCACTCTTGGTCTCAGTGTAACCTACCCTCTACCGTACCTCAAATTTGTTGCTGAGATCTTTTTAATTAGTTAGTGAGGGTATAAGTGAGAAAAACGTTAATCGGTGTCCCAAGATACTGATTAAGGAAATTAATATAATGATATAATATCGGAATTTATGTAGTTAATTTTCAAAAATTTAAAAAGTATTATTTTAATTTTAATTTTTTTATTTATCGAGATATACATACAAATTAATTTTTTTTGCGTTTTTTTACAATATCAAATTTGGAATGTTATAGATGCTTATGTGGAAATAGAAGCTAAAAGTAATTGCTTATATACAGACTGCGTTTAAAGCAAGTGTACAACAGAATCAAACAGAAGTAAATAACTAATTAACAAGACAAAAAACTCAAAAGAACTGATCTAAAAAATAGTCAGGACTTCACCTAAAACTTTAATAACAATAATATATACTAACTAATTAATAGATAAAAAGGTTATATAAATTGAAATGTGAAATAAATTAAACATACAAATTGGCTTTTATTTATTTGACAAACCTACTTATATTTGTTTCTTAGCTCTTAACGTTTTTACTTGTGTTAGCTATTAAAGCTTTAATATTTATATCATCATCACATGGAGTGATCCCTCAAAGTGGTGGGCAAGTCATGTCCAAATAGCATGGACCTTAACCTTATGCTTTATTTTAATTGGGGTTGTTTTTCAACTTTCACTAGTCCAACGATTCATCACAATACATGAATAATCCTCCATCCTCATCCACCCAATTGCACGTTGTTCATTCAATGGCTGCTACTACCTTATATATCGTCATTGTCGATTATCTTTGTCCTAAAATTATAAATAATTTCATTTCATGCATGTCCCACCAACAACAACTATTCACCCACATGCAGTCACGACTTAGATTGCAATGGACTTATATATGGACGGACATTTCCTAAATTAATGCACTAAAAAACACCATCACACTACTAATTCAAATTATATAAATTAAGGATTAAGAAGTTAAGACGAGGAGCCCACGTTTTCAAGTGAGCAAGAGAGATGACCCTTATTTATTATTGGCACACTCACTTATAATTTGTCAACGCCTTGAGACGTTAGATAAAAAGAATGGGAATTTTGGGACAATTAGATAATGTATTACTACTATAACTCAATTTTTTTATAGAAATTTTAACTCAACTTATAAAACACCATTATGTGATTCATTTAATTTTTTTAATAAAAACAAAAAATATATCATTTCATAAAAATAAAAAACAATGGATTCATTTCTAAAAAACAAATGTCAATAACATTCAATCCACTATATGACCCACTAGACCCCATCATGCGGCACTAGCACATTTTCGAGGGGTACTCTCACTCAAATGAGTGCCACCTACTAATAATTTAAATAGTTAAATGCTTCAATCACACTCCAAGATTGTGACTTTGGAGTTGGTTTGGTGCTGATTGATTCAATTTAACTAAATTTGATGCAGTTGAATTAAACGTTAATTCTCTTGCAGATGTTCATATTATTAAAATAAGTTTTGTTTAGAACCGTATTGAAGCATATTTTAGTGAAAACTATTTGCTCTTTAAATTTGAATTGAGAGGGACTCTGAATATCAATTGGTAAGTGAAACAAGTATGTATAAATTACTTACATATTCCTTTTAATTTTTATATATATGCGGGATTAATTTGAAAACAATCGAAAATGGTTAAAATATAAACAGACATGCAACATATAGAAAGTTCACGGTTAGTATATCTCTTTATCTCTTAAGATAAGATGTTCTAGCCAATTAACAACTATTCCAATTAAAAACGAAAGACTTGAAGGTCAACTTGATCTATAAAAAATAATTACTTGACAACACAAAACATATGTTTAAAGATTTTTTAAGCATTTTTTTATCATATAAGATATTTAGTAGACAAAATGTTATTTTAATATTTTAAACAACTTGATCAATGGACAAAAAAGTATACTCTAGTTTAGTGATGGAAAAGCTTTAAGTATAGTAAAAATATAGATTTGAATATTATTTTGAAGAGGAAAAAGAAAAATGCAATATAAATTTGATAAGCTAAGATTGAGCTAACTGATTTGTCAAAATTTCATCTCTGACCCAACTCTCCCGCTCTAACAGCACAATTTGGATCGGAAAAAGATTCAAAATTGAACTTGATTGTTGAAAGGAAATTTAATTAGTGCTATAGTTGTTTGAAACAGAAGCAATGAGAATATCTAACCAACCAAATGATAACTTGAATAAATGGCCAACTTCTTCACACCTAAATTACTTTTCTTGATGCAATTTCACACCTATATTACTATTAATATTCCTTCAACTGAACTAACTTAAAATTAAAACCGTATTAGATTAATTAAGGCAAAAGAACAAAGCTAGGAAAATGGGATACAAACAAATAACAATAAAATCCTTCCTAATAATATCCGTTACCTGCTGACTAGCACTACAACTACAACCACTAAATATTTTACAAAAAAGATAAACCCGGTTCAAACCGGGTTGGTGGAGGTATAACTAACCCACTATTACTCTTTCCTAATCTAATGACTCGTAACCATTTGGGTCTGAGCCGGTAAACCGGGTTCCGGTCCAACCATCCCTTTCCTCTTCCTCATCTCCAACACTTTCCGGTGACTATTGGAATGAATTTCACTGCTGAAGGTTGGGCTACAAGCCGGTCTATACTCCGAAAATAGCCGACCGGACTTATACCGAACCCCACACGCGTTACAAAGGGTTTTAGCTCCTAATGGACCGGCTCTCCACTGCGGCGTCTTCTGAACCTGGCAATGACTACACCGTCGCTGTAAATGGGCCTCATCTTGGGCCTCAGCTCCACCAACATGGGCTTCGGCCTTTTTCTTCTGTTTCTTCGCCGGCGGCTCACCGGACACCAAAGGCGGCGACGGGAAAAACGGACGTAAAAGTAAAGGGCTAAGAGCCCAAACGTGAGGGTTTGGTTTTCTACTCTTGACGGTTCTGGTCTTGGTAGTAATTTTCATTTTGATTTTGTCAGTAGAAAAACGAAACGTTTTTCCATGGTTTGTTTCATTTTGAGGAGATGACGTGTTGGTTTGAATTTGAACCACCGGGTAGAGAAGAGATAGCTCCGGTAGAGAATCATCAACGAAGTGAGAAACCCATTCCAGTCCTGCCACGTCATCATCCTGTAATTCAAATCCCTAAAATTTCAATTTAAATTTCCAATTACATTTACAAAACAGAGAAAATTCAGAGAGAGAGAGCGAGAGAGACTCACCGGAACGACTAATTCAGTTGAGAAAATGGAACCATAGGAAGCGTCGGTGGAATTGGAGTTGTTATCTTCTGAAAGTGAGTGAGAGGAAAGAGATAAGTTATCTTTTTCTTCGTCTTCTTCGTTGTTGTTTTCGTGGTGAAAAACGTCACCGTTTGAGAAGTCAAGGAGGTCGTCAACGGAGAAATCTTCGCCGGCAACCACCGTGTTAGCGTTCAAACTGAAAAGTTCCTCGCCTAGCGCTTGTTGAAAAACAAACTCGCTTCTCAAACTAGGTTTCAAAGCTCTTGCAACGGCAAACTCCATTTTTCTGCATGTAATAAATTGAACAATTATTTTCAGAAGGAAACGCAAAACCGTCGTTAATTCGTTATACTTGGGTTAATTAATCGACGTAGAAGTTATTTCAAATAATTTAATTACCTGGTTGAGAAGAAGAAGAAGAATCGAAGGAGAAACGGGAGTGAAGTTGTGTTAGGTTGGAACTATATGGATGGTTTTTTCTTTTTCTCTTCTCTCTTACTATTAAATTGTTCTTGTAAATTAAAATAATAAATAAATGTAAATATATAGAGATACAGTAGTTATTAGTAGTACTAGTAGCATATCTTCCATCCATTATAGAAAAGAAAGGGTGATCCAGCATGCGTGTGACATTTGGTCACGTGGTGGGGCTTGACTATTATTGGCTTCCTTATACTATTCCTCTTTTTTTTTTTTTTTTTGTTGAATGAATCCTTAGTTGATGGCTCTGTAAAAATTCAAAATTTCTGGAATCGATGATTCTTATTTTTTTGACCTAACTAACCAGAAAATGAAAAATAAAAAATAAAAGCTGGCCCGGTCCAATGCTTAATGTAATGTGTATATGAGCCGGCTAAAAACAAAAACGTTAAAATCACACAAAGCCGGTTTTGACTGTTACAATCACCTACAGCCACAGGTGGTGATTAATGATGATGAACGGCTCTGATTAACTTTGGTATAATTTGGCGCTAGTAGTTTTGAAAAAAAACAGATTCCGCAACGCAACGCAACGAATTTGTTACTAACTAGGAAACCGCCTAAAATGCAAAAAATGGGCCCATTATTAATTTTGGGTATTTGCGAAAATGGGAAAGAATCAATGGAGGGATTGATTCGTAGCGTTGATCTCGCCTCGTGACGTGGTTAATTACATTTTTTTGATAAATAAATATTGGTACTCCATTTTCATTGTTTGTTTATTTACTTACGACTGACTTTTTGTGAGCTGAAACAATGCAAACATGACTCTGTTTGGCGCGTGAAGTAATTGACTTTTAAATAAATAAAAGTAGTGTGAGATTCGTGGCTTCAACTCAACTCAACCTATCACGTTTGGTTTGCCTCAACTTATGTTTGGCGCGTACTTTTTATGCTTTGTGCATTCTTAGCTGTCTTCCCAAATCAACAAATTGTTTTCTTTTTTTTTAAGCGAAAGACTCCTTCTAAAGTCCAATCCTTAACATAGCGGCAATATCAATATTATTAAGTTGAGTTTTATTGGCAAATTTCATCTGTTTATACTATTTTTCATATCATTTTAGTTTCTACTTTTCAAAAACTATATGTATTTCTATATTCATTTTCTTATAGTATCAAATTATTCATTACACATACATAGTTGTTCTATTTTTTTTATCGTCAGAGATTATTATCTCCGTCTTTTTTTATAAAATTTCGTTTGACTAAATTATACTATTCATCTATCACGTTTCGACCGTAATTTTTTAATAATATATAGATGTAAATATTAGCATATAAGGGTATGGAGCAGCTTTAAATCCTTGTGCCAGTTATCCCACCCATCGAGGTGTCTCCAATCTAGCGAAGGATTAGTCACTACGTTCTGCGGTAGATACCCCAGTCTCGACCAAAAAAATATTAGCATATAAGATCTTATTTGATTTGTTTTGATGAGTACTTTAAAAATATCAATTTTTTTATAATTTTTACTACTAAATAATTAAAGATATTTGTAATTGAAATTGTGCATTGGTGTACGTGCAGAAATCAAATGGGTTCTTATATTTAAGGACGGAGGTAGTATTATATTACGTATTAAATGAATATGCAATCCTTTCACATTGATTAATATCATTATGATCACAATATCGACCAATATGTCTCTTGTTTTGACTCTCAATACGAATTTTATAAAATTCACTATTGAATTTAAAGTTTATATCATATAGATCATCAATGTAAATTTTTTAAAAAATTTATTTAATATGTTATTGAGAACCAACAAATGAACAGTTTATTAGTTTTGTTGAATAGTATTAATCTTGATAAACCTCAATAACATATCAAACGATTTTTCAATTTTTTAAAAATTTGTACGGTAGATTTATATGATATAAACTTATAATTCAATGATAAATTTTACAAAATTCATATTCGTTACAATGTAATTGAGAATTTATGCCCATGCATGATATATATATATGGAGGATTTGTGCATGGCAACATTTGCCTAGTATTGATAGGTGTAACTTCATCACCATTACTGGCCACTTAATCCGTTTTTAGGGCTGACAAGAGTCAAACCCAACCACTAATCACTTGGACCATCTTAAGTAGGGTATAGATTATTTTAGTTATTCTTTTTATTTTATACTATTATTTTAGTCATTCCGATGAAGAGATGAAATACCAAGTAATTTTCCTATTAAAACATACAGCTATAAAAATGCATGAAGCTATTATTATTATTATTACATTTATCACATTGAAGAGTAAGTTTCTGTCAAAAAAAAAAAACATTGAGAGTAATCTGAATTTAGTCAAAATATAAATAAATTTGAAGAGTAATCTGAAGCCATTTTGGGCCGACGCATGACGGCATTGCCGAAAGAAGGATTAGCTACAAGCAAACACGTGTAGCCAATACTGATATGTGTACGAATCAGAATTACACCCCCAAATCAATACTGATGTAAAATATATCCTTCATTCATTCATATGTTGATGTTAAATATACATAATTTAAAAAAGAATTTTGACATTTTTCTAAATATTTCACTTTGACGTACAACACACTCTTTGGATCATAAATTATCCATTTTAAAAGTGAAAAGACACCGTTATAAAGTCTTTATTCTCATATTCGCCACATCAGAAATGTTAAATGACACAAAATTAGTCATATACTACTATACACTACAGCAGAAATCTGAATTTACTTGTAAAAAAACATTATCACTAAAATGTAAATCATAATAAAGTCCTATTTAATTAGCATATTGTAAACCCTATACATGGCAATTATCCAAGGCTGAAGTCTGTTTGCCACAAAAACAGCAGACTAAAGTAATTCAACTTCTGAACAAAACCATAATACAATATATTTTTTATGATTACATCATACTCAATTTTCTTTTTAGAATAAACCAAACACTAGTTAAACCAGTCCACGTAGAATGAATCATAAATAAACTCAGTAGCAGTTCCATGTTGAGATTTATCATCACATCATTCAAGTTAACGGGAAGCCGTGTGTTTGGTTTTGTAGTGTAGCGAGTTATTATTCTAATATGGTAAAAAAGATGCAACAAACAGGTTATATGGGGATGAAAACAAATCAATATCATTTCATATAGAAATGAAAAGAATACTAATGCAATAACCACAGAAAATCAAACGAGCGAAAACTGTGTTGATAAACGTGAAGCATAAAATTTGTGCTCCAACAACCGGGTAATGTCACTTCAATCCTCGCACCTGATCACTCACAAAAGTCACAAAGAACACATGTAGTTGGAGAATCTTTTATTGAGAACCTGTATCCTAACCTAACATTAATAACGGACCCGCAGCAACATCTATGGCAAGGTCCAGAGGGTCCAGTACAAATTTTGTGCGGTTTCTTCTAAATAATAGGTTTAGATCAGGGGTATATATACATTATAATCATTAGTCATTACTGTAAAAAATATATATAACAATTATTACTAATAAAATACAAACGTTCACTACCAAAATTGGATGACTCAAGTCTCAACTCCACTATGCCAACATATCCACAAGGAGTCGGAGAACATATATTAAAGTAATCCGCCGCTTAATATCATATATTACCTTGACAAGAAACTACGAAAAGCTGAGTTTCAATAATTCACCAATTGTGCAACTGAGAAGTGATGCTTTTCTCAACAGGATGATATTGTGTATGCATGTATCTCTTAGCTTTCTCAGAACCGGGCTGCTCAAGCCATTTTTCATATAAACCTTTAATAATGGGATTGTCGAATGGTTCTGCTGGCAAAACCTATCACATGGAGATACAAAGTCATTCCCTGTTTAAAAATTATAAACCTCTGAAAAGAGAGACAATGTAATACTTTTACAGGTAACCAGGAAGTGAATACTACAAGATTGTGCATGAACAGAAACAATATTAAAAAGTCATCTTTACTGTTTTACAATTAAGAAAAAAAGTAAATACAAGATGATGTGATTGAAAATTAGTGTGTATGTTCTCAAACCAAATAAGGTACATTTTCTCAAATCAAACGTATACTAAGCTAATGTTTAGACTTGAAGTTCTCGTTAATACACATATAGACAGACGCATGTGTCCCTTTATGCAAGTCACACTTTTCAAGAAATGAAGTACAACATAGCAAACTAACTTGTCTAACATAATACTCACATTTTCCAGATAAACTGATTCTAATAGCTGACTCAGTTGTTTAGCAGATTGCCCTGGAATTGGTTTGATTTGACCTCCCCCATTTAAGCAACCTGTTTCAATGAGCCATTGTGTTCAGTTAATACCTATTCAATTACCGAGCCTCAATGGAAAAATTAATACAATGGAAAACACTAAAAACCAACAAATCAATGCAATTCCAGAGAATTGAGAAATATGGTACCTGAAGGGCATGCCATGATTTCCAGGAAGTGATAATCATATTTCCCTGTTTTAAGTTTTCGTACAATGTTTTGCAAGTTACGGAAACCATAACAGAGAGCAAATTTCAACACTGTTTCTCCTTCAACCTGCATAGACAATATGATTTAGAACAGCAACAGCAGTAATACTTGACTCCCTGAAATAAAATGCAAACACTCTTTCAAGAAAGAAAAAAAAACATACATCTATTATTGTTATATAAAAGAGGTGTCTCAACGGTTTATCATGGGCCAGACATAGCCAAACAACCCAATAATGTATCATACTCTAAGCAGGAATAGAATGAAATGTCTAAATAACAAATAGGAAAAATTAACCCCAGTTTACAAACCATCAAACCCTGACCTTAACAGCAATAAGATATGCCACTTTTTAAATATAAGAAACATATACCCAGAGAAACAAACTCTAACTATACTGGACAGAAAGACCTTAAATTTCAGCTTCATACCAACAAGCAGAGATTGAGCGTGAGAGGAACAATCAAGGACTTGTATTCATGTTAGTTAGAATAATAAATCACAAGAAATAGAGAGATGATATTTTAAAAATATTGCCCCTGTGAACTGTGCTGAAAATTTATATAACTTTGAAATGATTCTTCATAGGTAGATAAAACCTTTCCTAAGGTGGATAACAGCCTTTATAACGTGGTTAGATATTCAAAGGTTCTAGGACCTGATAACAACATTCCTCAAAGGATTTTTATATATAAAGTAGTTGGTAAGAACTTGCCTCCAAAGTAACTTCCTGAAAATCGGAATTCCTGATGTTTCTGAAGTTCAAAGGGCCATCAATATGTTTTCCGAACAGTGTTTTAGCAGCATATCGGAATATTGTTTCTGCATAACCTCCAGAGCTTCCACGGACCCCATAAAGGTATCCTTCTTCATTTATATTTGTTAGCCTGCAAGCACCACACTGTCTCAGAACATCGTTGTTTGACAATCTCGAGAACTTAAGCAAAGGAAACAATTGTAAGTTTCTTACAGTTTATCCAGAGGATCCTCTTCTAAGCTTTTAAAATCAACTTCTTTTGACTGAAAGATTGAACCCCAGACATGACTAAATATACACATTAATATGTAAAAGTAAGAGTTCACAAATGGAATGCATAAAAAATTTCGAACCTGAATCAATTCCAAAATCTCTCCAGTTGTCAATACTGAATCCACCTCCGAAATCATGTTAACTTCACCTTCACGCCCTTCAGTATGCGGCTCTAATTGGAAAACAAAGTCGTCCCTAGAAGCCTCTAGCTTCTTATCATAACAAGGCATCACGGTGACATGGTATACTTCTTCTGGCCTGTTGAAACAATTACTCAAGCATATTACTCTAGGAATTGCAGCATGCCAAACATAATGTAGGTATTAAGATATCATCAAGAGATTAGGTCCCCCCTCCCCTCCTCATATTATTTAGAGTTACTCCCTTTGTCCCTAATTATAAGCAACCTTTCAAAAAAAGTCTAGTCCCTAAATATATAAGCCCATATACAAATTACTAGGTGCATTTATTACTTTTTCCCTACACATACCCCTAATTATTACTACTAACTTGCATTGGAATGCGAAAAGTCAAATTAAATACACATACAAACAAAGGACAATTTAGCAAAATTCTCACACAAACTAGACACAATGATTACACTACTAACTTTTCTTAATATATGTGAAATTAGTAAGAGGAACTGATAATAAGGAACGGAGGGAGTAAATCACAACCTGAGTTCCATATCTTGGCATACATAGCGCTTTATGATAGTTCCAATTGTTTGTTGGGGACTCTTCACTGATGAAATGTAAGGTAGAACAAAGGATCCATGTTGCTTTTCAGCATAGCATATCCAACCTGCATATAGATGTTCACACCAATAATCAATAGGTAAGTATATTTCCTCCGCTACTCAAGACTCATTGCTAAGCCCATTCTGCACATTAAAAAGTAATTAAGCTCCTTTGTCCCATATTTCCTACTCAAAATGGAAACTGCACTGATAAATCCCAACAGAAATGAGGGAGCCATGTTTGTCAAAAGCATAGAATATAGATAGCAAATATAACATCCTGAACTTCCAGTTCATTTTCCTACTAAATCAGTGTTGTCGATGGCAGAGAGCCAAGATACCACCATACCGACTGCCATGTGGCGTCATCATGTAAGAGTATGCCGGAAAATCCTGCCATATTGGCTAAGAGTTGGTCATGGCGGAGAGGCCGAAACCTGCCACCGATATTTGACAACACTGTTCTAAATCCAGAATAAAAGAATCATATCATCCAATATATATTTGTACCTTCTACCCACAAGTCCAGACACATGTCAAATATAACCCCTAGAAATGTATTTACTGATAAGTCAATACCTCGCGTAATTTTTAATGCACTACACTAAGTTTTTTTTTTTATATTTTTGATATTACTGCGTCATGAATCATTATGCACATGTCAACTTGTGTCTGGGATCGAAGTATGTATGTTTCACTGACACAATTTGCCAAAACGACTATAAGTTGAATTTTCCATACCAGGGCATGCTGATGCAATCATGGGTAGGCTTGACTTACTCCTCTCATCATCTACCAATTGACTTTGTCTATACCTTGTGATGAATTCCACACAAGATTCGATCAGGGTCAAGTCTCTACTGCAACTTGTATCAAAAATAGCCCTCACCCCCAAGGATTTGAAAAATCTTGTCAGTTTTTTGAAAGCCTGAAACATTAGAAGTTTCACATTTCATCTAAAGGGATCAAGAATTTGGAATTTTCCTTCCCAAATTTATTAGAAAGAATAACCTTATAAGAAAAATTGAAAGAAATTATGAACAAGAGCAAAGTGTCACCTGAAGAGGAGAAATGCCAAAATGGGCTGCAATAGAAGCCCTTGACTGTGGAGAAACAGACACTATCACTGCCTTTCCTTTGCTTATAGTGGACATAAACTCATCTAAACCTTGCTTCTCTAGCATAACTGTCTCCGCTGATGTGACACATCCACTGTATTACAAAACAAACAAATTATAATTCTGTATAACCTAGTAACTTACTCTTTAATAACTATATATCTAAAGCTTAAAGCAAGCTGCCTTTCATTTACAACTTGTATAGAATCAATTGGAGCACTTGATATTCTCACACACCTATTGGCCCCGCCCAAACAAACTTACTTGTAAGCTGTAAAAGAAACTCCAAGAACCAGAACATTATAAGGCTAAATTCATCACCAAATAATGTGATTTTGTTGGTTCTCGAGTGAAAGTTTGCTGGATTGTCTGGGGTGAAAATAGTAGAAAGATGTGGGCCCCCAAAACAATTCAGTCACAGGAACCCACTATTTCTCGTGACCAGTAAAATTGACGCTTGACAAAAAAATTCCATAGCCAGTAATTTCACAGCAAGTCAATCACATGTGAACTGAACCACTCGCAACCAACACATTCTTCACAATTTCTTATAAGAACCAAAATGATACAATGGGTATATCATATGGACTAGAAAATCATTTATGCCTTTCTTTTTCATGGTTCTATTACACCCTTTACAACAGGGAAGTTAATCAAGTATGATAAGTTGTCAATTACATTTAGAAAGTCATTCTCTCAAGTTACTTTCTTTTGATCACCGGAATTACTTTCGCATTCACTTAACGGATAGCTTAACTACTCTCATAGTCTCGTACTAATAAAACTTTGTGAGTAAGTTTCTAATCCCTAAAACCCTCTAAGATGAAGAGGCAAAGTATTTTTCACTATGCAACAATATCATCCATATATTTAGTTATTTATCAAGTACATAATAGACAAACAAACAATTACACAGCCAAAAACTAACTATGCTAATAAAAGTGGAGAGAATAACTTAACCTGCATGCCAAACAATCCTTGAGCGAAATTTTAACAGGTTCTGACTTCACTTTTCTGTCAGCAATTGAAACCTATAATTAACAAAGTTATGCAAAAAGTTAACAAACAAGTTTCCTATTGGTTTAATAAGCCGTAAAAGAAAACTTCAAATCTTTGTACCTCAACTTTATCGGGAATTTTTTTCTTCCCGTTGAGGGAAACTATGCATGCTTGTGAAGGTGCAAGGAAATCATTGAGATCTCCAATTCGAAGTGCCGGTGAGAATTTCTCAGACATCTCTGACAAGTGGTCAACGACCACAGCGTCTGTGATGAACTAACTATAATGGACGGCTACAAAAACGCGATGAACTGATTCAACGGCGGCGCAATTTCTTTATGTTTCTGTTTCTTAGTTAAGACTAAGATTTGGGGTCTTTTGTAAAAGAAGAAGAAGGAGCAGAAAGAAGGATATTTTTGTGGGAGATGCTAGGTACAATTGATAAATCATGCCGGTACAATAAAATATATTGATTAATAGTTAGATGATACGTTGGATTGTATTTGACACGTGACAATAATTAATTCTTAAAATATAATTTAAAAATGATGATGTGGATAAAAAATAGTTTTTTATTGATTAAATCTTCTATTGTACTGGTACATTAACTTTTGCCAAAAGTACCGTAGAATTTCCCATTTTTGTTTCTCGGTTTTTGTCTAAAAAAATATTAAAGAATGAGTAAAGCACTAATTTTAATTTTAGCACTACCAAAAAAAACCACTAATTTTATTTTATTTTTGTCAACAAAAAACCCGCTAATCTTTATAATCAGAAGAATTTCTCTTACCAATAAATCACATTTTTTGAGCACAAACTTAGACACACATTTAAAACTAATATTTTTCATGTAACCAATTTTTTCGTGCTTGACAAAATAATTTCTACTCTTTTTTTCGTTAACTTTACGTGTCCGTTTGCGTGATACATATTTTTTATAATTTTATTTGTATGATTGTAATAATAATATTATGCAATTTAAATAGTTACCGTTTTTAGTTGGAATATAAGATAGTTATAAGGAGTTTTTCTTCAAAAAAAAAATTTTGTTGAAGATTTCTTTAAATTTGGTTGTTATGAGAATAATTTGAAATTGAGGGTAAAATAGAAATAAAAAAATGTTTCGCCAAAAGAGTGTATCTTCTTTATATAGATATAAATATTATTCACTTTATAATAGTGTTGTACATGTACGGGTACGGTATCGGTACCCGATACGGATACTAGTACGGAATATGGTGTTTTAAAAAAATTAAGATAACGTACGTTGGTATAAATTTTTTTAACATAAATAAAATATTAATATTATATTGTTAAAATAATAATTAAACATAAAAAATATTATAATTTAAAATTTCTTGACCAAAAATTAAAAAGTACTCGTTTTAATTGTTCAAAAATATCAAAACAATCACATTAAACTAAAATATAATTTGTTCAAAAAGAGTTGAGTTCTAAACATTAATAAAAAACATTAAAAATGTCGATTATTCACAGAGTTAAGACTTAAATCTTCTTAACGAAAATTTAAATATTCTTAAAAAATATCAAATCTTTCCAAAAAAAAAAAGATTTTTGAAAAGCATCGAGTGCGTATTAGTACCCGATACGTATCCGTACGGTTACTCTCTCTAAAATGGAACATTCGTGCATCACTACTTTATAATGATATTTTTAAATTAACATATCATCATGTTTTTTTTTTTCGCAAAAATGGCCAATTTATATGTCTTGGCATTATATTGAAAGCACTTCAGAACAAAAAAAAATAATTGTATTTAATAAAAATTTATAAACTGTTAATTTTGACGGTTCTCAATAACACATCAAATAATTTATATTTTCATTAAAATTCGACAGAAATAATCTATATAGTATAAACTTTCAATCCAACAATAAATTTATAAAATTAATATTTATTATAATATTAAAATATCTAAATCGTGTTGTTTGGCCTAAACAAATAACTAGCGTATGACACCATCATACTTATTTTCTCTCTTTGTTTGGCCAACTCTCCATGTTCTCTTCGTAATTTGTCATTTCGATAAATGATGGCAGAACTATCCTTTTTACCTCTTGTCAAACAACAATGATAGTTGTGTTATTGTGCATGCTATTCTTGTCTATAACTTATAGATTGATCGGATCGACGTGACAACTAACGTGCTTCCCAAATAATTTGGAGATTTAGTCTCATCATTGTTGTCATCCGATAACATTATATATGCAGGAGATGTGGGTATAAACCTCGATCATTCTACTTATCCACTTTAAAGATAGAATTTTTTAACCCAAAGCTACTTGTTCCCTTCATCCATGTTTTTTCTTATTTGACGAAATCTTCATGTTCTTTGGAGAACGATCGATTAAGTGTAAGACCTTCATAACTCTTCATTTCTATAAATGAGGGTGAAATTATCTTTTTTACCTCATGCCAAAACAATAATAATGATAATTGTAATATCCTTTCAAAAAAAATAATAATGATAATTGTAATATGTTATTGTAAAATATATTTTTCTTATCTTTTTATTTAACACGCACGCGACTAAATAAATATTAGTTGCCAAAATTATCAAGAATTGATTTTTAAAATTTATTACTTAGGGGGGGTTATTCAATTGGGATTTCAATGGATTTTAAAAGACTTTTTTATGATAAAAAAGTCTTGAAGATTTTAAAAGACTTTGTGGGATTATATTGATTCTGTGAGATTTTGAGAAACTTGTTTAAAAAACTTTTGCTTATTTTTTATAAAAGTCTTGATTGAATAACACAATATTTACTTACTTTTTTAAAAAGTCTTGGTTGAATAACACAAGACTTTTTTATCTTAAAAAGTCTTTAAAGTCTTTTAAAATCCATCGAAATCCCAATTAATAACCCCCCTTAGTGAATATTGAATTTTTTTTTAATGAAAATATGTGAGAAATTAGTATTATATCTATAAACAATGAAATAAAATAGTTGACAAATAAATTTTTTATTTCATATAAATGTTGATTTTTGTAAGATAAGTGTATTTATTTAACTATTCTACTCTCAAATCTCTCATGTTCAAACCCCTTTGTACAAAATTTATATGCATTTTGTTAGGTATTTTTTCATATGTTTCTTAACGTACCAAATTATAATTTTTTTAAATTCACGATTTTGTCAAAGTTTGTTATAACCAAAAAAAGTGAGTTTGTGTTAAAAATCATACGAAATGTACCTAAGTTTTTTTCTTTTATAAAATACCTAGGTTTTATAAAATATTTAGGGTATATTAGTAATTTTCATTTTTAATATATAATATATGGCTATAATCATATGTAATGACTATAAATATATGAAATGAGTCATTGTTATATAGTTGTTAATGTTATTTGTTATTAAAATCAAAAGAATAAATGTATGACCATAATCATTTGTAATTCATGAAATTTTATAAAATAAAATAAAAATCATAATAATGAGATAAAGGCAATTCAATGTTAAGTATTTAATATTCAAAATTAATATTTTATTTAAAATCAATAATATCTTAATTGTTTTTCTTTACATATTTTAATTAATATTCATAATACTAATTTCTTTGCATAAGAATCTTGTTATAATAATAATAATAGCGATGAAGAAATAATAATAATAATATTGAAATTAATATTACTTTATTTAAAATTATCAGGTACTTATCATATTGAAGATGGTCTAGCCTCTCAACATGTTTTAAGGCCTCCAAATTTTTGAAAACCTAGAGTACGTTAAGTGGTCTGGAGAGAATTTTTCAATCATTTAGGTAGATAAATTATTTACTAATAAACTATAAAATTGAAGACAAAAGCTATGTGATTTTGAAACTAGAGACGAAGTCACTAAGTTTAGTTTAATAGCGAGGAATTTGACAATATATTAGAGATTCTAATTTGATTCCCAATTTTTTATTTTTATATTAGAAAAAGGAATTGTTCTCGTCATAAATTGATATTTGAACTTTTCTCTATCTATCTTATATGTTCCTTAGTTAATAGCCTTTTTTTTTGAACTAGCAAAAGACCCGTGCGATGCACGGGTCGTGTACATTACGATAATAATTAATTCTAAACTAAAATTTAAAAATAATAATAATTTAAATGATTTGTTAAATATTTACACTATGCTCATTGTGAATTAATTTTATGTGTTTTTATATGCGGAGATATAATGAAGTGCTAAATAAAATGGTAAATAAATTTTTTATGTCTCAATATAATGAAGCGCTAAATAAATTTTTATCATATGAATATTTAAAATTTCGAGTTTTAATTCCTCAAAATGTTTTAGCCAATTTTTAGTCTTTTAAATATTTCCCGTCATGATGTTTGATATTTCTTTTAGTCAACTATATGTACTATTTACATTTTTAATGAGGTTTTTTTTTGACAAAATTTTAATGAGATTTTATATTAATGTTTGTAATATTATAAAAAACTACTCCACAAAAATTCGTATTTTAAGCGCCGAAAACATAAAAATTCAAATTTAATTCATCCATTATTATTAAAAAAATATGAATTATTACAAATATTTTTAATGTCCTATGTGTTTATATTTAATTTAAAGTCATTATTTGTGTTTTTACAATGCAAAAGGTAATTATTAAGTGATATTTTAAATATCAATAATATTACTACAATATTTCAATAAAATGTTTGTTTATTTTGTATGTGGAAATTTGTTTAAATATTGTCATGTGTCCGTTGAAAATTTTATACGCTTATATCTGTGCTTACAAATATTTTTGTAACATTTGTCGAACTTATGAAAGATTTGTTGTATTCTATAATTGATTAAATCACATGTAAAAGTATAAAAAATGATAAGTCTTATATATATAACATATTTGAACCAATTTAATGTTTCTCAGTGACAAACACTCGTGACATATTTTTTTATACATTCATGGGGTGACAAATACTCATCTTTTTTTTTTTTTTACAAATACTCATCTTGTTACATTTTTATTTATAATTAACATCTACCAATGCAAAATTATATAAATTCAAATCAAGCGATAGTACGTTATAGTAAAATAAATTTTAATAAAATGTTGAATATTCTTTAATGAAAGTGAAAATACGAAGTGAATAATAGAAATAGAAATTAGATAATAAATAGATACTATTAAATTAAAAGAGAAAAAATAAATAAAAAAAGTTGAAAATGAAAATAAATTAATGACAAAATTAAAAAATAAGAGAGAGAGAGAGATAATAAATAATGAAAAAGTAAGAGAGATAATAGTAGTGGAAAGAGAAATAATAAAAAATTGAAAAAGTAAGAAAGAGAGTATATAAAAAATAATAAAAGAAAATGAAATGTGATTTGACACATAAGGGTAAAAGAATTGAAACTTTATCAAAATATGTGAGGACAAAAATGGAATTTTGGTAGTCACTAATTTTATTATTGTAGTGGTAGATGATGGATCTTACGAAGACTCTCATACCACTTGAACTATCCTACAGAAACTTTCAGTTAATAGTGTAATACTACTTAAACTATTATACGAACACTTGTCTACTATCAATATAAAAAAGTTAATCTACTATCAATATAAAAAAGTTAATTACCACCAAATTCTCATAATTATCCCCAATAAACATAACAAACTCTCTAATTTGATGGTCATAATTGTCATTTTTATTTTATGTATTCAGATTTAATTTAATTAATTAATAAATGTCCTCAAAAATTGGTCATTTTTTAAGTTTGGTCAGATATGTAATTATTAATCGAAGAAGCTTTTAATTATGACCCTTAATTATGACTTACAACTTTACAACTTCTAATACTGATTGTATTTTAGAATGACACACCGCTCAATATATACTTATAACAACTCTCTCAATAATCCATATATCGATCTTATTTTTCCTTTTCTTTTTCGGTTCATTTTCCTCTTCTTATTTTCTTCTCCAAATACTAACAGTCATGGTTCATTAATTTCTAAGATGTCATTCTTTCTAACTTCCAATTTCATTATTTGTTTCTCCATTTTTCTATCTACTATAACTATATATTAATATAATATGCTAAGTAATTTACTAATAAATCCTTTTTAAAATTTAATCACATTTATTTAAGTCTTAACTAATGTCCTTTATTGTAATTAACTAAATTGTGAAGAAGTTACTTCCCACACAAATCAACAATTAGTCACAGATTTAGTAAAAAAAAAAAAAACTTAGTCATAGATGTCATTTTTTTCACTACGGCGAATAATTTGCTCAACTGCCTTCCAAAGTGCATGTTTTTTCATTGTGTTCCACTACCACACGTCTTTTTCTCAACTATCTTCTAAAGTATATGTTTATATATTTTTCTCAACTATCTTATATGTTTACAACCTTAATCCATTCCTTTGCTTTCTTCGTTTTGCCGCCGCCATTACTATCGACACGGTAATACTAATTTCTCCTTTCCTTCAATTTTACTGCTTCTTTCTCTTACTTCAGAGTCAACAGTTCCAAGAATTATTCCAATCTCTTACAGGTTATTGTTTTTAAATATTTTTAATAATTTAGTTTTATATTTATGTAGTTCAAACAAATTCTTTTTGGAAAAAATAAATATTGAAAATTATGTTTAAATTTTTAATGTTACTAGATGAACAAAGAAAAATATTTGACACGATCATGGAAGCTGTTCGGAAGCAAAAAGGCGAAGTTTTTTTCTATATGGATATGGTGGAACAAGAAAAACTTTCAAGTGGAACACTTTAGCAACAACTTTACGGTCAAAACGAGACATTGTTTTGACCGTAGCTTCTAGCGGAATTGCATCTTTATTGTTGCCTGGAGGAAAGACAGCTCATTCAAAGTTCAATATTTCAGTTTCAGCACTTGAATCTTCTATTTGCAATATAGAGAAGGGAACTGAACTAGAACAACTTTTAAAATTAACAAAGTTAATTATATGGGATGAAACTCCTATGGCTCACAAATTCTGCTATGAAGCTTTGGACAAATCCTTAAAAGACATAATGAGTGAGTGATCAGTGCATTTTAGTGCACTTTTTAATCACTCTATGCTATGGCAATTATATGACTTCTCCCACTATTTTAGTGTTTTTATCATGTTTTGTGTCTTGAGTCAAGTTTTGCCAATAAGTGAGTTTTACTATCTATTTTCGTAATAAACAGTAATTTGACACCTTCTCATTGCGCAGACCATAACTGGAGCTAGGAGAATCCAAATGAGGCTTGCGAATATGCGTTGGAAAGCTAAGAAACAGAGCTACAACTTTCATGTTGAAGTCGGAAGCTAATTCATAGCGCAAAGGGGTCATATTTACTCGTCAATGTTCCAGACTTACATAGACTTAATTATTTTACAGCATAACTTATATTTTTCGGCCCAATTGTTTTATGGCCCGTTTTCTTGCTCTATAAAACCGAATTCCTGACCTAGGTCAGGGTTTTACACTTCATTCACGAAAATAAACCTTAGAGCAGCCGTTTTTGCTATGGAGAACTAAGAACCCTAGATCAATTTGTTGGTTTAAGACACTTCGATTCATTATCTTGAGGTTTGAATTCTAATGCAATTTCAATTCATGTTTCTATTTCTTTCTCTGTAAATTTCGCCGCCTCCCTTACCATATGACTTGCAATTTATTTATCATTTGATGCTTTATTATATGTATTTCGGTTTGCAAGTTTTTACGAGGTTATTCGAATTAAGTTACCGCTTGTTTAATTTAATTCGGTTAGGAATTTACAGAGTCTACACGCTTGTTGTATGATTGATTGAATTCATGTTATTATAATATTGATCGTGATTCTGTAACGCTTGTTTCCTCTGTCGTGATCAATTAAATATTCTGTTTTACGCTTGTTAAAACTACCTGAATTCATATAAAACTAATTGACGCTTGATTAGTTAGTTTTATGATCAATCAAGAATAGAAACTGAAAAGAATATTTTTCCGTGAACCTGTGATAGATAATGGATGAAGTTGGACGAAACCAATGGATTGATTTCTTTACTATCTATTAAATTTCAAACACTTTTACTTTCTGTCTAACAAAACAAAACCCCCATATTTTATCTTTCTAAATTTGTTCTAATATTGTTAACTGGTTGAGAGTCTTTGGGAAACGACCAAGGTTAACTACCTTGTACTACTTTCAAATTTAATATTATTTTGATCGCGAAACGACCGTGATCAAATTGGCGCCGTTGCCGGGGACTCAAAATATTGTTTAACCAGTATTAGAATCGTACTTTTGTGCCCTGTGGGCGTGCGTGGGCGCGCGCGCACCATACCAGAAAAAAACCTAGTTAGCGAGTAGAACTAGTCTGTTGTGCTTTCTGACCAGGCCATTCTAAGGAAAAAAAATCAAGGATCAAAAGTCCCTTATTTTGGAACAAAATTACGGGATTTGACCATCTCAGCCCCAAATTCCTTGTTTTACTATTTTATTTTAATTTTTTTACTGTTTTCATATTTTCAAAAAAATCCAAAAAAAATTTGTGTCATCTTTATTTGATTTAATTAGATTTATCGTGGTATTTTCAGATTTTATTACTTTCAGTTTAACCAATTTTCCATTTTCCCCACCTATTTACATGTAGGGACATAGTGGGGATTACTGTAATTGTTTGTTTGTCACTTGTTGCATGACCAGGTCTGCTGGAAATTCTCAATTAGTACCTCCTGATTCCGAGATAGAGAGAACATTCCGTGCACGCAAGAGGCTCAACAGAGCTAATAGTGTGCATCTCGGTAACATTGATTCTAACTCTATTTCTTCTGATTCTGAGTCAGACTATTTCCATAACTTATTTGATTCTGATTCTGAACTTGAAAATAACATGGCTGAACAAACACTAAGGCAGCTTGCTGCTCCTGATGTTAATTACAATGGTTTATGTATTGATTATGCTAATGTTGCTGCACCTTTTGAATTGAAATCTGGTTTAATACACTTGTTGCCAAGGTTTAGTGGTCTTGCAGGTGAGGATCCGCATAAGCATTTAAAGGAGTTTCAGGTTGTATGCTCCACACCATTGAGGCCTGAAGGCATCACAGAAGATCACATCAAGCTGAGAGCCTTTCCATTCTCATTACAGGGTGCTGCCAAAGACTGGCTCTATTATCTTGAGCCAAATTCTGTTACAACTTGGGCTGATTTGAAGAGGGTTTTTCTTGAAAAATATTTCCCTGCTTCCAGAGCTGCTTCAATCAGAAAAGAAATATGTGGCATCAGGCAGAGCAATGAGACATTGGCTGAGTATTGGGAGAGATTCAAACATCTAGTTTCCAGTTGCCCTCAACATCAAATCAGTGAACAACTTTTAATTCAATATTTCTATGAAGGCTTGCAACCAATGGATAGAAACATCTTAGATGCTGCTAGTGGTGGAGCACTTGTTGATAAAACTCCAGCTACCGCAAGAATTCTGATTGAGAATATGTCACTCAATTCTCAACAATTCTCAATTAGAAACAATGCTGTGAACCAAAAAAGTGTCAATGAAATTCAAGCTTCTCCTTCTTCCATCAAGGCACTAGAAACCAAATTCGACACCAAAATTGATGAACTTACTTCTTTGATAAAACAGATTGCTCAGAATAAACCTCAAACAGCTAAAGTGTGTGGCATTTGTACTTCTCCTGAACATCCAACCGACACATGTCCTATTTTGCAAGATGAGACAATAACTGAGTTGCCTCAAGCATTTGCAGCAGCAGCAGCCCTTTACAGTCAAAACAAGTTCAACAATCCTGATCTCTCCACCAACAAGTACCATCCCAGTTGGAGGAATCATCAAAACCTCCGATATGGGAACCAATCACAGTCTGCAGCTCCTTCAGCTCCACCAGCCCCTTCTACTTCACTCGAGGACATTGTCAAGCAACTGGTCGCAAGTCAACAACAAACAAATGTTAGCATTCAGAACTTGAACACACAGATGGGACAAATGTCAATTACACTAGGCCAACTGAAAGCTCAGGGCTCTGGTAACCTTCCTGCACAAACAGTACCGAACCCAAATGTCAATTCAAATGTCAGTGCAATTACCTTGAGATCCGGAAGAGTATCAGAACCAGTTCCAGATAAAAAGTAAAAGAAAAGCATTGCATCATCACCTGCTCCAGAACCTGAACATGTCATTGAGCCTTCTGAGCCTCCTGAGACCGAGAAAGAAAAAGTTTATGTGCCACCAATCCCTTTTCCTCAAAGAGTGCAGAAAAATAAAAAGAAGACAGTTGAGGAAGACAAAGAGATTCTAGAAACATTCAGAAAATGTGCAGTTAACATTCCTCTTCTTGATGCAATTAAACAGATTCCTAAATATGCAAAATTCTTGAAAGATTTGTGTACAAACAAGAGGAAGGTGAAGGAAAATGACAGAATCAGCTTGGGAAGAAATGTCTCTGCTTTCATTCAACCCAAACCCAGTGCCTCAGCTAATGTCTCAGTTCTCAGTCAGACCCTGCCACAAAAGTGCAAGGATCCAGGAGTTTTTGCTATTCCATGTTCCATTGGAGACAGAAAGTTTGAAAATTGCATGCTTGATCTGGGAGCAGGTATTAATGTTATGCCTACTTCTGTTTATAATAACCTTGATCTTGGTCCTTTGCAGCCTACAGGTTTGATCGTTCAACTGGCAAACAGGAGCAATGCCCGCCCTGCTGGAGTGCTAGAAGATGTCCTTGTGCAAGTTAATGATTTAATTTTTCCTGCAGACTTCTACATTCTAGATATGGAGGGAGAAACTAACTCCAGCAGGGCGCCCATCATTCTAGGGCGACCATTCATGAGAACATCTAAAACAAAAGTTGATGTTTATGATGGGACTATGTCCATGGAGTTTGGCGATATTGTTGTTAAATTTAATATTTTTGATGCCATGAAACATCCATCGGAGGAACATTCTGTTTTCTATATGGACTTGATTTTTGAGTTGGTTGATGAAACTTGTCCTGAATTCCTTTCTTCAGATTTCCCTTCATTGTCAGATTTTGATGATACTTACTCATGTGACTCATGTACTAACACTAACCTTTGCTCTGTTTGTGCTAAGATTGATTATGCCGTGCAGGATGATAATTTTCATACAGGTGAAGGTGAAGTTGTCAATGAGGCGGTCTGTGCGGTTGAAGTTCTTGACATTCCGGCTGTTCCAAAACCATCCATAGAACAGCCACCTGTCTTAGAGCTTAAACCACTTCCTGAAAATTTGAAATATGCTTACTTAGAGCAAAATGAAAAGTTCCCTGTGATTATTTCCTCTAACCTTGATTGTGAACAGGAAGAAAAGCTTTTGCAGGTACTGAAGCAGCATAAGAAGGCAATCGGATGGACCTTGGCTGACATACCAGGCATTAGCCCCACTAGGTGCATGCATCGGATACTCCTTGAAGAGGGAGCAAAGGTGGTAAGACAGCCGCAAAGGCGACTCAACCCCTTGATTCTTGATGTTGTGAAGAAGAAGGTAACTAAATTGTTACAAGCAGGTATCATTTATCCCATCTCTGATAGTAGTTGGGTAAGTCCAGTGCAAGTTGTACCTAAGAAATCTGGACTCACTGTGGTGAAAAATGAAAAAAATGAACTTGTACCCACTAGAGTCCAGAACAGTTGGAGAGTTTGTATTGATTATAGGAGGTTGAACCAGGCAACTAGAAAGGATCACTTTCCTCTACCGTTCATTGATCAAATGCTTGAACGGTTGGCAGGTAAATCACATTACTGCTTTCTTGATGGTTTTTCAGGTTACTTTCAGATTCACATTGCACCAGAAGACCAAGAAAAGACCACTTTCACGTGTCCTTTCGGCACATTTGCTTACAGGAGAATGCCTTTTGGTCTTTGCAATGCACCTGGCACATTCCAGCGATGCATGCTTAGTATTTTCTCTAATTTCATTGAAAATTGCATGGAAGTGTTTATGGATGATTTCACTGTCTATGGCACCTCTTTTGATGCATGTTTAACTAGTCTGAATTTAGTTTTGGCAAGATGCATTGAAACTGACCTTGTTTTGAATTTTGAAAAATGTCATTTTATGGTTCAACAGGGAATTGTCTTGGGTCACATAATTTCTGAAAAAGGAATTTCAGTTGACCCTGCAAAAATTGATGTGATTTCTACACTGCCTTACCCGTCTTGCGTTCGCGAGATTCGTTCTTTTCTTGGTCATGCAGGTTTTTACAGGCGTTTCATCAAGGATTTCAGCAAGATAGCCCTCCCGCTGTCAAATTTGCTGAAATCAGATGTAACTTTTAACTTTGGTGATGCATGCAAAAAGGCATATGATTTCTTGAAAAAAGCATTGACTTCTGCTCCCATCATCCAGCCTCCCGACTGGAGCATTCCTTTTGAACTTATGTGTGATGCATCTAATTATGCAGTGGGAGCAGTACTTGCACAGAGGGTGGAAAAAGTAGCCCATGTTATTTATTATGCTTCTAGAACTTTAGATTCTGCACAGGCTAATTACACCACCACTGAAAAGGAACTTTTAGCCATTGTTTTTGCACTTGATAAATTCAGATCATATTTGCTAGGTTCCAAGGTTATTGTTTTTACTGACCATGCAGCTTTAAAGTACTTGCTAAAAAAGCCTGAAGCAAAACCTAGGCTGATTAGGTGGATGTTGTTGCTTCAGGAGTTTAATGTAGAAATTAAGGATAAAAGTGGAGCCGAGAATTTAGTGGCTGACCACTTAAGCAGGATTGAACATGATGGAGATACCTCTCCCATTCAGGATGACTTCCCTGATGAGCAGTTGCTACTTGTACACGGGGTAACTCCTTGGTTTGCTGATATTGTTAATTATCTTGTTGCTGGTGTTTTTCCTGCAGGTGCATCTCAGACACAAATGCATAAATTGAAAAGTGATGCAAAGCATTATGTGTGGGATGATCCATATCTTTGGAAGTTCGGTACTGATCAGGTTATCCGGAGATGTGTCCCCGACTATGAGATTGAATCTATTTTGTATCACTCTCATGCTTCTCAAGTCGGAGGGCACTTTGGTCCTCAAAGGACCGCGAGAAAAATACTAGACTCCGGTTTTTATTGGCCGACTGTCTTTAAAGATGCTTATGAGACTTACCGCACTTGCAAGGAGTGCCAAATAGCAGGTACAGCTATCACTCGTAAGAGTGAAATGCCTCAGCAGCCTATGCTCTTTTGTGAGGTATTTGATGTATGGGGAATTGACTTCATGGGTCCCTTTCCCATGTCATTTGGTTTTCTTTATATTCTACTTGCTGTTGATTATGTTTCAAAGTGGGTTGAGGCCATCCCCACTAGGACTAATGATTCAAAAGTTGTTGCAGATTTTGTCAGGTCAAATATCTTTTGCAGGTTTGGCATACCCAGAGCTATCATCAGTGACCAAGGCACTCATTTCTGTAACCGCACCATGGAGGCTTTGCTCCGGAAGTATGGGGTTGTGCACAAAGTCTCTACTGCATATCACCCCCAAACTAATGGGTAAGCTGAGATCTCAAATAGGGAGATAAAGCAAATTCTAGAGAAAATGGTGCAACCAAACAGAAAGGACTGGAGCCGCCGTCTAGAAGACGCACTTTGGGCTCAAAGAACAGCTTTCAAGACACCCATCGGGATGTCTCCTTATCGCCTTGTATTCGGTAAGGCGTGTCACCTACCTGTAGAGATTGAACACCGTGCTTATTGGGCGGTGAAGGGTTGTAATATGGAAATACAAGAAGCAGGTAAAGAAAGAAAACTCCAATTACAGCGACTTGAGGAGCTTAGGCTTGAAGCCTATGAGAGCTCTAGAATTTATAAAGAGAAAACTAAGCACTTTCATGATAAGATGATTTCTAGGAAAGAATTCTCTGTGGGCCAGCAGGTTTTACTGTTCAATTCCCGCCTAAAAATCATGGCTGGGAAGCTTCGATCCAAGTGGATTGGCCCTTTTGTTGTTACTAATGTTTTCCCTTTTGGTGCTGTAGAAATAAAAAGTACAGGTACTGGCAAAGTTTTCAAAGTAAACGGACAGCGGCTGAAGCTGTTCCATGATAATTATGTGCCTGATGAAGCACCGGTTGAAAAGCTCTCCTTGGATGAGCCTCCCTACGCCTCGACAGCTACACCTTAGCCCCTCGGGTGTGTTCCTTCCTTTACTCTCACTTTCTGTTTATTATGACATTGCGGACACTGTCTGATTTAAGTGTGGGGGAGGGACATTTTACTTTATGTTTAAAAAAAAAAAATTAAAAAAAAATAGAAAATTGTCATGAGTAGTCACATGTTCTAAGGTAATAGTAGATAGTTGTAGGGTTGGTGAAATCTTTGGAAATTTTTGTTTTGATACTTGATATGATAGTCTTTGCAACTTTAATGTACAACTGCTTGAACACTGTCAATCTTAGTAATGTCTAGATAAATCTCTGAATTACACATTCTTTAGATTAAGTTGTTTGAATTTGAATATAATGAAGGGGATGATTAGAACTAAGTGTGGGGGTAAGGCTAAATAAAAGATAGACTGATCATTGCTATTAATTAAAGAAAAAGGGAAACTTCTTGAGAGCTAAAAAAAAAAAAAAAAAACAATTACCCTTAGTAGTTTATTTTAGCAGTCAGCACCATCTCAAGGCACAAACTAAGTGGGAAACTGATGAATATAAGTGAATGATCTTGTTTATATGGTTACTATTAGTTGAAACTCATTAGTAGTTGGTTCAGAGGTGTCTGATTCTGAACTTGGTAGGGCAGGTTACGATCTGATCCCCCGCAACTGCAAAATGGGTAAAGAAAATAGGGGTTTACCAACTTAATGTTATCAGCACCCCTCGCTAATTGATCATAATCACTAACAGGTTTCCCATCATGGGCGTGTACGAGATAACGGGCTTAATGTGATTGCGCCAGAATGAAAAGGCTAGTTTAAAATAATAATAACAATAAGTAATAAAGCTTGAAAGAAGTTGCCCCTGTACTGAAATTGAAAAGCTCTGGATCTCTTGAAAATAAATAGCCCCCCTAGACTAAATTTCTGGTTAAATCCAAAGTTATAGGAAAAGAATGACAGCTTAGCATTTAGAATGGGTAGTTCAGAGAGGGATCTTGACATTACTTTGGTTGACAGTAGGAGACAGTGCACACACACACGCAAGATTGTCATTGAAGGTTGATAGATGAGAATTGTGCCAATTTTTGAACTTTAACCCAAGGTTTGAAACTTGAGGCCTAGAATATGTTGATTGCTCGTGACCAAAAAAAATAATAATAATAGTTTTTTCATTTTGAGTTTTGCACGGAGAGCAAAAGCTTAAGTGTGGGGGAATTTGATCAGTGCATTTTAGTGCACTTTTTAATCACTCTATGCTATGGCAATTATATGACTTCTCCCACTATTTTAGTGTTTTTATCATGTTTTGTGTCTTGAGTCAAGTTTTGCCAATAAGTGAGTTTTACTATCTATTTTCGTAATAAACAGTAATTTGACACCTTCTCATTGCGCAGACCATAACTGGAGCTAGGAGAATCCAAATGAGGCTTGCGAATATGCGTTGGAAAGCTAAGAAACAGAGCTACAACTTTCATGTTGAAGTCGGAAGCTAATTCATAGCGCAAAGGGGTCATATTTACTCGTCAATGTTCCAGACTTACATAGACTTAATTATTTTACAGCATAACTTATATTTTTCGGCCCAATTGTTTTATGGCCCGTTTTCTTGCTCTATAAAACCGAATTCCTGACCTAGGTCAGGGTTTTACACTTCATTCACGAAAATAAACCTTAGAGCAGCCGTTTTTGCTATGGAGAACTAAGAACCCTAGATCAATCCGTTGGTTTAAGACACTTCGATTCATTATCTTGAGGTTTGAATTCTAATGCAATTTCAATTCATGTTTCTATTTCTTTCTCTGTAAATTTCGCCGCCTCCCTTACCATATGACTTGCAATTCATTTATCATTTGATGCTTTATTATATGTATTTCGGTTTGCAAGTTTTTACGAGGTTATTCGAATTAAGTTACCGCTTGTTTAATTTAATTCGGTTAGGAATTTACAGAGTCTACACGCTTGTTGTATGATTGATTGAATTCATGTTTTTATAATATTGATCGTGATTCTGTAACGCTTGTTTGCTCTGTCGTGATCAATTAAATATTCTGTTTTACGCTTGTTAAAACTACCTGAATTCATATAAAACTAATTGACGCTTGATTAGTTAGTTTTATGATCAATCAAGAATAGAAACTGAAAAGAATATTTTTCCGTGAACCTGTGATAGATAATGGATGAAGTTGGAAGAAACCAATGGATTGATTTCTTTACTATCTATTAAATTTCAAACACTTTTACTTTCTGTCTAACAAAACAAAACCCCCATATTTTATCTTTCTAAATTTGTTCTAATATTGTTAACTGGTTGAGAGTCTTTGGGAAACGACCAAGGTTAACTACCTTGTACTACTTTCAAATTTAATATTATTTTGATCGCGAAACGACCGTGATCAGTGAGGATAAGTCTTCTGCGTCCAAAATATTTGGAGGAAAAGTTATAGTTTTTGGTGGTGATTTCAGATAAATCCTTCCGGTAATTCTAAGAGGAAGTAGATCTAATATTGTTCATGCAACAATAAATGCCTCTTATATTTGGGATCATTGCACTATTTTAACCCTTATCAAGAACATGCGGTTGCTAAATGGTTCATCAAATTCAAACTCTGAAGAAATTAAAAAAAAATTGAATGGATATTAAGGATCGGGGATGGAGAAGTTTTAGAACCAAATGATGGATATGAAGATATCCCAGTTTCAGATGAACTTTTAATTTCAGAATTTGATGGACCCATTGATGCAATTGTTAAGAGTACATATCCTGATTTATTGAATCACTAAATTGATGGTCAATATCTACAAAGTAGAGCTATTTTAGCTTCTACAATTGAGGTTGCAGATGAAATCAATGATTATATATTGAACTATTGAAGCACATTCCAGGTATTTCAAATTCATTAGTTGAATAGATTATTTAATATAATTTATAACATATGCAATTATTTTTTTACAAGGTTTTATTGTGTTTTTGTTGAATATAGGTGATGAAAAGGAATATCATATTTCAGACTCCATATATCGAACCGAAGCAAATGATAATGAAGCGTTTGAACAACTTACACCAGAGCTTTTAAATTGTCTAAAAACATCTGGACTTCCGAACCATTCCATCAAACTAAAAGCTGGCACGCCAATTATTATGTTGTTGAGAAATCTAGATCAAGCTGAGGGTTATGTAATGGTACTAGGTTGACTGTTACTAAACTTGGAGATCAAGCGATTGAAGTTAAAATAATTACTGCAAAAAACATTGGCAATATAATATATATTCCAAGAATGTCGATGTCACCATCACAATCACCGTGGCCACTCAAGCTTATAAAGAGGCAATTTCCAATTATTGTTTCTTTTGCCATGACAATAAACAAGTCTCAAGGTCAATTTTTAGATTATGTTGGATTATACTTGCCAAGAGAATTTTCAGTCACGGTCAACTCTATGTGGCAATTTCTAGAGTGAAGAGCAAACAAAGACTAAAGATATTAATACATGATAACGCAAGAAAATCATTGAATACTACTACAAATGTTGTGTTCAAAGAGGTTTTTCACAACATGCAATAGGTAATTTAGATTCATATCCTATTTCTTGATTTTAATTTGAAATTTTATATTGTCATTCATTACATATAATTTCTATAAATTACTAACTGAGTTGCACTTATTCACACACACACATACATATATATTTACACTTTAATGCTTCAACCTAAAATAATCAGAAATAACAATTTTGTTCAATTTTTCAGAAACTTGCAAACACTCAAATTATGCTCACCTTCTTTTACACAAAGTCTTACAAATGTAGAGCGGAAGTTGATCATTAATAATTCACTTCAAATTAAAGTATCTCATTTATTAAGTCGTATCTATAGATTTCATTCTGCTTTCAACAAACCTATATGTACTTTGTAATAGTATAAGTTAGAAACATGTTTTCAAATTGTAATGTGTTGCTTCTTTTAAATTTTCTTTTGGTTTCTATTGTTATTTTTGTTACGGATCTTTGGTTTCAATTGTTATTATTTTTTCTAATTAAATAAATTTATTTTTGTTTTTAAAAACTACATAAGTATTTAATACAACTAAATATAAGATTTAGATTTAACCATAACCCAGACCCATGCAGATGTACGGGTTTATAACTACTTCATTCAAAACAAACTATTATACGAACGATTCCCAACTCATTTGTAGACATAAAAAATAGAAGACTAATTTTATAAATAAAAATAAAGGAACAAAAATGTATAATTAATATATTTCCATTTTGAAGCACAATATTTTATTTATTATTTTGAAAACCCTCCTCCGTTTGTCTTTTCTCTCCTCTCGGGTACGACTACAAATTGCGTCGTTGCTTGCTGGTGGTGTTTGTCGGGTGGAGTGAGTATTTTGGTCTGAAATCATCAAAATTCAAAACTGTGCGATTAGAAAGAGAGATTCAATTCAATAAATCTCGATTCGATTGGTTTTGTGTTCAGTTCAGTTCAGTTCAGTTCTGTTTTTTTAATTTGAATGGAAGCTATCAGAAAGCAAGCTTCCAAGCTTCGAGAACAAGTCGCTCGCCAACAGCAGGTTCCATTTTCTTCCCTTTCGATTTTATTTAATTCCTACGATATAACACGAATCTTTCTTAGAGAACAATTAGTTGATAGACTAATTAATAGTTAATAGACTGAAACATAGTTCATTCTTTGCTTTATTACTCTCTAAGATAGAACTTTGATGTCTTGTTTGTTATCTTAAAGTGGATGTGACTTGCATTGCATCTTTGCTGACTCAATCAATTTTCTCATTTGATCTGCTATCATTTTACATTAATATATTTATGTAATGTTAAATCAGAAAATATTTTTAATTACTTGTGTTAATCATTAATTAATCACAATTATTTTTTGGTTTAGGCTGTGCTGAAACAGTTTGGGGCTGGGGGATATGGAGGTTCGGATAATATGGTTACCGATGAGGTAGAGCTTCAGCAACATCAGAGACTTGAGAAGCTTTACATATCCACACGTGCAGCAAAGGTTGTTTGCTTGTTTCTTCTCTACCAATTCTCGTATTTTATACCATCACTTTACTTTACTGACGATGACATGTATTAACTTTTTCAGCATTATCAAAGGGATATTGTCCGTGGAGTAGAAGGTTATATTGTTAATGGATCAAAGCAAATTGAAATAGGTTGGTAGTATTTAGTAATATTGGTTGGTGAAGCTCTCGTGAATTTTCCTTTTCAGTTTGTTTATAGAACTCAGTACATGATTGGTTTTCTCATTGAGTTAGATCTTATTTTCAGTCTCAATACCAGTTCTTATCATATTGTTATTCAATTTCTAATTCTATTCATGTTTTTTTGATAGGAACAAAGTTGTCAGAAGATAGCAGGAAATATGGTGCAGAAAATACATGTACCAGTGGTAGTACATTATCAAGAGCTGCACTAAATTATGCACGCGCTCGTGCACAAATGGAGAAGGAACGTGGGAACTTACTAAAAGCTCTCGGCACACAGGTATCTAGTATATACATTCAAATATATGCGCACACTCACCTCATAGGGTTATTTGGCTAAGTTTCACACCATGACACCAAAACTTGTGATTTTGCGCCGAAATAATGTAGATTTTGATTGACAGCTGTAATGTTTAAGTATCATTGCTTGGATGGATACTGCTTATCTCTTTAGTTTGCAGTTTATTTTTTGTCCAAACTTCACCATGCTAAATTGAAATCATTTCTATGTTTTCTTTTGAAAACACCAATTTAATAACTAGTGTGAATCTGTTACCACACCATGCACATGCCTTAGGCTTTTTGTGATTTCTTATCTTAGAGGTTGTGACAAGAAGAACAAAAAAAAAAAGGATTGGGCAGCCAACATTTTTACCAATTTCAAATGTGGGTACCCAGTAATGTTTTCTTTTTAATACAGATTGGGTTGGTTTTTATTTCAAACCGATATGGGAATTGACAATATTGCATTGGGCAAGATCTTTTCTTTAGTGCTATGCATGAGCCACCATACCACCACTTGTAATTGAGTGATTTCAGGGTTAAAATATAACTTCTTAAATGTAGTTCTTGGAGTTTTTCCAGGACGGGATTATACAGAATTATAGATATATCAAACTGGATTTGCGTAAGTAATGTTTGCCTTTTCTCCCTAGTTGAACTGTTTTAATTTTAATGAACCTGAATGTAAGTGAAAATCTAGGCCAGAAAGTCCAACATTGAATCAGACTTGCAAGTAAATATCCAGATCTAGATACATTCATTGTGTTGATCTCTCTCACTGTGTTTATTTATATGCCGACTCATGTTAACTTATCCGGTGTATGTTTGCTTGCCATCTTTATTTGAACATTGAAGTATTGGCTTATGCTTAGGTTGCAGAGCCCTTAAGAGCAATGGTGATGGGTGCTCCATTGGAGGACGCTAGGCATCTTGCTCAACGTTATGACAGAATGCGGCAGGATGCTGAAGCACAGGTATGTTGAATTTAATTTTTCAGCAGTCGCCTGCTTTTTCTTTCGTTTTAATAAATGTATGAATAAGTAAATAGTTCATAACTAGTATTTTTGTTTCTTTGAACATTGTAATTACTATGTCTTTTAATCCTAGACAGGCTATTGAAGTTTCTAAACGCCAGGCAAAAGTAAGGGAAACACCAGGCAATGCTGAGAATGCTATGAAACTGGAAGCAGCTGAAACAAAGCTTCAAGACCTAAAGGCAAACATGGCCATATTGGGGAAGGAAGCCGCTGCAGCAATGACCGCTGTTGAAGCGCAACAACAGAGGTTAACACTCCAGCGTCTTATAGCTATGGTATTACAGTTTCACCATATGATGCTGCAATATTCATTTCTTGTGAAATCTTGGATAAGTTGTTAAAAATTATTCGTCCCACTTAATTTCACAATCAATTGTTTATTATGAAGGTTGAAGCAGAGCGTGCCTATCATCAAAGAGTGCTCCAAGTACTTGATCTTCTCGAAGGAGAGGCAAGTGATGGCATCTCTTGGTCTACTTTTCATTCTATTCTCCATATAGAAGTCACATATGCCATCTGTCTGTTTCCTCATTTTCTTTTGATATCAAGATATGATTATGCATTGTGTTTATATGTAATGACAGATGATATCAGAAAGGCAGCGTATTGAAGCCCCTCCTACACATAGTGTGGATAACAGCATGCCACCACCCCCATCATATGAAGAAGTAAATGGTGTCTATGCTTCTCAGGATCATAATGGCATAACAGACAGTATGGGTTACTTCTTAGGAGAGGTTAGACCATTTCTTGTAAGAAGGTTACAGATATTTAGTTAAAAAGTAATCGACTGTTTGGCTTACTTTACTTTCTGTTGTACATTTTACTCATGCAGGTTTTGTTTCCCTATCATGCCGAGTCTGAAGTTGAACTGAATTTATCAGTTGGTGATTATATTGTCATTCGAAAGGTTTGTGATTTACTGACATTATCATTATATCGTTTTTCCGGCAAAGAATGTGTTTTGCTAAATTGTTCCTTACATGATTGTGGTTTTGACAGGTGACAAACAATGGATGGGCTGAGGGTGAATGCAAAGGCAAAGCAGGCTGGTTTCCGTTTGGTTATGTTGAAAGGAGGGACCGAGTCCTTGCAAGCAAGGTGGCAGAAGTGTTTTGAAGTTTCTGGTTGGTATCTTGCCCTATGTCTTCACGTTTTGGTCTGCGATTAGCAATAGATAATATGTACTTACAGCATACAGCAAATTGATTTGTGATACAACTTTTTCCATGTGATTATCAAAATCAGATAGAAGATTGCCTTTTTGTTCATAGCCATTTTATTGGATTGGGGGTGTCCTTCTTAGTTTATTAATCATTTTTCAAGACTATGCCAAGAATTTATTCCTTTGGTAATTCTATTGTACAACCAGAGTGTATTGACCTGTTTTGAGATAACTGACAAAATTAGCTTTGACGAATTGTTAATGTTTCATTTCCTCAAAGTCATTTTTGAAATATCTGTTCAAAATGATATTTTAAACTCCTTTTATAAGTTCCTCTTGCTGTGAGATCTTTTAAAAACATGTCTTTTACTTTAGGATCATTGTTGTGAACCTACAATAGGGATGCATAACCTTTTTAATGGAATCAGATTTTAAGAGGTTTTAATTATACAAATTAGGAGATTTAAAAAGGTTCTACTATCATGCTATATGAAGAAACATACCCATAATGAATCGGAAAGATAATTTAGAGCCAAATCTTCAGTACCACCAGAGGCGTGAAAAATCTTACCTAGGTAAGCCTATTCCAACAAGTCCTACTTGAAAAGATATATCATAAATTCATAATATATCCTATTTACCTGCATTTTTCAATAACTATTCAAGTCTCCAACCACATAATAACCTCTACTGGAGTGAAATATTTACAACAAATTATTCAATTAAAGTTTTGTTTTCAATACCTTTTTTATTTTATGTAGAATACATGAAATCTCCTGAAACACACTCCATATTTATTTTTAAGATTTTAAGTGGAGTTGTCATTGCCTCTGGTTCTGAAAATTAGTGGATAATTGAAAGGAAGAAAAGTAATAAGGAGATCAAAAGGAGAAAAATTGACACATAGTTGAACCTTTTGTTAGTATAACAAAAAATGAGCTGGTTTTGAAGTAGAAATTTTTGTTGATTTGTATGGATATGTTAAGTACGTCATAATCTAAAATTTTAATTATAAATAGACAAGTTTTGAATTTGGAGGTTCTTAGTTTGAGCCCCGTTATATCATTGAAACAAGAAAAATGTAAATAGTAAACATTTTGTAAATGTTCTTTAAATCTTAAGGTCTTTCTTGATCTCTCACCCTAATTTTTTTTGCATAAAAAAACTAAATTTAATTTTTAAATAGGAAGAAAAAATAAATAGAGGAAGTAGAGTAGGAGTGGTGCATTGAGTAGCTATGCATTGGCCTTCAATCGACATCCACATATGGGTGTTATTGGAGCCCAAAAATGACCCAAATGTCCCCACTGAGCTAGTAGCTGGCTTCTATCTCTCGACAGACACCACCGGTGCAAGCAAGCATCAATCACAATTCACAACAATATATGATGAATGAAAATGAAAAAGGACCACTACAAATTAAAAATCGATGTCCCGTGCATGTGCCGTAAAGCTACTTGTTATTCCCACAATACACCCCAAATCTCATCATCAACTATTTTTTATTTTTATTTTTTATATACCTTCTTTCTACTATACCAAATCAGTGTGGTTTGGTTAATCATATACTCTTTTACACACCTCTTGCTATACATAGAAATACCAAGTCAAACACATATTAATCATGACTCATGAATTGAAGTATTGAACCGCAAATTTTAAGCAATTTGTATATTTACTTTGCTTTGAGTGAAAAATTTATATTCCTACACATTCACATATTAGCATAACCATTAATTAATCCCCTTTGAAACTTACTAGTAAGATGATACAAACACTTCACTATATGATAATATGATATGATACAAGTTGTTTCATACTTTCATGCTTTTTTTATTCTTTTTGCAACGTCCAAAATGAAATTTGCAAATAATCCAAATGCTTCAATTTGGTATCCCATCTTTGTTTTCATTTATCCTGGTGGATTTTAGTTACACTAATGCATGCATAGTTGTTGGTTAGTTAAAACAAACCCATCTTTTAGCTTTGTTTTGATTTGGCAAATGTTTTTTAGTGAGATTTTTTTTTAAGACAAGAATCATGTGGCAATTTATGATTGGCCAAATTTCATATTTTTATGAATTCTTCTATTTCTTGTGTAAATTTTCTTACAAAATATGAATGTTCTCTTGTGTAAATATTTTTTGCTGCAAAATAGGAATACTAAATCTTACCTGCACTCTTTGCTCGCTCTCATTTTAATTAATTTCATTGACGAATCTCTATAGTCGATCGAACCAGTATCAATATCATGAATTTTAAAGAGAGACTAAATTGGTACTATAATAATAAAAAATAATTGATACCCTAGTAAATATTTAAGTATAGAGATTAAATTAGAGTAGGAAGTGATTAAATTTAAAATATAGTAATTAATAGTAGATAATTAAATACTACTATAAAGATTAATTGAACAATTTAATAGAGTAATTGATTGCAAAAAGTTTAAGTTTAATAGAGTAACTTTTTTTAACATATTCTTAACCTCATACTTTATGTTCGATACCGCCTACAAGATGATTTGCTCATAAATTAAAATTTTATTTTGTACACTGTGGGAAGAAAAGTAAATGTTTGCTTCTCAAATAATAAATTTGTTTTATTAGTATTTTCCCTTTCCGTTCTTTTGCTATCAAACTCATATTGGGACAACAAAACTTTTCTCCAATGAGGCTCCTTTTGTTAGTTCTTTATTTATTTTGACAATGTGATTGGGACACATCTTTTTCACTTGGTTTTAACACTTTGCCGTTTTGCAGACAAATGTTACATCAGAATATTAGATTGAGGAACCATATTAAAAGGCAAAGCCAACATACATTGATTTTATGGAGTTTGAAATTCTATTTGTTTCTTAAAATGAACACATCTATTACCATAGTTTTGACGTATAAATACAGTATTTGATTAATACTATTTCTAATTTTAGAAACATGTGAATTGATATTTTTTTTTAATATTTTAATGGCATTAGAGTTTAGACTCACGCACTATACATACGAAGAGTTGAGTAATCTGAAGTTCAAATTTCGACCATTTTAAAACTTAATAACATAACAAAGTTAATATAGATTCTTCTTATGAAATAAATTCTTTCTAAAAAGATATAAATAAATTTCCAAGCTTGATAACATGCTGACCATACTTTATTTTAAGAAATACTATGTTGTTGCTAATGAATACTAGTATGAAATAACAATGTCAACGATTTAGAAGTTTAAAAATTGTGAATCTCGATACAAAATGAGTACATTCAACTTAGGTTGGTTCAATTAATTAAAAGTTGACTCATATATCACGAAAAGACGTATGTTCAACTTTAGCTGTCAACTTCGGAAAAATTTATTGATCAAACACTTATTTAAAGTGTCCAAATCATTTGTGTTTGTAACAATTTTTTTTTTATTACTTATGATGGAGTATTTTAGAAAATATTGGTACAAGGTGATTATGTAGTTTTTTTTAAAAAGGAAGTGATTATTGAATTTTTTTGTTTTGTTTAGTTATTTTTATAAATAAGAATAAATTCTTCTCAAATTTAATGATTAATTCTTCAAAGGTAATTTTTTTGGTCGGCCTACAACCACAATTCTTTAAGGTAATTGAGATCATTTTAATAAATCAAAATTTTTTAATATATTTTTTATTCGTGATTCAAATATTACATGTTGTTAATTGTTGATAGATTACAGTATTTTCAAAATGTAATTTTTTTATTGGTTACATTTCAAATGCAAATTTTATAATTTTTATTGGATTTATAATATTAATATTCAAAATCTAAAAAGAGGTAACAACGCAATTTATTGTCTGTTTACATTATATTCATATGTAAAAAAAAAACAAGAATAAATATATTTTTTTGGTTTGAATCAGGTATTCTCTACGCGCAATTGTAAAGACTAATCTCTCAAATCAGGTAGGATCACTAAGGTTGGTTAAAACTCTTCCTAAAAAAATTGAACATTGCTGCATTTCTTGAGGTGATTTAGATCCATGAACTCTTGTAATAATTTTAGTAAAAAAAATAAAAAATAATTTAATGTTGGTAATAGGCTCAGCAGTTATTCCCGCTCATTTTCACACTATATATTTTCGAATAGACTATCGCCGCTACTCCATTATTTAATTGGGTGCTACTTCCAAACACTATAATTTAATTCAAACTACCCTTTCATCTGCCACCTCATCACTCGGTAAAAACAATTCCAACAACATTTAATTAATTTTCAAAAAAAGAAATTAAAATAAAATTTGAAATTGAAATCAAACAACCTTCTTCTTCTCTTCTCTCCGTTCTCTTCTCTCCCTCACTGATCTTCTTCATCATTCACCGTCACTGCAAGCAACAACAATTTCAATTTCATATTCATCATCTTCCTTCAATAAGACGTAACAATACTCCACTTGTCCGTGACAATATTTATTTATATCATCAAAAAAAGCAACCACCAACAAAAAGTTATTATGAGAACCATTTTTTGCTCCATGTGAGACTTCTGACACATTCTCTTCTTCGCCCACGCTACTACTACTACTACTACTTTGATTATTAGATACTACTACTTCTATTTTCTTACTCCATTTCTACTGAGTCACCAACTCGGTGAGTGAGTTAACTCAATGGCGTCTTCTTCCCGAGCTAGGAGTAGCTCACCGTTTTCTCACCGGAAACCTTCTACTCCTTATTCTTCTACTTCTTCGTCTTCTTCTCTCACTAACGGAAGGATAATACCTCGTTCTTCATCTTCCACTACTTCCTCGTTTTTCAATCCTGGTGGCCGATCCACCACTCCGAGTCGAGGTCGTAGCGAGTCAACGTTTTATGGCTCCCGCGGTTATAGAGATCGTTCTCCGGTTGCGTTTGGAGCGGAGGAGCTGATTGTAGACCCGGTCGATACTTCTACGTCAGCAGATAGCATTTCCGTCACGATTCGGTTTCGTCCGTTGAGGTAATGCTTAGATCTGTGCTTTGATTTCAGATCCATTGTTACGGTGAGATTGTATATCACTGATTGTTTTTGTTACAGTGAAAGAGAGTATAATAAAGGAGACGAGATCGCTTGGTATGCCGATGGAGACAAGATTGTTAGAAATGAGTATAATCCAGCTACTGCTTATGCATTTGGTATTGTATCGACTCGTTTTTTGCTTTTGATTTTATTGGAAATTATTGTGGTTTTGAGTTTATTCTAGAAACGAGAATTTGTGGATGTTAAATTTATAATTCTGATTTGATTCCTTACACAGATAGAGTTTTTGGACCACATACCATATCAGATGAGGTGTATGAAGTAGCAGCCAAACCTGTGGTGAAAGCTGCCATGGAAGGCGTCAATGGTATGAAATTCTAATTCTGGAATTGAGGCTAATTTAGAATGTGATGTTTGAGCAGAGTCTGATCAAAGGCTCAAAGCTGTTCTAGTTTCATTTGATATCTTTACTATAATAACTAGGGTGACTGATTAGTTATATAGAGTTTTTAGTGTTAGTGTGGCTAAGGAGTCAGCTGAGTTTTGGGGATAACTTTTTTCCTTTTATAAAGTTGTTTTGGATAATGGAAAGTAACTTTAATTCTAAACATTGCAGGAACTGTATTTGCATATGGTGTGACAAGTAGTGGCAAGACACATACTATGCATGTAAGCGTCATTCTTTAGCTAACTGCTTTTCTTTTTTATGTTTTCATTTGATGGTTTGTGCTCAAAGCCATATTGCAATTACTCCAATCTTGTAGGATTCAGACATAGTTAATTATTTAGTTAGGTTGTTTTTTCTGTTTTAAGTTAGTTGCTTGTGATCCTATGCCCCTTTCTCTTGTATAGGAAATCTTTAAATGAAGACTTCCATTCCCTTAGAAATCATCTTTGGCACATCTTAGTTTTGATTGGTTTTAATACCAGTGTAGGAGAGCTTGCTCTCTTGTTATTTCCTATTTTGTAATAAAATTTGCTCTGTCTTTGGAATCCAATTCTTGGGTTCCTAACACATGATACATGCAAAAGTGGAAAAGGATTTGCATGGCTGAACTAACAATTTGATTTGATATTGGACCTCAGTTGCTATAGTATGCCTGCTTTGCAGCAGATGTATTTTAAATCTAATGGGTGAAATTTCATATTTCTGTCCAGTACATGTAGTTTTGATGGACCATTCTTGTTACCTATTACTCACTAAATTACAGTATATCTGAAGGTATTTCTTATCGTATGATTTTATAAAATGACTTAGTATTTAAGATAGCTTGTACCACTCTCTAACGTGTTCATTTGCTATTGCAAATAATATTGATAAAAAATCTTTTGTCTGCAATTGCAAAATCCTTGATGATTAGAAATATTATCGTGTAACTGGCACGACATTTGTGTGTATTCATTGATGCAAATAATAGGAGGTATGCTTACTGATCATAGGTTGCAACCATTTGTATAATGGTTTTTATAAAATCTGGCATGGTCAATAGTCAACACATGCGCTCTGGTATTGCTTGCTGCAGTCTCCTGAAGGCTACTTTTGCTTTAGAACTCCATGGTCAACACACATCAATGCTTGGTTCACTTGTAGTTCTTACCAATGTTATTCCTTATATAGTTAGCTTCTGTTTAACCTGTCTTTATGCGTGTGATATGCAGTATCTTACTGGTATACTTTTCGGTGTAGGTGTGATCTTTTGCGTTGAGTTTTTAAATTTGTTTTCAATAATATGCAGGGTGATCAAAATTCTCCTGGTATAATACCATTAGCTATAAAGGATGTTTTCAGCATGATCCAAGATGTAAGCTTTCTTGCAAACTTAGTAATTATTAATTTTTTAAATTACACACGGGCCACTGTTGTTCATATATCATGTTGAATGAAGCACATGGGATGTGCCCTTTTGTCACAATTGCCCTCTGTGTGTGTGTGTGTGTGTGCGCGCGCGCGCATCACTCTCCTTTTCCCCCCTGTGTTTTGCCATCTTTGTGCTCCAATTAGTTATTGCTTATTTATTACAAGGATACCCGAGCTGTATGTCCTGATTGGCAATTATTTATTGCTGCTTCAAATTGGCATGATTAGAAGTATCCCATCTATATCTAATTGTACTTTTGCTGCAGACTCCAGGAAGAGAGTTCTTACTCCGCGTGTCATACCTAGAAATATACAACGAGGTAATAACTGAACATTATTTGCCAAATATTATTTGTGCTGGATATTGTCTAGTGTTTCTGTCCCCTTTGATGACCATTATTTGACATGAATTGTCTCACATTGTTGCATGCCTATTGTCTTTTTTTGTGGGCACATATTTCCAAAATATATGTTTCAATGGGTATATGGTGTTTGTTTCTGCTTGGTTTCAGGTGATAAATGATTTGCTTGACCCAACTGGTCAAAATTTAAGGGTCAGAGAAGATTCACAGGTTTCTCATTATACTCTTATCTTGATTGACATCTTATTAATTTTGTTTTTAATTACTGTTGTCATTAATAATTTAAGAGGTCAAAATTATTGTCGATTAGAAATTGGGATCCCATCTTGTTTAGCTATGTCTAATTGGGGTTTTATTCAATTATTTCTGTTGGCTTGTAGGGAACTTATGTTGAGGGTATAAAGGAAGAAGTTGTTCTATCTCCTGGACATGCCCTTTCTTTTATTGCTGCTGGAGAAGGTACTTACATTAATAATGATAGTTACAAATTTCCTCCCAATTGTTTTTCAATAATATAATATATTACTCATGGATAATAATTGTCTGCAAAGCATTTTTTGGTAAGCTTGTTTCTGTTTTGTGGCAGAGCATCGTCATGTTGGATCAAATAATTTCAATCTTTTTAGCAGCCGGAGTCACACAATATTTACCCTGGTAAACATGCTTGATATGTCTGCGTTAAAATTGTTATCAATATTTTCAGATGTCTAAGCAGATTGCTGCACATTCCTTCTATACATGTATGTTGGAACTGATTCATGATTGAAACACCAAAGTGTTTACTTATTTCTCAATTAATGTATTTTGGCTTTCTATCATTAATCAAGCCTCAACAGTGCATCTAAATGTATCTCTAAATTATTTAATTTAATTTTTATTATAAATCTAAGCTTCGCCGTCATCTAATACATATACAGATGATTGAGAGCAGTGCCCACGGTGATGAGTATGATGGAGTGATCTTCTCTCAGCTTGTATGTAAAACTTATTTATGACTTCACTGAAATTTTCTTATTTATATAAATTGGATTATCATTTTCATTTTTTTCGTTTATGTTCAGAACTTGATTGATTTGGCTGGATCTGAAAGTTCAAAAACTGAAACAACTGGATTGAGAAGAAAAGAAGGGTCTTACATCAACAAAAGTCTTCTGACACTTGGAACAGTAGGTGTCATACAATTTATGTCCTATATTTTTACTACAGAGAAGTTTTGTCATATCTTTCTATTGCATCTGAGACCACCATTTAAATTTTCTGTACTTTTTAGCCAGGGAAAAGTTTTACTGTTATATTTTCTTTGTGTATGATACACTAGTTTCAGAACATGCAATATCTCTCTAAAAGATATTTATAGCTGCCTGAAAATGTTTCATTTTAAAACTTTTTTTGGAGGGTAAGCAGGCAGAAATAATTTTATTGTGTTGCTAATTCTGTTAAATTTTGACGAAACATTTGAATGTCACACTGGACTATCTTTCATAATATTGTTTTTTGTGCGTGTGGGGATTGGTGAAGTTTCATGCTCTTTTATTTCCGTTTTACTTCTTGTGGTGGGCATGAGTTAATGTCTTGAATTTGTGATTTCAATGAAGGTTATAGGAAAATTGAGTGAGGGAAAGGCTTCCCATGTACCGTATCGAGATTCAAAGCTAACTCGCCTCTTGCAATCTTCTCTAAGTGGGCATGGCCATGTTTCAGTGAGTTTGGAATTCTATAGCCTTTTAAGTAATTGGATTGTGTAACTGTAACTTTTGCTGTCACTTTTAACTCTGTATTATTCTAGATTGTCATTCTATTTTAATATTTTAATCCGCTACTTAAATAAGGTTTTACTACATCGCCGTTCTAATTTCTCATGTATGGATTGGTTGGAGCAGAATATGTTAGAAAATAAAACTGTCTGTCTGCACATGAGTTTCTTATTAATATTTGTTGTAATATGAAAATTTCAGCTTATATGCACTATAACTCCAGCGTCCAGCAATATGGAGGAAACTCACAATACTTTGAAGTTTGCCAGCAGAGCGAAGCGAGTAGAAATATTTGCGTCACGTAATAAGGTCGACTCAAACTGTTAATTATCTGTACAGTTGCATGCGTATAAGCACATACTTGAGAATCCTGAGTCACAGTGGAATTATTTGTTGCAGATTATTGATGAAAAGTCTCTAATTAAGAAATACCAGAGAGAAATTTCTGTTCTCAAAGTAGAACTTGATCAACTAAAGAAGGGAATGCTAGTTGGTGTCAGTCATGAGGAGATTATGACCTTAAAGCAGAAGGTTTTTAGCTTCGTCTGTTGTTCATTTAATGTTGTGATTGTTAAACAGCCTTTTGTGATTGTCTAACCAGATTTTCTTATATATTGTGCTGTGGTACAATTAGTTGGAAGAAGGTCAGGTGAAAATGCAATCAAGATTGGAAGAAGAGGAAGATGCAAAGGCTGCTCTTATGAGTAGGATTCAGAGGCTTACCAAACTCATTCTGGTTTCCTCAAAGAATACAATTCCCGGATATATTACTGATGTTCCTAACCACCAGCGAAGTCACTCGTTTGGCGAGGAAGATGTGAGCTTCTTCTTCAATTAACTAGCGTAGATTGTATTATACTTCTTTTTCTTCCTTCCCATTTTGGGTCCGCTAGTACTCTTTAGAGACTTGGCGCAATTGTTAAAGTTGCCTCCTTGTAATTAGGTAGCTATAGTTTCGAGCTATCAAGTTAACGTTGTTTATGTTAAGTTTGCTTTGGGTACAGCCTTTTCCCTTTATCTTACCAAGGAAATGCTTAAAGCCCTGTATTATTTTTTGGATAGGTCAATGTTGGTAGTTAATTAGTTAGGGGGAGGGGGAAACATTAGTATTAGGGATTGAACCTTGGACCTCTTGCAAGAACTCCTTCGGTGTCCGAACTTAAACCACTGGGGTTGGGTCTTTCACGTAATCCATTCTGTGATGTCCTATTAACAGCTTAAGCTTTTATATTGAGTTGGATTTTGAATGCTCTAGTGCTAAACTATCTGTTTTCTTAAATATATTATTGCATAGCTGAATGATGTCTTTATTCAGTTGAACTTTCTTTTTTGTGTCATTCTTTTTGAAATTGTGACAAAGTATATAAAATATTTATATTCTTTTTTTATTTTTCCAGAAACTTGACGCCTTTCGTGATGGTATGTTGGTTGAAAATGAGAGTAAAAAAGATGCTTCTGCAGTGTCATCGTATTTGTTTCATGATGGTAGACATAAAAGATCATCAAGTAGATGGAATGATGAATTCTCCCCAACTACCAGTACTGTTACTGAATCAACACAAGCCGGTGAACTGATCAGCAAAACAAAACTAACAGCAGTAAAAATTCATTCCCCTCACTAACAACAATTTTACTTTCCAATCTTAATTTAGTATCACGTCTCTCAATCCTTTTTAAAAATCTGTAATCACAATGAAGCTTTCAAAGTGGTAAATTGGTGAGTCGACGACCACTGCATCTATATTGGGATCAGTCTGGAGTCTGATTTTAAAATTAGCCATATAACACTTTATCAAGGGTCAAGTTGGCTTTTACCTTCTATTGATGTCAATACCCCGAGTAATGAATTTGGTCTGTTTAACATATAGTTTGAAGTTTAACCATCCTAGGGTACTGATATCAGAAGACAACTATCAGATACATGATACAACTTAGCAAAACCATGGTGAAAAATGCATGAGCGGATGTGCTGATATCTTTCCTTTTGTTTTAACCATACCTTCACTTGAGTATTATATTTCATTGACATTTCTTAAGTTAAGTGTTTGATAAGTATGCACTCTTTCAAAATTGTTACATGTGCTGTTCGTTGAATTGTAGGGTGGGGTTACGATGTCCGATCAGATGGATCTTCTAGTTGAGCAAGTCAAGATGCTAGCCGGAGATATTGCTTTCAGTACCAGCACTCTTAAGCGCTTGATAGAGCAGTCTGTAAATGACCCTGATGGATCCAAAAGTCAGGTAGTGCCTCATTCTGAAACCTTTTGCACTTAAATGTATTGGCATGAAATGAAATTGTAAGAAACTTTTAATCCATAACTTTCTCCCTATCCTATTTATATACTGGTAGGTGTGAAATCCACTAATGTGCATACCTACAGTGATATCAAGTTTTTTGATGCTAAATGGTTTTGCGAAAAATGATTATGGGGTTTTGATGCACCATGTTTTCTTAGGAAATGCTTTGTTCATTACAGATTGAGAATTTAGAACGTGAAATCCAAGATAAAAGGAAGCAAATGAGGCTGTTAGAACAAAGATTAACCGAGACTGGCGAATCTTCTATGGCTAATTCATCACTAATTGAAATGCAGCAGGTATTTAGCCGATAAGTATTATAGATATGGAGCCTGCATTTATGTAAACGCTTTAGTAATGCTCATTAATGCAATTGTTTTTCTTTGTGTTTGTTATGACAGACAGTCTCAAGATTAATGACTCAGTGTAATGAAAAAGCCTTTGAGTTGGAGGTGGGTAGTATTTTAGCAATGTTTGAGTGTTTCTTGGGCAGTAATCAGTTTAGTTCCAAAATTCTGATTTTTGTATGGACTTGTGTTTGGTCATTGAGTTGTACACATTGATCATACACCTAGGTAGACAGCTGTTTTTTTTTTACCATACTTAATATGTCTCTTCAAAACATCTGTAGATTAAATCTGCAGACAACCGTGTCCTTCAGGAGCAGCTAAACGATAAGGTATGTGTCCTCCTCAGTTACAAATAGCGCCGCCTTTTTTTCTTTCCTGTTGTCTTTTTTTACTTCAATCCATGTGCACTCCTTTATTGGGTTTTACTTCCTAAAAGTTGTATCGATGCTGTGTACATCAAATAATTATGAAATTTTGTACTTGACACTTGACAGCCTCCCTTTTGAATTTTATTTTCTCAACAGTGTTCTGAAAACAGAGAGTTACAAGAAAAGTTGAAACAACTTGAACTGCAACTTGCAGCAAGTTCTAGTGGTACATCATTATCTTCTGAACAATTTGCATCCGGAGAACACATTAATGAGTTAAAAAAGAAGATACAATCCCAGGTAACCGAGATTTTATTGCTTGTGAAGTAGCACAGTTGGATGGATAATGTGTTTTTTATATTTCAATGTTTTTTGTTCACTTCACTTTTGATCACAATCGTGATGCTTTTATCCTATGCTCGTGAGAATACTTCCTCAGTTCTTCTGCACTTTTTATTATTTATGAAATCAATCGTTAGGACTTAGGACTGTAATTTACAGCTGTTCCTAAGGCTGGTGAGTGATGATACAAAGTTGTATTTGATTGCACTAAACTGACATTTTTCTTGTTTCAGGAAATTGAAAATGAAAAACTTAAGCTAGAGCAAGTTCACTTGTCAGAAGAGAATAGTGGGTTGCGTGTGCAGAATCAGAAACTATCTGAAGAAGCTTCTTATGCCAAAGAATTGGCATCTGCTGCTGCTGTAGAACTGAAGAATTTGGCTGGGGAAGTGACAAAACTTTCATTACAGAATGCAAAGTTGGAAAAAGAAGTGATGACTTTACGAGACCATGCCAACTCCCGTGCTGTTGTTCAAACGGTTAATGGTGTTAACCGTAAGTACAGCGATGCAAGATCCGGGAGGAAGGGGAGAATTTCTAGCCGTGCTAATGACTTTTCAGGAGCTGGTCTAGATGACTTTGAGTCATGGAGCCTTGATGCCGATGATTTGAGGCTGGAACTGCAGGCAAGGAAACAGCGGGAGGCAGCTCTGGAGGCTGCATTATCTGAGAAGGAATTTGTGGAAGAGGAGTTTAGGAAAAAGGCTGAAGAAGCCAAAAAAAGAGAGGAAGCCTTGGAGAACGATTTAGCTAATATGTGGGTCCTTGTTGCTAAGTTAAAAAAAGAAGGTGGAACTGTCCCAGAATCTAACATCGATAAAAAAATTGACGGGGCTCAAAACATAAACGATCAAAAAACTAATGACAATGAATGTAATTTTGTCTCTAAGGAACAACTTTTGGATGTATCAAAACCACATGGTGAAATTCCGAAGGAAGAAACCCTGGTTGTGCGCCTCAAGGTAACATCATACTACAATTACTTTAGTGTTTGTCTGTCCTAGAAAATGTTGAACTGATTTTCTATATAGACTTGCCAACAGGAAATTAATTTTATAAAAACAATACTAACCCACCCAATGGTCCTAGTTATACTAATAATTTAGATCACCCCAAGGAATACAAGCAATAGCAACGCATAGTTCTCTACTTCGAAATATTCTTAGAAACAAAAAACATATCTGAATGTATTTTCTAAATATTCCAGCAATTAGATCACATGAGTATAACATGGTGCTGCCTTTAGTTTCTGCAGTAATTACTCTTTTCTTTGGTATTTACTGCAAAATTTGAGAGTTCGTTTTTGAATCGCAATTTTGTGATTTTAGGCACGCATGCAAGAGATGAAGGAAAAAGAACTCAAGTACCTTGGGAATGGTGATGCCAACTCCCATGTTTGTAAAGTATGTTTTGAATCTCCTACTGCTGCTATTCTTCTTCCATGTCGACATTTTTGTTGTAAGTATTTTCAATATATGTCTGAAACTCTTTCCCTCAGAATCTTGGCAATTTTTTTCAAGAATACTAACAACCTCTTGTTTGCTTTTGCAGTGTGTAAATCTTGTTCGTTAGCATGTTCTGAATGTCCTATATGCCGCACGAATATTACAGATAGACTTTTTGCTTTTACATCTTAACCCTATTAACAGAGGTTTTTGCCCGTCATCTTAATTTAATTTTATGTTGTCTATTCAAAAATTGTAAAATTCTTAACGTGTTTTAATGCTTGTCTGTTTTAATATTTGCAGGGATCTATCACATTGAATTAATATATCCCATGCAATTACGGATGCAATTCTTTTATTAGTTTGCCTGTATGTAAGAACGTTTAAAAGGTACATCAATATCTTCTTTCTTTCAAACTACCCCTGGGGAACTGTAAAATAGGGGAAAACAAAGGGGTACTGAGAAAGAATGTAAAAAGGGAAAGGGTGCAAACAGCACCACTGAAGTACATATGAACAATATTTGTTAGTCCGGTATAATTTTGTTGCGAAACCTGTTTATTCATTTGCCTAGTATAAGAACAGTGAGATTGCTGAATTAATTTTTATATTATTGAGGTTTTCAATCAATCTGATTATAACATAAATGAGTTTAAATTTGACATACTGCGAATGGAAAATGTTTTACTTTTAGTCCATAAATTAGAAGCAATTTTTTATCAAAAAAAAAAAAAGTCAGAAGCAATTAAACATACTGTACAGTCATATGTTTTACATAAATTTATGTAGGTTCCACATAAATTTGGCGGGGCTTATGAATTTCAACTAAACAAAGATTGTGTCAAGATCTTAACATAAATTTAGTGAGAATCACGAATTATATTTTTGAGTGTCAAAGAGTGTGTTGCTAATATAACTCAATTATTTATAAGTAAAATAAAACCAAACGTTCTTAATGATCTAATAATATTTATTGACAATGAAAAAATCTTTTAAATTGTTAGTGTATATGAATTAAGTTGTTATGTGTATGGTTTGAGTGAAATTTTTGCAATAACCATATAAATTAAGTAACTTGTCTAAAGTTTTTTTTTGGCTGAACAAATTTAAATCTTAGTAACATGAAATTCTTTGTTCAATTAAGTAATGTCACTTTGATGGACTAATCTTATACGAATTTCGCTGATGATATTTATGTCATTGATAGAGTTGAAAAAATATATGTAACAAAAAAACAATACAGTTGAAAAAGATATATAATAACATTATTTTCAAATCGAGCTGGTTTTCGTACCCAAAACCTCAATGAAGGAGGAAGATGGGGGATCATTCACAATAATATAGTGAGATGGATACCACATTTTCATCCAGAACTTTGAGGCATTAGTTGTATGCGTCATTCAACTTATAAAGTATTCAACTTTCACTTTTATAAGCAATGTGGTGCTTAACTCAGCTCACACTTGTTACAACATATACACTACAACCATAATATCTTTAAATAGTCCATGCACTTATTTTTTGTCTTCACTCTAACTGTGCTTATCTATAAAGATCTCCAAAGATCCCTACTTAGAATTGCTGAAGAAGATCTTACTACACTTGTTTTTTCTTTCACAAAATATTTTTATTACTAAGCATACTACTGTTCCTAAACATTCTCGAGAAACTCCATAGGAGTAGCTCTAATTTAATGTTTTGTAAGTTAATATAAATAAGAGATCAAAACAGTAGATGTGAATTTGAAAAACATAGTAAGGTAACAAAATATAAAAAATAAACATAAATGAATTATAAGGAAATGCAGAAAGCAAAATAAAGAGGGATATTTTCCAACAGATTTCTACAAACAGTTAATTATCGAGAATATTTAGATTTTTTTACGAATGTAGCACCAGTTCCTGGAACTGTACATCCATAATCTTTCCATTTTGAGTTCCCTTTATAAGTGTTCAGTTTTGGAATTTCTTTAACTCCAACTACTGAACCAATATTAGAAGAAGTGGTAGTAATTAGTTGAGCTGATTGAACCTTTGCTAGAGGTAAAGGTACACATGTTACTTGAGGTTGAGGAAACAAAAACTTGCTAGCATCACGATCTTGGTATTGAAATGCCGAATAAACTATTCTGCATAAACAAACAAAATTCCAAGTTTGTTAAATCCCAGAAGAAGAATTAGTCATTCAATATTCTCCATTATAAGATCTTAATAAGTACTCCTCTAATATTATTTTAAAAAAATATCTTCACAAATATCTTCATACCTTTCTTTAAAACTATTTAATATTGGAATATCTAACTAAATACTAATAACTATCTAATACTTTCCTATAAAACTTTTTTAGGTAAGTACATAGTTATTAGTTGATTATATATAATTAAAGAGTGTAGAACAAATTAAACCTTACAGAAACCATTAGGAGGGAATGAATTATGAAGCATCAAGAAAATCTTCAAAACAGTAACCGGGTATTGTTTCAATCAAGTATTCAGAAATGCTGCTTGTTGAAACAGAACCAGTGTCACTAGCCATGTTGTCTTCAACCTTGCAAGAAGAACTAACATTTTCATTGGAAACTGATCTTGGTATTATGTTTGCTTTTGATCTACTAGAGCCAATACTTGTGGATGATGAATCTGGATCCAAAGAATTGCTTGAAAGCTTCACACCAGAGAGAAGAAACCTGTTATGTTTCTGTGTATGTTCATTTGCTCTATGGATTGGAAGGTCACATTCTCTACAAAGAATGGCTCTGTCTTCTTGGCAAAATAGATATCCACGCCTCTCCTGCAACAAAAACACACACTACTCTTCAGTTATGTGTTTTTATTTTATTAATCCAATAATCATTAGAAAAAGAAAAAGATTCAATGAGAAGGATGAGTAAGGTTTTAAAAAAAAGTTTGACTGCGATGTGGGTTACGACATCATGGTATTCGATGTTGTTGCAACCAAAACACGGCCGTGATTGAGGCGGCACCAGTCACATTTGATTGCGATCGTGATGCGACCGCAACCATTCGTAATTGGATTAATAAAACATGAGTAGTAATTGGATATTCATACTTGGCAGATATCACAAAGAGGGTAGTCTTTGGAGTTGAGGTGAACCAAAGAGAAACGAGCATGTTTGGTTGCAAGCTTGTTGGCATGATGAATAGTACGATCACATCCATGGCAAAGAGCAGCTTCATCTGAAGGACAGAACATGGAAGCCTCAGCTTTCTCACACACATCACATTGGATCTTCATGATCTCTTGCTAGAGACACTTTCTTCTGCTTTGATTGTTTGTGTTTGTGTTTGTGTTTGTGTCTTGTCCTTTATTTACTTTAACTTTAAGAAGCTTTGTTGAATTGAATGGGGTAAGGGAAAAGTAAAGCAAAAGGGACAAAAGACTTATGGGCGAATTGGCATTAGGGTCCAGAAACATCAGCTCCCACTAGCCTCACCCTCAACTCAAGGATAGATAGTATTTAGTGTCTTCTGACTTTGAGAGAAACACTTAATAACTCATCAATGAAATCAATACCTATTTCATAGCTATCTCTTTTTTCTCTTTCTTTGATTAAATAAGGAGTTTGCAAGTTGGCTATATTTTTGGAAAGAGCAAGTTGGTTGGATATTAATATAAGTATTCTATGGCACATTAGGTATCACTCTCATTCTGAACTTTGAGGCATGGTCTGCTTTATCTGACTTCCTTTATTCATTCACAACCCTCATCAGTCTTGATCTAACTTATTTAGATAATCACTTTTTTGCTATTCTAAGTAACTACTAAAATAAATGATACTCTGACCAAACCATAGAAAAGAGGGAAGTGAAGTGATGTCACTTGTTTCCCTAAAGCTTTCCTTTTTTTGACCAGTTGATCAAGGTTTCCTTTAATTTCTTCCCCTATTTTTATGGCTTCTTCCATCATTCATTTCATGGATATGCAAGGAAAGTACGGTTTAGAATTTTCAGTTTATTTTGGCTATGTAGATATAGGAGGACTTAAATCACACAACTAGCTGGTATATTAATTTTAAATGATACCGACTATTTGATTTAGACCAGACAATTGAAATTTCATTTTACCTAAGTTAGGTTGTGTAGAGTAAGCATAAGATGTTCCACCAACTAATATGGAAATATAGACCCTATTGTAATAAGTGTAAGATTTAAATTTTGCATTGTTTAGAAAAGTGAAGGTCAATCACTTTATAAATGAGAGATCCTTAAATTTAATGTTTTAAAATTTTGAGTAAAAGATTCGGTGTTACTCTTGGCCATATGTGGATTAGTTCTTAATTCTTATACTCTCATCCAACTAAGCAGAATTGATTGTTGGAAATGAACCACAATTTTAGAGTGTTGACATATTTTTGTTAATTCGTATCAAAATATAATTTTAATCATCATGCTCATAATATATATGCAATGATCTCACAAGCTACCGTATCAAACCACCTTTTAATCTTTATTGCTAGCTGATGTATTAAAAAAAATCGTTTATGGATCATATATAAACGCGGTTGTTGCCTTGCACTGCATCATATATATTAGTTGGCCAGATGTGATTGGTACTAGTGAGGTACAAACATTATAACCCAAATTGGAAAGTGCAAGAATAGAAAAGTGATTAAATTAAGAAGTCGGCTTAACTAGACGACAAACAACACTTTTTTTGGGGACTATAGATAGATATGGATGATGATCTTTATGTGAATCTTTGAACAAAATATTGTATAAGATATGCAATTTGTCGGCATTAAAAAGGTAGTGACTAGAAGATAAGAAAAGAACATTGCACTTTTGATCATTGTGTATTTAAATCTCATTATAGTTCCAATTCTTCCTCACAATCACATGGATTGCAAACTGTTCTTATATATTGAGTGTCTTATCGTAAGTATTTTAAAAAAGCATGTCATACAAATATTGCTACTCAAGTGGATGGAGAGTTGTAGTATTTGTCATGGTCCGTGGTGCTAATTAAGCATTTTAGAACCACTTTTACAAATAGGATAAGTTTGAAAAATAGGGACTAATTTGCAATTTTTGAAAAAGTATAACTGCAGCAACTGTATTTTCTTCCTAGTTCCTACCATTTCACCACGTGCTTGAAGCAATGGCTGTAGGCCTATAATTTGAAAAGGTCTCTGTTAGATTATTTTGAAACAAATGAAATTAATAGAAAAATGAATAAATCTACCCAACTTTGTTAATTAGATAGCCAATATATATATAGATAATAATTTGAATCAAAGTCTTCATAAATAAATAAAACAAAAAGACGATGCATCAAGCAACGCAAATGCACTAGCATAAAGTTCAAACAAGTAAATGGTAAGAGGAACCTACTTTTTTTCAACACGTTGAAACCAAACTTTCAACATAATGCTTGTTACAATGCGAATGTATGTGTTCAATTCTAATTCTTTTTACTTTATTTTCCCTGCTATTATATCGAAAAACGAACCCCTCTTCGTTCACAAATATGATTGAATTATCACTCTCAAAGTGGTGTAATGGAACCAAATAGCCGTATAGTGGGTCAACGCAGCCTTGTTGTGGAGTTTCATAACTAAACTAGCATTAGACCCGCGCGTTGCGCGGGAGGTTTCAAATTTATTTTAAGTTATTAGGTGGCAAGTTTTAAATTAAGTTTAAATAAGATAGTGTGATAAAAGTAATATTATTAACGAAGAAGGTTATCCATTTGATCAATACACATGATGGTCACAAAAAAACAAAATATTTAAAAATAAAATTAGAAATCAAGGTTGCGGTAAATTAAGAAAAAGAAAAAATGAAAAGGGAAGAGATTCACATAATAGCTAAGTTTTTCCGGCAATTCTTTGAAAATTCTAGTGGTTATAAAAGGCATTGCCTGTGAAGGGACCAACAAACATACTATTCAATAAAATTTTATTGGACTTAAATAATATATATACATCACATATTGTGTTCAACTCTTCATAACATATCTCTTTATTGTGCGTAGATTTTTTGAACTTGGAAACTAAAACATTCATAGTAATTATCATGTCCTTTTCTAAGCTAGAGTTGATATAAATCAGTCATGTGTATACATGAGAGCTTGATAGAATCGACTGTCTCATTTGAGAATTCGCGGAGGTGGGCTCAGAAGATCAGAAACGGAGGTGGGCTCAGAAGATCAGAAACAATATTATCAACATTACTCCATGTTCTAACCTGAAGGGAGAAAAAATTTATGAGAGTAAATACATGGTAAAAGTTATAATGATAAAACCAACTAACTCTCGACTTTGGAAAACACACCTACACCAAATTTCAGCTTATATCGGGTTGATCTTTTTAGATAATCCAAGCTCATGAGATATGATGGGATGGATAGTAGAAAGCCTACAACATAATTTGTGGAGATGGACTTTTTTTGTCTAAGCTTTTATATAGGATAAACCGTGGATCATATTTTTTGAAAAAATCGTAACTTAGAGTCATAATCACGTCAATTATAACAGGACGCATATTACGTTGCTCTCCTTATATACTGAAACTTTCAATATAAAAAATGGATCAATTTGAAAGAGTCAAGTAGATACCTTTTGTTTGATACTGAACTTTAAGGTATATTGGATCAACTATTCAAGGAACTTATCTCAATCTCTGAATAAGGGCATTATCTGCACAAATTTTTTTTTACAAACATAAGGCATTGGCATACCAAATATATGAGACAATAAAATTAACAACCTTCAAAACAGAAACTTCTCTTTATCACCTACTTATTGAGATGGGCGCTTGTAGATAGAAAAATGAAACATATTACTTACTGTGGTTTGAAGGCACATTAAGAAATTAAGAAATAAGAGCCGATGACAATTTTCAATATGCCTCATGTCACATTTCAGATAAGTGCAAGAAGAAACATGATGTTGCCTCAATAGTTTGGAATTAAAGGAGGTAAACTGATAAAGTTAACTTAGAAAACCATAGGTTACGTCTAGTAAGGTTCTATAACGGAAAAAATTTACTAAGTAAACAAATTGTACAATAAATTGTTTGAATGCTGGATTGAATCGGTTGCAGGCCGGTGTGAAAAAGGCGGAGATTGGGTGTTATTATAAAGACTGAAGAGAAATAAGAAATTGAGACTTGCAGTTGGAGCAATGCATTATAAAGAGTGACACCTAGGAATTTTAATGATGTAGTACAAATGATGTTACTTGACAATAGAATGATGAGATGTCGTCAAAATAGTTTGAGACTCTAATTTAGATATAAATCTTGTATAGCCCCTTAAATTTTAAATATAGATATAAACATGTAATCTATGATAAGAAGTTACAAAACATACATTAATGCATTGACTCACGATGCAAATGCCTAATATTGAGCAAGCAATTCTTACGGGATCATAACATATATGATTAATAACCACAAGTAAAATTAAAATTGTGAGAAATTATATCTACATGTTAGCCTTTGAGTAACCAATAATAACATTCAAGGATTTGCTAATTCAATAAAGAGAATTGCCTCTATGCTTATACTGGAAAATCTTGAAAGTTATACTACAAAAAAAAATGATGTATAGTGTGGGAAATGCACAATATACATATAACCGTTGAAGAAAAAAATTCTGGAAACCAAAAGTGTTCAACCACATTTAAGTCATGCTTGTTATTTTTTACTATTTTGTTTTAGTGAATTGTCACATGAGACATGACATTAAGTCAGTTCAGGAAAATAACAGGACATGTTCAAACATAGTAACAATCAAAAACAGTTTAGAATTTGGGTTAGTTTAACGCAACCTTACAAAACCGACTTGTAATGGAAGGAATGCCAAAGATATATAAACACTACATAGGCCATATCTTTATGCAATGTGGACTAAATCCACATCCATTCCTTCACACCCAACACCATGAAGATTTTGGAGGGTGCAACAAAGGCAACGCAGGTGCCGCATTTAGGCAGCTAGGGACAGACCGCAATGAAGGCAGAATTTTGACCAGGATTCATAATTTAGTAATTATGAAAATTTTCACATTGAGTATAATATCTTACAAAGTTAAATATAAAATTTTGGTCTCTAAAAAAATTACCGACCTTACAAGTGTAGCGCCTATAAAATTTGTGATCATATTTAATCTACACATTTTTCTTTTTAAAAACGAGTGCCTTTAATCACTACGTGCAGACTAAAAACTGATAAATTATTTTATAAAGAGTTAGGAAATAGTTACCAAAAGCAATGACAGATATTTGTACCCTTGTTTTTTGAATGGAAGCCATAAACATAGCATAATATTACAACATTACATGTCTCTCTATTGTAAGTTTTCTGAGAGCAAAAGCTTCATAATCTAATCTTAGATTAATATGCAAAGTAACCCAGAAGATGTAAAATCAAGTAAGACTAAGATGATGAGTTTATTACCTACCTTATATAGCTTTGCACGCAAACCTCTTCTTCTGGCAATCACAATGCTAGCTAGTATTTGTTGCCTTTCCAAATATCCTCCCTATAAAAATCTAGAATGAAAAAAATAAAGTGAATGATAAGGAACATGAATTAGGGGATATATAAACTCATTATCAACAACTGAATAAGAGAAAAAGTTTTCATCTCCAATAATGGGCCACAATGAACACTTGACTGATTGTAAAATACTATTTACATAATAACAATATAAGCAATTGACATTAGATTGAGGAAGATTTAACAATAGAAAGGATTAATTACTAAAGCATAAAGAAAAGGAAACTTACGACGATGAGACGGCGTCGAAACGGAAACTGAAATTGCGTGGATGGGGAGTGTGAACAACGGCGAGTCGTGATGCCGACACTGTAGAGCCAAGGGTTTACAATATACACGACTAACAGTTAGAGCCAAGGGTTTAAAAGAGGTTAATGGGATTACACCATGGAGATTGGGTAGGTTTGCAAATTGGGAATTAGGGTTTAGAAGAAGAGAACGGTTTTGGAGAAGGTGAACAAATGAATATGAGAGATACAATCTATTTTAATATATTAAATCTAAGCCCGAAATTATCCTCTTGCCATGTGGCCACTTTCATCCACGTCTTCAAAAAATGCCACGGCGTCAGATTTTTGGCAGCCGTGGCATTTTTTGAAGACGTGGATGAAAGTGGCCACATGGCAAGAGGATAATTTCGGGCTTAGATTTAATATATTAAAATAGATTTAAACAATTTAGTCCAAGAGTCTTGTACTCCAAATTCTCTCATTTTCCATATAACACAGTAATTATCGTAGGTGTAATAAGAAAAACAAAGGCAATCCGTCAACAAAGAAATCTTTGGCACAAAAGGTGGCACTTCATCAAAACCCCGAGGGGTTCCCAAGTCAAGTGAGATAATCACAAATTGGTCAACAGTATAATCCTGCCCTTTAGGGTAATAACCTTCGTTATAATAATGGGTGTCGATGGAAAGGGATAGCCAGTTAAGACTATTACTCAAATAGACACCAAGGTTCTGACCAAACCTCTGATAAGGAGCCTTTGGAAAACTTGGAATACTTCTCCAACTATTATTATTATCGCCCAAAGTGAAAACTTTAACCTCCCTAAGACAGTAGGCTACAACTTTATATTTGGCAGTTAAATTATCATACCCAAACGAGAATCTGAAATCGGTAAAAACGCTGGTCTCAGAAGTGCGAAAATAGGCTAATTTTTCCGACAATGACCTCGTGGCTGGGTTGCATAAACGAAGAAAAAACTTTCTATTCTCTTTCTTGGGAGAATAAAAAACTAAACAGAGCAATCCATTGCAGGAACCAACAACATCGCAACAGTTATTGTAAAACTCTTGGCCGGGAATATGATGATTGGCAAGGATGATTGACTTATCTTTCCCAATAAAACGAAGTTTCCCAAGAAAACGGCACAACGGGAAGGGATTCAGTATGATATATCGTGAATTTCGTTTTGAAAATAGCGAAAGCCATGATGATGATGTGCTTGGTGAAGATTGAAATATATGGCGTATGGGGAGAGAACTGCGTAGGTAATTTGAAGACTCAATTATCGAGTATGGGATTTGTGAAGATTTATTGAGGTGCATTTTGACGAAAAGGGGATCAGAGATGAGGGAGTTGAAGGAATTACTCACACACTTGAGTCGTAAAAGGGATTTCACTTTAAGTAAGGATAGGATTTTGGAAAACAGTTCATCTGAGAGGGTTACTTTCACGGCCGGTTCCATGTTGATTTCACGCCGTGATTTAGATGGCACGATGTTCACTGGTACCGGCTTCTCAAAAGTTGGTATCTCCAGTTTCTGTCACAATTTACAAATTGCGATTAAAATGAAACACAACATCGCCTCACACAGCTAGTTAGGTACACAATCATATATATAAAAGTACAAGACTGTGATTAAAATTTCAATTTAAAGTGATATAGAATGATAACTGAAACAAGCCAAGTTTAATTCAATATCAGCATAAGAATGCACAAGTCTAATGAATGAAATATTGGTGATCAAATATCAGTTAAGTTAAAATGTTTGCATCCAGTTTGAAAATTGTAAATTGTTGGCAAATAATGTAAGAAAATATGTTATAGAGGAAGCATGGTGCTCAGAATCAGAAAGTAATGAATGGATATGAAAGTTATCTTCATAATAATGAGATTATTTGATCTAAAAACATCACAGCACTAAAAAACTGTATAGGCAAAATAAGAGAACATACTAAAACTATTTCTCACAAAATTTATTTTAAAAAACATTTTATAATTTAAAAGAGAAAAGTAAGCCGTCCCATCCCCTCCAAAACCTTTCATGCAAACCTAACCTAATAAATAAACAACTACTCAATTGCTCAACCACAAAAAACATAAACTCTTCCTTTGCCTATCATCCTATTGTCAAATTCCATATATAGAACTCTTACCACTAAATTGAAAACAATTATCAAACCAAAATGAATTAATAAATTGACAGAATAGATACATAGGTAAATATAAAACTAACCGCCTTGCGAAGCTTCTTGATGAGTGCCATAGGCTTGAAGGTCATACCATGATGAAACCTGAAATGAAAAGATTGTTAACTCTAAATGTGAAAATCAGGGGTGGAATTGCAAGCAGAAGATAATGAATGAATATTGAGTAGTAATTTCAAAGCTCATTTTCAAGTTTCAACAACAATAATAGAGCACATTAAAAACAGATCTTTTAGCTCATACTCTTCACAGTCATTGAAAACATTAGATAGATCTGATGTAAGTGTGTATATTGATTCCAGAAATAAAACAATTGAAATAAAAAATAGTATTCAATATTATGACAGATAACCTTAGTGATATTTTGCAATCTTACAATGTATTGAATATATCTCTCTCAATCAATATATATATAATGATATTTTAAATAATGTATTGAATATTTGTCCCCTAAAATATCATGAAGAACAAAACATTACGATGATAAAAGATGATCTTCTTCCTCATTCATCATAATACCTTATACGGACACGTGCATAGAAGAGAGCATCAAGATCAACTCCACAAAAACTGAACTTGAATGTTTTTTTCCTGGGCACTCCTTGTGCTGCTACCTCGGGTTCAACATCTGCCTGAAAAATAAAAAATCACCATTCAACAATGCAAATTCAAAGAAAAATCAACCATGCAATTTCAAAGTAGAATAAGAGGGAGACATCAAAAGACGCTAGCTAGCAAGCATAATGCCTGCCAAATATGCAATTTTACCTGATTTTCGGTCATGAATATGGAACCATGAGAGGCAGCAACAGAACTCAATTCCATATCAATAGTCATATCTAACCCACAAGAAATAACATGAACAAAAAATCATGGATCGCTGAGTGAGACGGTTTGCGTTGAGACTTGACAGGTTGAGACTTGAGCGACTTCAGTTTGAAGAGAAACTAAAAAATCATGATATATCAATATACTAATATAAATATAAAAAAAATATCGGACAGGATATGGGTCAAAACAAAACAGAGAAAGATTTTATTTAGTTTTTAAATTACATTGAGTGAGATTTTATTTATTTTTAACTTTTTTTTTTTTTTTTCACTTTTTGGTTTTAGGGAAAGATTTTATTTAGTTTTTTTTTCTTTCACTTTTGGGTCCTAATTAATAGTACAGAGTTCGGGCAAGTTTTAGTACCTCCCAACTGCAGTTGGAGATTGAATTGCGGTCATCTTTACTAAGTACAGTGTCAATCACCACCGAACCAATTAATGTTTGGCCAAATTTTAGGGGAGCAATGCAAATTTTGCCTAGCACTATTGGCTTAGGACCTGTGACTTGGGAGTGTGCTTCGGAACTAATGGCTTGATTTGCTCCTTAGGCCATGTTTGTTTCAACCGAGAGGTCAGGAGGGGAGATAAAATATAATTAATTATATTTGACAAAACTACTCTCATTTTGTTTATTAAAATTCCTAAATTATCTTTGTTGAAATATTAAAAGTTTATGTATTTGTTTTTTTTTTGTCAACAAAAAAAAAGTTTTTTACTCATTAATTTTTTTTGACATATTATATCAATTATAATTTAATCCCTATTTTGAGTTTATAAAGTTAAGGATAAAGAACTAAATTATTTCTCTCATCTACTATTCTCGTTAAAAAATTGAATCAAACAAAATCTTAATATTTTTATTTTTTATTTACATACTACGAACAACTTCAATATTACATTTTTGTCAATGTTTTTTAATATTACATACAAGCATTATTTTTTTGACAATTACATACAAGCATTATTAAAAATGGAAAAATATGTATAATTGTTTCTTCAATTCATAAAATATCCAACCTGGTAGCTAGGGCTGAAAAATTGCCCTCCCACCCCAACAATTGGGCCTTCACTCTACAAATAAATTGATAATTCTATTTTACCCTTTTTATTATTAATTATACTATTATTTTTTATCATTCATTTCACCCATACAATACATTGTTCCGGTAATTTTTTTTTTTTTCGGTTTGATGTGTTTACATGAACTGTTTTTTAATGTGTTTCGGTATGATAATTTTAACCGTTGATTATTTAAACATTCATACCGGAACACTGAAAAATTCGCTCCGATATATTAAAACACAGCAATCAAACTCTGTCTCCTACACGTTCCGGTATGTTAAATTTCGTTCTGGTTTGTGAAAAATTCGTTCCGAAAGAAGGTGAATTGAAATGTTAAGGTGCTTTGAGTTTTTTTTTTTTGCAGGAAGGGAAATTATTGTGTGGTGGTGCTTAGCGTGGTTGTGAATTAATCATGAGTTTGATTGCTGTATTTTAAAATTAATGGAAGGTAGTTGTTTTTCATTTGTTGAATGAATCATGACTCATGAGTTTGATTTCCTGCATTTGGAGAGAGAGAGAAAAGGAAAAGTGCAGGCGACGAAGTTTGATTACTGTGTAACATATCGGAACGAATTTTTCAGTGTTCCGGTATGAATGTTTAAATAATCAACTGTTAAAATCAATTGACTCTGATCGATTGATTAATTCCCTATTCCGCACGTAATTGCCGTAATTCATCATATCATTATAAGTATTAACAGTCACTCACACACTCCGAAACCATTCTCAATTTCACACAACACTACACTTTGTTTATTCCATTCATTTATTCATATCAAAATGTCTAACAAAAATAAGTGTAACAAAATTAAAAAAAGAAGCGATTCTTCTGCAAAGAGACATAAAAGAAACATTGATGAAGTTGAAGAACAAGAACAACAAGACAGATTGCAAAAGAAAGTTGAAGAAACTACTACTTTACATAACAAATCATCAATGTCATGTGATTCTGTTTTGGCTTCGGAGTTCAACAATGGAGAAGAAAATGTGATGAATATGAGAAAGGAATTAGGGACAAGGTTTAAGGGTTTAGGTGGGATGGAAGAGATAATTGAAGACTTGAAGAACACTACTCTTAAGCCAATTTTTAATCCTAAGGTGTGTCAAGTGTTAGGTGTCAAGCCAATAAATGGCTCGTTGTTGCATGGATTACCTGGTTGTGGAAAAACTAAACTTGCTCATGCTATTGCTTATGAGACTGCTTTTAATTCCTATCCTACTTCTGCTACGAGATTTGTTTCTGGAATATCTTAGGCCGGTATTCTTTCAATCTTAATCTTATTTAACTTGTACATTATTTAATTTAGCTTGTTTGGATTAGCTTATTTAGGTATCGTGTATGTTGTTTTGTTTCTTAATTAGGTGCATCTGAAGAAAGTATTGGAGAGCCTTTCGCACAAGCAAAAAGGGCTGCTCCTTCAATTATCTTTATTGACGAGATTGATGCAATTGCACCAAAAAGAGATAATACACAACATCTGATGGAGACACGAATTGTGACACACTTAATGATATGTATAGAGAAAGCTAATGATGATTCAGAGCCTTGTCATGAACCTCATCACCATGTTCTTGTAATTGGAGCAACAAATAAGCCTGATGCTATTGAGTCTGCTATGAGAAGGCCTGGTCGTTTTGATCGTGAGATAACTATTGGTATTCCTGATGAATCTGGCAGGGAGAAGATTCTTACCGTTGTTACTCGCAAACAAAAACATGACAGTTCTGTTGATTTGCAAAAATTAGCAACGTCTACTTCAGGATTTGTTGGTGCTGATTTAGAAGCTCTGACCAATGAGGCTGGCATTGTGGCAATGAATAGGATAAGTAATGAAATGAAACTTAAATTATCTCAAGATCTCACGAGTGAGCCGTGATGAAGATTCGTGCAAGAAACCTTTGTTGCCTGATGATGATATAGAGAAATGTGCAATCACAAAGTCTGATTTTGAGGTGCTTTACCTTTTTAACAAAATTTCTAGTCCAAAACTTGTATTGTAGCTTGGATTTTCTTTCAACATTCATTTTAATGGATAAATATCATCATATTTATGTTATACATGAAGCAATCAAAAAGGTACAGCCTTCATTAACAAGAGAAGGATTCAGTGCCATTCCTAATGTTAAATGGGAAGATGTTGGTGCACTTGATCATGTAAGAGAGATGTTTGATAACTACATTCTAAACCGTATAGAACGTCCTGATGATTATAAGGTAATGTTTAATACTACACCTTTTAAATGCAGTTTAGAAAAATATATTATCATATAGTCAAGCTGATTTTTATACATTTGGTATCCTCTCCATTATATAGCCAAATCATTCAGTTAAGTTTTTCTATTTGGTAAACAATTGGCAAGGTATACATGTTTATAAAAAGGTTGTGAATGAAGTGCATGATTTGGGGATTCATGTAAATCCAAACCAAAGGATTGCAATTATGATCTTATGCATGAATTTTGTACCATAATCAATTTTAGTGCTTTTTCTTAGATTAATTCTTGTTTTGGTCTAAATCTGTTTACATAATGAGCTTATTTTTGTGCCATGTCCCTGAGTATCTAGAGTTGTAGCATAATTCACATTATCACTTCTCAGTTTTACTGGATTTATTTATTTCAGAAATTTGTGATGAATCTTGAGACAGGATTTTTACTATATGGGCCTCCTGGCTGTGGAAAAACACTGACTGCCAAAGCTGTTGCCAATAAAGCAGGAGCTAATTTCATTCATGTTAAGGCCTGTTGAACATTTTTCTCATTAGTTTTGAACATGGGTGGAAGTTAGCAAACCCCTTTTTTTTATAGGCAAATATATTAATATAATTAACCAAATCTCCGCACTAGTACTTGGATTAGGGTTTGCTGTTTAACCAATACGTTGCATATGCACCCTGCAGCTTTGTGCATTCTGTCCGTCGTTTCAAATCACTACTTACTCGGTATGTATTAATTTTGATTTTTCTGATTTTAGAATTGTTGTGGTGTTGCTTTGGTTGGTAATATTTGGATTCCTAGTTGTTTGTTTCTGTTCTTGTTTCATAACATAACATTGTATGTATGTATCACTACTACTAGTACTATACTACTATTATTCTCATTGTTTTTTTTATTTTGCACATATCGGCAGCATCGCTATTATTCGCACATGAATTGCATCATCTGTCATGACTAGCAGCCGCAGCAGATTGAAACCAGATTATTTCGCAGATTTACCATCCTCAATCATCACCGACATTCTGCTTCAACTCCCCATCAAAACTATTTTGGCTTGCAAATGTGTTTGCACAACATGGAATGCACTCATTTTAGACCCGTATTTTGTTAAATTATACTCCGAACAACATGCATCGCTTTGTTTATTGGTTCGGACTGGTAGTAGTGATTCTGATTCAAGACTAGTGTCAAATACCTTGCACCTTATTGACCCCCTACCTCCAAACTTTGAAACTGCCCCGGTCAATTTTGATCCTAAATCCAAGCTCCCTTTCCGGAATCCCAAATCTACAATTCATTTTCCGAGTCACAATCCAATAGATGATAAATTTGATGTCGTCAACTCTTGCAATGGCTTGCTTTGCTTGTGTGAGCCAAATGCCTTTTTTTCCCCTCTTTCCCACATGATTGGCCATGTAGTGTAAACAATTTAGTTGTTTGCAACCCAATTACAGGTGAGTTTATACGACTTCCCGAAGCTGATGATAAACATTTGAATTTTAATCGGAAACCAATATCCGCCGGTCTTGGCTTCGAACCCAAATTTAATGAGTATAAGGTGATAAGATTATGGAAGTGGAAGCGTTATAAACCTAATATTGTGATTGTTGAAATGCACACAGTAGGAACACCGACATGGAGGAATATTGAAGTTGATCCTATGTTTTCATTTTCGAGGCTTGAATCTCCCACTTCAGTGAATGGAGCACTTCATTGGATTAATTTTGATAAGAAAAAGTTGTCAATACTGTCTATAGACTTAGAAAGTGAAAGATTTCAATCCTTCCCTTGTCCTTCTTCTCACAGTGATGTAGTATTAAGTATCACCATGGTAGAATTAAAGGGATTTCTTTACTTATGCGAAAAAATATTATTAACCAATACTTGGTCAGTATGGCTTATGAAAGAATATGACATTGTTGAATCATGGACTAAGGTTTGCTGCATCTGCACAGATAATTTCATCGGATCTCCTCAGACGTTTCGTGTATGTAAGCCAATAAAACACTTTGAGAATGACTGTGGTGCCTTATTGCTTCAGAACACCAGCAGGTCTGATACCTCTGTTTATTATGAACCCGGTAAAGGTAGAGTTGCATATTTAGCTATGAAATCGGATGAATCATTGTGGTTTGAATCAATCCTTCATATTCCAAGTCTCATATCATTGAAGGACCTTGCTAAAGGAAACAAGGTTAAGGTGCAGAATGTCCATTCTAAGCTATGTTGGATAGGTACGGATACGGTACCCACCCCCGGTATTGGTGCGGGTATGGTACCCAGTACTGATGCGGAATACAACATTTAAAAAAACAATCAAGGTACGAGTACCTTAATATAAAAGATATAAAATTATTTTTTAAGTGAATTACTATTATCATAATTTAGAGAATTACCTTGTATGTCCATTATTTCCACTATTTTCTTCAAAAGCGAGAGAAATAGTTGAAATATAATAAAAAATAAAAATATTGTAAGAGATTTTTTCCACCACAGATACATTTTTGCCGTATTCACCACCTGAATCAACCAAATAAAATGGCTACAAATTAGTAAGTACCCAACAAGTATCATATGAGTACAGATATGTACCCGGTACATATACTTCACTATTTTTAGAGTATCCGTGCTTCATAGATACTAACGTAAATCTGTTGGTTTTAATATTATATTTTAGATTGCTAGTTGAATTCTTAACAATCATAATTATTATTTTGATATTAGGAATTAGTGAGGCTTCGCATCGTTGTTGTTAAGCTTGGCTTTGAAAATTTTCTTGTATTGTGTTTATATATATATAGTATGCCTCCGAATAGAATCACTTGTGTTATGTGTAATGTGTTTATCCTGTGCATTGTGGATTCTTATGAAGTGTTTCATTTTCACTTTGATTATGCCGCCTCTTATACATTTATTTGTATTTTTGCTAACTTTATGTTTGTTATTTCTGTTTCAGAAGACTTCACTCTGTGACCTGTTGATGAAGTTTAATCTAATGACCAAATAAGAGCTTTGGGAAAGAAGCCTTATGAATATTGTTTATCAGCTGGAATCAAATAGGGGGAATCAAATAAGAGATGTATTGCTATTTTTGGTTAGCCACTTGTTGGTCTATCTAGTCGTGTAGATTGGGCACAAGTTATAGTGCATAAGAATGACTTATGCACTATGCATAAATACTCCATATTGTTTGTGTACCTCTTAAATTTTTAATGCACCTTTAAACCAGATTATTTAGTGCACTCCCAAATTTATACATTAAACAATTTTCATTATTTATACACGGTGCATAAAGAAAAAATTTATGCACCATAACCACTCCATGTAGATTGATGTTCTAGGATAATAATTAAGTGTATTGTATTGTGGGATGATTTTAGTTTTCAATACTTGTGGAAGTTCTCTTTTATGGGCCGATTGGTGTGTCGATCCGGACCTATGTATGTATCTTATAGCATCAACCTTTTGATTTTGTAAAGGTTATGCACCTCTTGCGCCTCTGTTTATAAAAAAATTGTTCATCACAGTGTAAAACTTATCTTGCCAATTTTCTTAAAAAAAATATATTATTTGCATGGAGGATGTTCTTTTATTTACTTATTTTTTGTAAAAGGATGTACTTTTATTTTATTGTTATCATCTGACATTTATTTTTCTTCAAAGCAATAAATATCAACTTTCATGTCACTGTTTGCACTTAAAAATAAATATATAGTTTAGTTAGTCGAATATGCATTTTAACATCATTGAAGAGTGGACACAAAAATTAACAATTTGGACGTTAAAATAAGCTTCCATATCATTGAAGACAATAATAAAAATCTTAAAAATAAACACTATGTATTGTTACTAAAATTGACTCTAAATTTAAAACTATCTTATCGCCTAAGTTGCCTTTTCACTCTAAAATTGTACTCCTTCCGACCTTAATTATCATAAATATCAACTTTTTAAATATATTGAATGATTGGTGTATTTAATCTAGATATTAGTTATTCAATGTATCTGAAAAATAACTATTTGTTTATAATTAAGATTGGAGGGTTTTTTTTTGGTGTAAAAGGGGGGGCAAGTATACTTTCTCTTTTAATTTCTATTTCTACACTAATATAACAATTAGTAAAAAAAATTTACCACTCTTTGCGGCCTTATATAATTCGAAAGATTAGTCTCTGCAATTGTGCGTGAAAAATATCCAATTCAAGCAAAAAAAACATAATTTTTTTAATAGATAATAGGATTTTATATTGGAACACAAATTAAAAAAGAGAAAGAGAAAAACTTTCAAAACTAAGAGTTAGAATAGCAGATAAGGAATCAATATTGTTAAGCCCAAAATAATTGAAGATCCGATAGTATTATAGTACAACACTTATGACCGTAACTTGTAAGCTTCCGTTTATGTAACTATTAGAGTGCATACTCATTCCTCTTCTATTTGTCTCTTTGGTTATGACTAATTTGATTTGATTTGATGTTGCTCTCTTCCAAGTTCCGAAGTGGCAAATACGTTATCTCATTTCATTTGTCATAAAACTAATTGAATTTACATAATTTCATTAAATTTTTTGATTGATTGAATAAAGAAAGGAAAGCTTTAAATAAAATAGTTGAAATTAGGATAAAATATGATTTATAAAAAAGTAGGGGTGTGGGTCACTGGGTTGTCACCATAATGGGTCCTTTTTCTTCTCTGCTTTCAGATTTTTTTTTCTATTACTATGAGAGAGTTATGGGTTATCTAAAAGAGAATTGAGGAAAATTACTCTACGCAGTCCCCTATACTTCTCATGTACTTTCTTAAAATTCCAATTTACCCTTTAGTTTACACGGAAAACACGGTTCGGGTAATATAATCCGAAACATTTGATGAGAAATTGTCTTGTTCAGATAATTTTTCCCGAAGTACGTTAGTATAAGTTCGAAAATAAAAATTCAAACTGGTTAGGGAAAAATAATCCGAACTGGTTAGGAAAAAATAATCCTAACTAGTTAGGGAAAAATAATCCGAACATGGACCTGCCTTACTTAAGTTCGGCTGCAGCTCACTTTCTCCAACTATTTCTACACACAATCATAAAATTATTTCTCAAAACTATCTCATTTGGTTGGCTTGAAAATCTAAACTCAACATTAATTTGCACAAACTTTGGAGTATCAACATAAGATAATCTCTCATTTAATCGCTCCAAAATGTTGACGCTCCAAAGTGTGTGCAAATCCATCTCTAATTTTGTATGTCTAGCTACCAGCTTGAAGCATTGGAAAAAGCTATCCGTGAAAATACGATTGTGTACTTGGAGACCGAATCTAGGAAGACTGATAGCCATGATGCTTCTTCGAAGCTACGATTGTGTACTTTGGAGCGATCAAATGAGAGATTACCTTATGTACTTTGAAGTGATTAAATGAGAGATTACCTTATGTTGACGTTCCAGAAGAGATTTTTCGATTGTGTGTAGAAGAAGTTGGAGAAAGTGAGCTGCAACTGAACTTAAGTAAGACAGGTTCAGGTTCGGATTATTTTTTCCTAACCAGTTAGGATTATTTTTTCTTAACTAGTTCGGATTATTTTTCCCTAACCCCTAAAATCTGCCAATCGTGTTTTCAGGTTTTGTAAACTACCAGGTTCAATTTTTTTTTCCCGGACTTATATGGAAAATTCGGATAATATTATCCGAATCCCTCTGACGTGAAAGTAAGGGTAAAACGGGTAGTTAGGGAGGGAAAAGAGAAACAAGGGGGTGGGGAGAGAAATTTTCAGAATTGAGCTTGACCATATATTTTTGTAGTAATGAGATTGGGTCTGATTCTCAATTTGTTGTATCCTTGGTTTTGGAGGCCTTTTTCATATGACATTTTTGCTACATTATAGTTTCTTTTTTTTTGAACAAGTCAAAATGAGATATTATATATAAATAAAAAGATCGACCCCTAGCACAAGGTGTGCTAAAAACAGGGCGACAAAAGTCTACACCAAGTCACAAAGTATCAGCAAACTACAATACTCAAATGCCCAAACATAACAAAGGGTTCTCCCACCAACTATGTAAGTTAACCCCTATCCCAGGATATTGAGTCTTCAGCCACCAAAAAGAACGCCGCTTGATCAAATCCAAAAGATGAGAAGCAGATTGTGCCGAGTTTTTGAATAGACGCTGATTGCGCTCTGTCCAAATAACCCAAACACACACCAGCCAAATGAGCTGCATAAAAGACCTCCTCGCCCGACCACCACCTACTGCATAAGTAAACTGGAGAAAATGAGCAGATGAAGTCGGAGGATCTACCATATCGAAACCAATCCAAGACCTGACTAGCGACCATAACGAACCAAAAAATCCGCAAGTGAAGAACAAATGGTAAGCCGACTCAACACCACCACAACCAGAGACACAAAGCTGAAGCTCCGATGAAAGAATGCCCCGACGGAACAAATTGGTCTTAGTCGGTAACCTGTCACGCAAAAGTCTCCAAGCAAAAATAGACACCTTCAAAGGAACCTGGCGATGCCATATAAGATCAACAGTATCATCCTGAGAAGCCGCCTCTGAAGAAGTCAATAACTGATATGCTCCACTGACGGTATACCCACTCGCTGGATCATAGCGCCACTGCCAAACATCTGCCACCTGCTCCTGTAACTGGAAATCATGAAGTAAAGCCTGACACTCTCCCAACATCTCCTCCTCCCACACCCAAAACTGTCTCCGCCACTCCCACGCTCAGCCTCCTACCTCCCACCCTAACTCAAACATCTCCGCCACAGTAAGTTGTTTGGTCACTGTCAAATCAAACAGACGACCAAACCTCACACGCAACGGCACTCCACCCAACCAAGGATCCAACCAAAAAGAAGTATCCCTCCCATGCCCTACTCGCCTAACTACACCCTCTGCAAACCAACCTCCCTCAACCCCATCGTCCCCATCCCTAATCTTCGCTACCTCCCTCCACCATGCTGAACCTCTCCTCCCCCCCACACACAACCGACCATCCTCAAAACCATATCTAGCCGACAACACCCGAAACCACAAACCCCCCTATCCACCAACACCACTTGCCTAAAAGAGCAGTGTTGAACTCCCGCAACCTCCTGACCCCCAAACGTCCATACTCCCTACGCATACAAATAGATGACCAACTAATCCAAGAAACTTTCCTAGAAATCTCACTCCCACCCCAAAAGAAATTAAGTAAAATAGATTCATGGGAAGAAATGATACCTGAGGGAGCTTTGAAGAAGGATAGAGCATAGACAGGGAGAGAGGTCAAAACAGATTTGAGCAACACCAAACAACCGCCAAAAGACAAGAAACTGCTCTTCCACCCAGACAACCTCTGTTTAACACGCATCAGCACCGGTTCCCAAAAACCTAATCGTCTAGGATCACCACCTATAGGAAGACCCAAATAAACAAACGGGATCTTACCTACTCTACAGCTCAGAGCACTCGCCGCCTCGGCTAACCAATAATCAGGAATGTTGACCCCAGCAAGCATACTTTTGTGAAAATTTACCTTTAACCCCGACATAATCTCGAACAGTACAAGAACAGCCCGCAGCGCTCTCACATTAGCCCAACTCTTAACCCCCAGAAGGAGGGTATCATCTGCAAACTGAAGATGCGACATAGTTGTAATACCCTGCAAACCCACCTTATACCCCGTAAACAAATTTTGCTCCGTCATTGACGTCATTAGAACATGCAAGCCCTCCGCCGCCAAAAGAAAGAGGAAAGGAGAGAGAGGATCCCCTTGGCGCAAGCCCCTCTCCAACGGGAACTCCTCTGTTGGGCTACCATTGACTAACACAGACGCCGTAGCCGTACATACACATTCCTTTATCCACTTCCTCCATAAAGTCGGAAAAGACATCCGACCCATCACACCCTCTAAGTAACCCCAATCCACCGAGTCATAAGCCTTCTCAAAATCCACTTTGAACAACATCAAATCCTTCTTGTTCTTCCGAGCCTCATCCACAATCTCATTGGCAATAAGAATCCCGTCGAGTATCTGTCTATCTCTCACGAAAGCAGACTAAGTTGTCTCATTATAGTTTCTTGTATTACAATTATGCTATTTATAAGGTTACTCATTAAAAGTTGTCTCAATGTGCATTGTGATGCCAACTAAGTTGCTCATTTTTTTTTCCAAATATTTCCTTGCTTTGTTTAATGATGATCAAATTTATGATTTTGCTGTCTTAGTGGTAAATTTAACCGGGGAAAAAGAATGTGTCAATAGCAAGATCCAATGTTGAACCTCCTTAATTTTCATTTGGCATCTTAACTCAAACCAATAACTCAATCTTCAAAGACCAATTTTATTCACACGCAAAAACTAATAATCAAAAGCAACTATTAAAAAACAGTTGGCAAAGATACATAATTTGTGACTTGTGGTGAGGTTTTAAGTGGGGCTATATATAAAGCTAGGAATCAACAACAGCTAGTCAACAATCATCATAACTAAGTAGGGCATAGCAGCATAAAAGATTGCCCTAAAAGTTAAAAACCCTGGCCACGTAGAAGATTGTACCAAAATAAGAAGATGATCGAAGTTCATGGAAGCCACTTCTGGTAATTACTAAAGAGATTATTTATTATTCTATCAACTACTTGGAGTATGGAAAATCTTTGAATTGTTAAACTTTGCTTATAATATTATTTTGGTATTTATAGTACTGATGTTATGTTTTTCTTACAACTAGACACCAGACTGTGCCATTTAGATGATCACTTTCTTAATTTCTCATATTTAGGTGTGTGCCTCAAATAATATAAATCGAGTTAGTCAAATTGTAAAATAATGAGGAAAAACATAGAGGTATGAGAATAGTAGTTAAATATGGATGGATCACTAATCTGACACTAATGTAACAAAATTAAAAGATCATAATATCCAAACAAACCACGCACATAGTACAATAAAATTAAAAGACGCTATATAGAACAAACATGACCAAAAGATGTTTATATCTTTGCCAAAAAAAAATACTCCCTCTTCCTTTATTTATAAGCAAAACTCACCTTTTAAGTTCATTGAACAAGATTTGTCAAAAAAAAAAGTTTATTGAACAAGTGATGTATCTAGCTTATATTTGGGTTAGATACATCATTTGTTCAATAAATCTAAAAAGTGATTTTTACTTATAAATAAGACCGGAAAAAGTATAGTCATGCCTACATTATAAGAAAATGCTCATAGCTATGGCCTAAGATATTACTCAATTTCATAAAAAGGTATGTGTCCATAAGTGGTGGTAGATGTGAGCAAAGTTGTACGCTTTACTGTCGGATGTAGTCACACCAAGTCTTAAAGTAAACTACGAGTCTTTTAAGATATCATATATAACATTTTAATTTGGTTATATTATTTTTTATTAACATATTAAAGTACTATTATTGTAAAAAAAAAACATATTAAAATACTATTATATATAATATTAATTTTAATGTGATTATTGTGATATTAATCTTTGTGAGCTATTTTCACTATAGCTAAGGTAACTATTTACAAAGACAATTATTGCAAAAAAAAAAAAAAAACTATTTTAATAATGATTGAAGCATTGCTTAATAGAGTGAGTTCTAAAAATATATATAGTTTGGATTTTATTTTAGAAGAAATCTTGATAATAATTAGGTTCTACCTTAATTGGATTTTAGGGTTGTGGATTAGGGTTTGGTGTTTCGGAATTAGATTTTACAGCTTGGATACTTGTGGTTAAGAGATTAAAGTTCGAAACTTCGATTAAAGTTTAAAATTTAGAAGTTTGGAGTTTAAAGGTTAGAGATTTTAAGGTTTAAATTTTAGATTAAAGTTAGATTTTAGATTTTGGTTTTTTTTTAAAGCAAATTCCAACCATACAAAATTTGATCCAAACCATTCTATTTATTATTTTAAGTAAAAATTTCAAATCAAGTAATATTACACACTAATAAGATAAATGATTATTGGAAAAGATAAAAGTAAGTAAAATGGTAGTATACATATGGTCTAGTGCCTCTTTTTCCTTTATTAAAGTGTCTGAGTTGTTAGAAGATAAAATTAAGATGATCAATATTGATCATTACATTGTAAAAAACTTAACAAAAAAAATCATAAATATGAAGATTGAACTTTTGTTTCACAAACAAATTACATTATTCATTCCATAAATTCTTTTGATACACTTTTTTTTTTGCAATATAAGAATAGAGAAAAGAAACCCAAACAACATTTGTATTTAAAAAAGTACCCACAAATACAAATTAAGTACCACATGCATATATGATCAAGAAAGAAATATAATTAACATAAATAAAACCACAATTAGGCCTTGATGAAATCAATTAATTAAACAAAGCACCCCTAATCAAAGCCACAAAACAACACAATCGATCAATCAGATCAGAAAAGCCTAATGAGATGTAGTCTCATCCTTGATATGATCTTTGTCTTCATGATCAGTAGTAGTCTTAGGGTGATAACCAGGAATCTTCTCTTTGATCTTCTCCAAGATACCTTTCTTCTCTCCTTGTTCATGACTGGTTGTTGTTGTTGTTGCTGTTGCTGTTGTCTCTGTTGGAACAGCAGCAACAACAGGTGGAGGAGATGTTACATCCTCTGTTTTCTTGTGTCCTGGAAGTTTATCCTTAATTTTTTCGAGGAAACCTTTCTTTTCCTCAGTACTCACATTTACTCCATCAACAACCACAACTTTCTCAACCGGCACCGATGTGTCTTCCTTCTTCTCCTTCTTTTCCTTCTTCTTCTTTTTCCTCTTCTCTCCATTTTCTCCTTCCTCTTCGCTCGACTATACATCAAAGCATTCATTAGTTTTGTTGTATAAGATATAACGAATCGAAGCAACAAGAGTTAAATTTTAATAAATATGCTAAGTGGCAGAGCCATGCGTATGGCTCTGAGAGCCATGTGCATGACTCTGACACTTAGAGTATTTAAAACACTAGTATCATGCATCTAATAAAATTAAGAAAATGATCAAATGGACAAAAGTACTTACAGAGCTTGAGGAACTGTCAGATCGTTGAAGTTTCTCTAAGAGGCTGGTGTGTTTCTTTTCACCTTCATCTTCTTCTTCAACTTTGGTCTCTGATGGTGCTTCGTACAAAGTCACCTTGTGATTAAAATCAGATGCAATGGCCTCATCTTGAGGCTTATGTTCTTCATCCTTTTTCTTACCACCGAGGAAATCAAAAACACCTCTGTCTTTGATCTCTGTCTCAGAGTTGGTGGTGCTTGTGGCCTCCTCGTACTTGTTCTGATTCTCCTCAGCCATGATGATCAATAAGGATACAAGATTGATCGATAAAACGGAATATTAATTAACTGTTTGTAGTATGAATGAATGACACTGAGAAAGGTAAAGTATGAAATGAGATGAGATTATGGAAATCAAAGAGATGGGGTAGCACTTTATACTAGTTCACTACTACACATAATGACACGCATTACCCGCGATTAAGATTAGTAATTAAGATTAAAGATAATTGCAAAATTTAAAAGGACATGTAGCTGACGTGTGGATCAAGATAAAGAAGGAAGATGAAATGAGTTTAATCACGCTTCTACAACTACACGCGCTTCAATTATTTGCCACCAATTCACCTTTTTAAATTTTTGCTAAATGTACATTTTTATTTCTACATTATAATACATTGTATTAGAATAGATTAGATGATAAATTAATTAATTTTGCAGGTTTGATGTTATCATTTAAATATTGTGCACTTTGATATACTCAATGTAGGACTAATAACATTTGATCGAGTCTAGTAATAAAAATATAGGTTTAATAATTTGGTCCATCACTTGTACATGCAACATCGTTAAAATTTGTAGGAAGAGGTTGTTGCTCATGTTTATTTAGTTCTCACAAAACTTGAGTGATTAATTAGTTTTTTTAGTTATTGTAGAAATACTAATTTAATTTACATAAAAAAAAATGCAAGAAAAATAAAAAGAATATAGGTTTAATGTTTTTTTTTTGCTTTCACTCTCTAATTTCTATAGAAAAAGGGGAATAATAGTCCAGAGTGTTCGAGATAAATTTTGATATTAAGTGATTTCAATCTCTCTCAAACGCAGTTGTGGAAATTGAATGGCGTCCATCAGAGTTCAATGTTCTTTAAAATAGTGTCTTTTCTGTTTTAAGTTAGACAGTATTCAATCACTTTAAATGAATTTAAGATACTTCCAATAATTTGTTGAGATATTTTGATGAAAGAAAAAATGAATAGTGAGATGATTAAAGGGAGAGAGCGAGTGAAGGAAGATGTGATGCAGCAGCGAAGATGGAAAGAAAAGAGGAAATTGTTGAAAGGATGAGGGAGACACGGCGTTACGAGTGATCTGTACTGAGACGAATAAGGATGGAACACGTGGACGAATAACGTGCGTAGGAGGTGTTTTGCGGGACCCCAAAAGGTCGGTCTTTTTTTTTTTGGAGATGTCGGCCCGGATGTATGTAGCACAATTGTGGGAGTATATTATCAATGAATTGATAATCAAAATAATTCGAAGGTCGGTGTCTTGGGGTACCCGTGGCAGTGGTGGAGATGCAGAACCAGCATGTATTCGTCAGACAGGGACGTTGTTTTTAGCTGCTTCATGCGATTATTATACTTGTCTTGTCATGTCATGTTGTCCATTCCAATACTCTTCTTGTAAACATGGACTCTTGGACGGTTTACAAATTATGATACCTTGCATTGCATTCAAGATATTAAAATGAATGAATTGGGGTTCACTTGTACTTCACCAATACTAAGATATTCGCAAAATGACCAACTATAATTTGAATCAGGTAAGGTAACGTTGCAATGAAGTGTTAGGTATACTGTCTATAATTTTTAATATCCATCTTATAATTGTTTGAAATTTGTGTGTATTTCTCACTTTATAAATAGATTGATGACACCCGAGTTTCTTCTGACTAAATAATGAAGGCTAAAAAGAGTGTTCAAAATATGTTATAAGCGGAAACAATCACCACTTTATAAAATAATTTGGTAAAATCGAATTAGACTCTACTCAATTTTAAAATGATATGAGAATCTCTCGTTGGACCACCTCTTAATATATCTCTACTATCAAACCACTTAACCACTCGGGTCATGCTAAGTGAAAACAATTTTCATTTTACAAGCCAATTTTATAAAGTTAGACTCAATTCTAATTCTAAGAGTTAATATGCTTATATTTAGTTTAAGCAAATGCTAGTACCAGATAAGTTTAGGTCATTATTTAAGGGGTTAAAAGTATTTGTTTGAATAGAAGGCCCATAACTAATGGGCTTAATGGAGGGCCCAATTATTATTTTGATCGTTTTGCCACACCAACTGCCATGACGATGACATCACCATGAATAGAAAGTCTTAATTTTATATTATTTTTGTTGGCAAAAAGTCTTGATTTTTACTAAGTCAAGCTACTACTGCTTGTAAATAAGTCAAGCTACTTTACAAAAGTCCAAGTAAGAACAAGGACCAGAAGAGGATTGATGGAGAATCTACATCACCACATAATAATTACAGACAAAAGAAACACACCTTCCACTTCCAAGGGTAACAACCAAGGATGGATATACTCAAACCATTGACAGACATTTTTAAATTAGTCTCTTCCATTAAAGTTGAGAAAGACCATACTTTACTATTAGATATCATTGTCTCCGAGTTTGTTCAGCTTCTACCCAGGATTACAAAAGCAAGGGTCCCCTCCATTATAGATCTACCTCCTTTTATGCATTATCTACTATCACATTTACCTTCGGCGGCGTTTAGTATCCACCTACAATACCAAACAAAATATAAACATTATAACATCAATTCTTCCTTTTGTCAGCACAAAAGTTACAGGAAAATGCAGTCTATCTCAAATAATAAATCATTAAAAAGAGGAATGTCTTTCCATGGCTATGCCTATGGAGAAGCATCCAGATATATCAATATTTTTCAGGTGGTCAAACTAGATTTTCATAAATATGTAGCCCAAATATAGCAGGCCTGCTCATTAGGTATTCAAAAGATTCAACATGAAGCTTTTGATTCTTTAATGACCAGCTTAGGAATAAAAAACAGAGACCATTGTCCTAAAATTTGTATCTGGAAGAAACAAAAGTTAATCTAAAAATAGGTAGGAGAAGATGCGACATTCTGCATTTTATGAGTCTCCATCATGCATGTTTGTCTCAATCGGATTTTTGTTATTGTTCATCAAAAGAAAGTTACATTCATATTTGCTATTCAAATTTGCCATGACTAGTTATATTCTCATATTGAAGAAGTAACTTTCATCTATCTCTAAAACCAGAGCATCTGATAATACATATTGCATGGAATCGAAGTATTCTGAAGATATAAGCATATGCCATTATTAACAAACCAACAGACAACAGATCAAGATATCAAAATTTTCAAGTGGCCAGGTAACTGAGGTAAGTCAATTCAAATGGTATTAAGTGCTGAAAACAAGCTTGTTTTCAAACCATCAAACAACAGTAATTATAAATACCTTGGTATCTGAGTGTCTTGTAACAGAATGAGGATTTGGCAACTTGGGTTGACCTTCGGCAGAACAAGTTTCACAAAAGAAGTGGTCAAGTCTCTCGGCTTCCTCCACAGTCATGTCTATACAAGCAGGATGAAACCTGAATCACAAATATTATGCTGAAGATTACATTCACTCAAAACCTGATATCCACATTATAAAGACCTCTGTTGCAAAACAAACTACTATTTTTCATGTAAATCCTCTTCAAACATGTATCAAAACCTCAAATCGTCTCCATTAATCATGGTAGATATTTAAAGCCCACTTAAAAACTATTTATTATTAACCTTCCGAATTGATCATGTCTCCCATAAAAATTAGCTAAAAAAATGTCATGATTCACAAGGCTAGTTTTCGGTTATTTTTATAAAACAGCCATATTTTTGTGGTCAATGACCATAATCACGAGGTTAAAGAAATTGCAGATAATTAAATAGATGTTCTCTTCTAATCAAGATTTTAACAAGCTGGGATAACCTTGTAAAGTTTGTCACTATACAAAATCTATCTTTAATTAGTATGTGTATGTGCTTACTACACTTGAGTTGCCACTAGAATAATTACCCAGAAGAGGAAAGAAGAACTACATCCCCAGAGAAAATTAATCCTCTTCATCATCTTCTTTTCAAAGGCAATTAATCCTCTGAATCTTTGCCTGGCATTTCAGATCCACTTACTATGTTTGAGCATATTTCAAAAATCCAATTGGATAGATATTTATGGGACCTTAGTAGGCAGAACTTTGCACAAAGATCCCATTCAAGTGAATCCTAAACATAGATTTGAATGTTCATGATATTTTTTCAGTGAAATACTAAAAAAAATCATTCAGATACATTAATATTTTATTCAATTTGTAGCGACTCTTAATCGTTACCAATTATATTCACTTAAATTTCATTATACTCAATGCATGATTTTAATATGTTAGATTTGATAATCTACAAATCAGTTGTATAATTTGCAAATTAAACTTCAAAAATCCACAAATTTGGCTTCAATAATCAATAGTGCTTGGATTGGCACAACATTTGTAAGAAACTATAGATGTTCATGCATGTTGAGATTCCAATGAAGCTAAATAACATGACGACCCGACTAGAAGTATTATTTTCTATAGCTTCCATCTGTAGCTTACCTTTATGTCATGAACAGTGACAACTATAATCAAAAGAAACATAATTTTCTGGAGTTACAATCTAGATGTCCATAATCCAAACAAGCTGCTGTTAAGAGTTGTATCATTCATTAAGCAACACATCCAGGTACCAAAATATCAAAGGAAAGAATATTCCAAGTTAATTGGAGAGTCTTACACAAGGGAAACTGATGCTTGTATGGTTAATGCCGACTTAAAATACTTGTTTTCTTCACATGAAGACGATACAAAATGTCCACAGAACCAGACATACGAGAGTCCACAAAATCAAACAGATACTGAAACACAACAAAAAACATAGTAGAAGGTAAATAAATTAGAGATGATATTCAACTTACCAGTCACTGCATCCCTCACACTGGACCATAAGATCATCAGGGTTGTAGGGCATCTCACATTTGCAATACCTGCAATGAAAAATATCAGCAATGAACAAGACATAAGTCAGAATCCAGATAAAAGATCCCACACCTTCTCCATTCTAAAAAAAAAGCTTTTTAGTGCATAACGGCATGGACTTGGAAAGCCCATCCTTAAAGGCATCTTAAAAATAAGTCTGAGGCCTAGTAAACAACATAAGATGATAAAGTAAAAGAACTCTCCATGAGAATAGCCATCAGAAACAACCAGATAAGAAGATCGTATCATAAATGCCAGTTGTTATTATTATCATATAATGGCTAAGTTCAATGAATAACCACCAAATGATCATATTAACGAGCAGCACCCAAGTCCTTGTCCAGATAAGGTTCATTACGGAGCTGAACTGAGGACAAGGAGTTATTATTATCATATAATGGCTAAGTTCAATGAATAACCACCAAATGGTCATATTAACGAGCAGAAGTCCAGATAAGGTTCATTACGGAGCTGAACTGAGGACAAGGACGATGGAATCATCCAATAAAATGCTTCAATCATGGCATAATTCAAGGTCCAAAACTATTACAAATAAGAGGTTAAACCCCCAAGTATAATCACTCAATTTAGACTTCACTTAAGCCCTGCTCTCCACCCTACCTTACTTTTGTATCAGAGTGTCTTTACCGGTACCCCTCACATTGGAAAAGGATTGTACATGGAGAAGAACAGGGCAGGAACACTTCCATTCTCCAACCAAACAAGCAAATAAATTCAATTTTATAATAACATAATCTAACCGATATCTTTTACTAATTCTATATTTTGCACAAGAATCTAAGCAATATCTTCAAACATAAATAATTAAGCAACAATAACCCCATAGGTTTGATTAACCAAACATAATCTAAATTAATTGCTACTTGTTATAGCTGCCTAATAAAATAAAGATTGAAAATTTCATTCAAACACAGAATTAAGAATAAAAGTACATAATTTGAATTAATTTATGACAAATAAGAGATATTTATGTAGCTGGGAAGAGATGAACTCACACAGCAACTCTATCAGGATTGAAAGAACCAGTGGCAGAATTGTACTCAAAGCGACAGAAGAAATCATCATTACCAACAGCATCAAGCTTTGTGTAGCTTTTGAAAGTGTGAACAGTACACTTCCCTTCAATTGTATCAGCGCTCTGAACATCAAAATGATCAGAGAGAAAAACTTCCTTTGAGCCGTGAAACTGTCTCCGGCCACCGATTGACTCCTCCGGTCGGTAATACCAGCGGACATGAATTTTAACATTAGAACCTCGAGAATCAGCTTCGATCCCCTCGATCCTAGCAACGTATGAGGGTTTCGACGGTTCAGATGGCCGCATAAGCACACAATCACCAGCTGAATAAACCAAACATATTAAAAGGATCAGAAGAATGAATTGACGCAAATATTATGAAATTGGTGGGGTGAAAGTAAGTTTACCTTTGATGTTTTTGTTCATGTGTTTGACTGGGTATGACTCTAGGGTTCGTTTTGGAGCTTTTGGTTTAGCCATGATGCTCGCTCGTCAGATTAGAGTAACCAGAAAAAACCTTAACGAAGAACAATGACTCAGAAAATAAATAAATAAATAAATGAATAGATAAAACCTTATGTTTCAAGTAAATAAAAGGAGAATGTACCGGAAAAATACATAAAGTAAAAAGATAATATGTTACAATTGATCGGTTCACATTTATCAATGTATAAATTTAATGGTTAATATTTTTAATAATTATTTATCTTTAAAAATTATAAAATTGTATATTTTGAAAATATTTATCGAGACGAATCAAAAAATATCTTACATGTTAATATTTATATTTACTCATTCGATCTCATATATAAGTAAAATTGACTTTTTAGGTTCATTGAAAAAATAATGTATTTGGTCTATATTATAGTCTAGATACATTACTTGTTGAATGAATCTAAAAAGGTATTTGTTGCTTATATATAAGACTAGAGAGAGTATATAATAATAAAAAAAAATACGGTTAGAGTATATTATATAAATAATTCAAAATGGTGAACTGTGACACTTATTTTGTCAAAAAAAAATGAATAGTTCAAAATGGTAAACTGTGACACTTATTTTGAGACAGAGAGGGTAGTATATACATAGTGTAACCAAAATTGTTACCCCGGATATCATGACTCTCTGATCACTCTATTTTATGTTGTGTGAATTTATAATGATTTTGTTATTAATAATAATAATAATAATAAATAAATAGTATATACATGTAAAAGAATTTTACATGATAATAATCATTTAGTACAATGAATTTAGCTCAGTTGGTACTATGTAGGATATTTGTACGTAAAATATAGAGATTGAAATTCGAACTCTAGTACGTTTATTTATTCACTTTTAAAAGATGAAATTTTAGCAACTAAAATACCTAAAAAGAAAAAAAAAATGTTAGAATTATGTTGGCTGTTAGAACTTAGAACGTACTCTATCTATTAAACTTAAATTAAAAATCGACTAAAAATTTAATTATTACAAATACATGTATTTATATATCTTCTAAATAATACATCTATTTATTTATATAATTTTTTTAATTGTTTATTGTGATAAGTTGGTGGAGAAAAATTTAATTTTTAATTGGTTGATTTTTATTTTCATTTTTTTATAAAGATAAACATAAATGAAAATGTTAATTAGTAAGAAAAAAAAATTAGGTAGAGTTGGATGTTTAGTAGATACTGAATACTCTATATGCTAAGTTCATCATGACAACACATCCATTTTTTCCTCTTATAATTTTTTTTTAATGGCAAATATTTTATCAATGAAATTATATCTCTACTCAAGACGAACATATGCTCGTAAAAGAAAAGTTTACAAAATAAATGTGCCGAATAAAGCGGAACACCAATAAAAATACTAAGACAAAAACTACTTAAAAGAAGTTGAGTACTCAACACGTCTCATTTTTTTCAATTTAGTTGATACACGAGCTGATGGGTGCTTTAAATTATGTTGTGTTACATTATTTGTGTTTATATTGTGTGCAAATGCATGTAATTTTTGAATTGTATATTGTGGACTTGTGCTTCCATATTAAATTGAGTGAAATACCAAAAGCTCCCTTGAAATTTCAACTTTCGTCAAATACACCCTTGAAATTTAAAAATAGGCAAATATCCCTCTGAAATTTAAAAACGTTAGCAAATACCCCCCTGGTCCGTTAACTCCGTCAATGGCAATTTTAGTAGTCAAATACCCCCTTGAAATTTACAACTTATTGTCAAATACCCCCAGAAATTTATAACTTCAATGCAAAATCCCCCTTAAAATTCGAAAAAATAAGCCAAAATGCCCTTTCTGAAGTGTATAATTTTCATTTATAATGGAATCAAAGCATCATCTATAGTTAAACACAACGTAGAAATATAAGTGTTTTTCAATAGTGATAACTATAATATATGCAATTATGGATGTTGAAAACAAAGTCAATTGAAATTTTTTTTAACATTGTTGCATGAAGACTTAGGTGATTACCCACAACATGGTTGAAACTTCATGTAAGACATACAAAACGTAAACTTGAATGGTCACTTATGTTCATGAAAATGAATTCATTAGTTTCATTTGGTTTAAGTACATGCTACACCTATTCATATCTACAAATTATGCGTTTTAGTAACGATTGAAGAACATTTACATTACTACGTTGTGTTTAAGTATAGATAATGCTTTGATTCTATTATAAGTGAAAATTATGCGCTTTAGAAAGGACATTTTGGCTTATTTTTTTCGAATTTTAGGGGGGATTTTGTATCGAAGTTATAAATTTCAGGGGGGTACTTGACAATAAGTTGTAAATTTCAAGGGGGTATTTGATTATTAAAATTGTCATTGACGGAGTTAACGGACGAGGGGGGTATTTGCTAACGTTTTTCAATTTCAGGGAGGTATTTGCCTATTTTTAAATTTCAAGGGTGTATTTGACGAAAGTTGAAATTTCAGGGGGGCTTTTGGTATTTCACTCATATTAAATTGGGTGAAACATTACTTCATATTGCAGTGTCGGAGAGAATCATGTTCCTTTCTTAATTTTTGAGGAACTGATAGTAAGTAACTAAGAAAAATGATTTGGAAATGAAATATGGAAAACACTCTCATCGATTGGGTAGCGACACACGCCACTCCTCTTTTATTGACGATATGGACATTGTATTTGTTTGATAAATCTAAACATATAACACAAGAACATGAATGAACTATGATGTTCCTTACTTACACATTAATTACAAAAGACTATTATAAATCGTACAATTATTGACTTAGAATGACATTTTATATATACGTGAAGATTGTGCTTGATTTAATTTCTCAAGTATAACATGGAAGAAAAACAATGCTGAGAAGGACAAGAGTTTATTAACAAATCTGGATTTCAAAATTGTCTATATATTGAAAGTGTACAATATATAGAAACCACATGAAAGCGTAGGTGCTAGAAAAACTACAACATATATATACAACATAGGGAGAAAGAGGAGTAAAAATAAATAGCTTACATATATTTACAACATGGGGAGAGAGGAGTAATGATTTCATAATGGGAAATGAATGATTCCGAATGCACGTTTGGATTGTCGAGTGACATTTTCATAATCTCGGTGAGCCGCCGTGATTTTAATATAAACTACAAGTTAAAGACTTCGAGTTTCAACAAAAAATCATGGTGTCACTATAAATTTGCTAAAACCCCCACCAATCAAAATATACACCGATTCTTGTGAACAATGAAATTGAACAAATTTTAAGCATTGACGTATGGGGTAGTTAATTGAGTGCAACTTGGTGCCCTTCGACAAGGATATGGATTAAGGTTGATGAATTCCTTCCTATGAGAATGTTTCTTCCTTTTCTTTGCATCAGAATGTTTTGGTTTTTTCAAATCCTCTACAGAATGAACATCTTCCATACAAACAAATGATCTTGCTTTTCCTGAATAATACCTTGATAATCCTCCTCTCCTGCGAACACAATTTAAACAAAATTATTCAAATAAACAAAAATATAGACTTTTTTATTATAATAATAATTGAATGTTATTACTGTTGTGAGAAACTGGTTCCAAGTGAACTCATGTTGTATATCATATTCTCAATCTCTTGTTCCATTTTGGCAGAAAGCGAGAGAAAAATTATAAAATACAATTGTTAAGAGTGTTGATTGTGATTGTAAATTTCTTCAATGTCTATTGTTATATATGAGACATGAGATGAGAAATGGGTGAATCAACTAAATATAAAATTATGGCATGAGGCACATTCATTACTTAAGGAAATGATTGGATTTAAGTTCAATAATTAAATATGGGTTTTGTGTTTATAGATAACAAGCTTGTATGTTATCACCGCATCCTTGTCTACACTTTCTCTCAATCATTCAAGAGCCTACTAATTTCAGGTGAATATATAAAAATATAAGTAATGTGCTTATTTATTTTTCTAAACTTCTCATTTTAGTTGTTAAAATATACCACCCTCCACTCCACCTCAGCCAAAAAATAAAAGTTAACCAATCAAGCATCAATTAATAACAATGTATCTTTATAAGAATTGAAACAACAAGTTCATAAGTTCTAGTTCAACCGATAAAAATATCAAAAATGTTAGACTGAATATTTATGGCCGAAGTTCAGGGCCGGCTCAAAGGTAAGACAATCCAAGCAAGGGTTTTAAGCCCCCAAAATATATAAAAAAAAATTATTAAAGAAAAAAGACCTCATATAAATCATAAACATATTAGTCCTTAGTAAAAAAAAGACCTCAAAAAAATTTAAAGGTATTTGAGAAACAAAATTTTAAAAATAATACAACAATTTTACCAATAAATATCAAGAAACTATATATAACATTGAATTTTAATATATTAAAACTAAAAATAATAAAATCTTATATTAAATCAACAAAATCTCAACAAAGATTAAATATACCGACTTTATAACAAATTGAAAAAGAAATATTAAATAAAATTAATTTTGATAAATTAATAAATAATTTTGTTTCAAAAAAAAAGTCACTTTAATAAAATATTATTTTTTTAAACAAAATGCCACAATTAAAAATTTACTTTAAACCTCTCTTAGTGTTGAGCCAGCACTACCGAAGTTTAATTCTCAACTCCTCCACTTTTTATTTGAGTTTATGTCTTTATGATAACTTTATCATTTCATTAATTAATATACTAAAAAGAATTGAATTACCACAAAAATATCATAATTATCCCTACTTACATAAAAGACATAAACTCACATTTTAGCACTTTTTTTTATAGATCAAATGTGCTGTTCTTATACCCACACAAGTTTCAAATGAGCAAAAATGTTGTAATCTTCCTCATAACATATTTTAATTAATCAAACTAATAATAAGATGGACAAATATTTTTAGAAAAAAAAATGGACAGGTATGTGCCTGCCAGTAGAGATGGAGGAGGGGATTCTTGAATTTCAATCCACGTGTATGTGCATAAGGCGCCTGTCTTAGTTAGAAGGTCTGCTGCGACATTGGCATCCTTCTTTGTACTCCCTCCGTCCCAAAATGTAAGCATATTTGACTTTTTAGGTACATTTGACTATTGATGTATTTGGTCCATAATATGAGTTAGATACATCAATAGTCAAATGTATCTAAAAAGTCAAATTTGCTTATATTTAAGGACGGAAGGAGTATGTTTGAAACTAATGTTTCAATTTCTGTTCATGAAGTCTCTAATGTTGGACATAATTGATGTATAATGATGTTGATGGTTGACCTCTCTACCAAGAAGCCGTAGAGCTAAGGTGGAATTTGAATAACATAATATCTTTATATATTCTGTATATTCTGTGTCCCAAGCCAACCGCAAACCATGATAGATAGTTAATAATTCGACATAGAGAACTGTAGAAATGCACACATTCCTCGCAAATCCAGTGATTCAATTACCATTAGCATGTCTCAAAACTCCACCAAAACCAGATACACCTGGATTCTCGAAGCTACTTTCATCAACATTTACGACTGTAACTCTGCCGCCTTCCAGGATACCCACTGTAAGGAGTTTGACAAGCATGTGATTTTCTTAAACCCAGTCTACCAACACAGTCTGATACCCACCAAAAATGTTTGAATTTATACATGATGAATATCTGACAACCCTACACTACCATCCGAATTGAAATGTTTTATTTACGAACCACCAAACAATTAATAGTGTGTCTGTTAAATTGAATGTCTTCGGCAATTTTTTAAATAAAATTTTAACGTAGTAATTATAATTTCTTATATGAATTATACACAAAACAAATACTTATCAGAAATTAACTAATATTATATCTTATAAAAAATTAAAATATATAGAGTCGATGTATATTTTTGTTGGTGAACATGTAAATGTAAATACGGAGTATATTTTTTTAGATTGAGATACCAACTCATCACCCTAAGATTTTATTAGAAAAAAAAATAAAGAAAAATAAGAATGCTGGACGTAACATTACAAGTAAAGTAAATTTGTTTAGTCAAAAAAAAAAAGTAAAGTAAATTTGTATTGTCAAAAAAAAAAAAAAAAGTAAAGTAAATTTGTTTATTTCAACTTTTCTTGACTATTTTTTTTTTTTTTTCCAACTTTACTTGCTTAGGCGGCAACCTAAGTTTTATAAAATTCATTCATTCATATTTTAACATCACACAAACCTGAGAGAGAGAGTTCAGATTGAGCGTTTGTTTAACTTAACGTTGGAAGAAGAACAAGAACAATATGTCGTTAAGCGACACCGATGATTCTGTACGACGTCGTGCTGCTGCCGTCAAAGATTATCGCAAAAAGCTGCTTAATCACAAGGAGCTTGATTCCAGACTCCGATCAGGTCCACCAACACCAAACCCTAATTCTTTCATTGCAAATACCTCTCTCTTGCTTTTTGCTTAAACTATGTTACATTGTATTTGCTCAGTTAGAGACGATTTTCGGAATGCTAAGAAGGATTTCAACAAAACAGAGGATGATTTGAAGGCTTTTCAAAGTGTTGGTCAAATTGTTGGTGATGTTCTTAGACCTCTTGATGATCAACGCGGTAAGCTTGATTTATTCCATATACACTTTTTTCTGTTTATCTTTCTTCAATGTGATTGTGTTAATGTATGTAAGATGTTTGATGAATTGGGTGTTAGGTTATGCCTGTTTGAATCTGTTTTGGATGGAAAAGTTTTTATTTTTACTACTTTTATTGCTTGTTAGAACCTGGGAAACAAATCACTTTCAACATACCTTCATGCCATGTGTTGTAAACTGCTACTTGAATTCCACTTTCAAGCATTCTGCATTGACTGTTATTAACAATGCTTATTCTATGGGCTAGTTTTGTTTGGATGCTTTCATTGTGTTTCATACCAATTTTCGAAAACAAGATAATTGTAATTAGAATTAAGGGTTGAATACTAGAATTCAAATTTTCACGTTCCCAATTTGCACTTAGTCAGCATAACATATTAATGCATTGTTGTGTTCTTATTGCAAACTCTATTATGCATGTCCTTATCTTAAAGCCATAAACTGGTGGATTGGTTAAAGATGATGTATATTCTTTGAATATTTTAGTGATTGTTAAAGCGAGCAGTGGGCCAAGATACGTAGTTGGATGTCGTAGTAAGGTGGACAAGGAGAAGCTGATTGCAGGAACTCGAGTTGTGCTGGATATGACTACGCTAACCATTATGCGAATTCTTCCCCGTGAAGTATACCCCATCATCTAATCTTGGACTATGTTTTGTGTGGTTGTCATCCGCTTTTACATTCGTGTAATGTATGTGTTTTAATAACAACTTGGCAGGTCGACCCAGTTGTATATAATATGCTGCATGAAGACCCTGGAAATGTTAGTTACTCTGCAGTTGGAGGGCTTTCAGATCAAATTCGAGAACTAAGGGAATCAATTGAACTGCCTCTAATGAATCCTGAGCTTTTTCTTAGGGTTGGAATCAAACCACCCAAGGTAAGGATATCTATTCTCGAACATATTTATATTTGTATGACTTATGACTAGTGTTTCATTAAAGGTAAAGGAACTGAATTTATTTCTCACAGGGCGTTCTTCTTTATGGACCTCCTGGAACTGGGAAAACATTATTAGCAAGAGCAATTGCTAGCAATATTGATGCTAACTTCTTGAAGGTTGTATTCTGTTCTCTGTGCTCCGTGCTCCAAGTGCTTGATGTGTCATTTTAATCAGTTATATTTTTGTTCAGGTCGTATCCAGTGCTATAATTGATAAATATATTGGTGAAAGCTCAAGGATGATTAGGGAAATGTTTGGGTATGCTCGTGATCATCAGGTAGGAAGAACTTCTATTGCACCAAACTGTTTCTTTTTCTCTTCTAAAATCCTACTCAGAATTGATTTTTACCGTTTCCATAATTTTGTTCAGCCTTGCATCATATTCATGGATGAGATTGATGCCATTGGCGGACGGCGTTTCAGTGAGGGCACGAGTGCTGATCGTGAAATTCAAAGGACCCTCATGGAGCTCCTTAACCAGCTGGATGGATTTGATCAGCTTGGGAAGGTGATTCCTCTTTCTGTAATTGTTCTTAACGTTTACTAGATCTGCACTTCTTAGAAATAAATATAGAATAATGGTTTGGATGTTGTCGCTACTCTGTAGGTTAAAATCATTATGGCTACAAATAGACCTGATGTGCTTGACCCTGCCCTTCTTCGTCCGGGTCGACTTGATCGGAAAATTGAAATTCCATTACCAAATGAGCTGTCAAGGATGGAAATCCTTAAAATCCATGCTGCTGGAATTGCAAAGCATGGTGAAATTGACTACGAGGCAGTTGTTAAACTTGCTGAGGTACAATAAAAAAAGTTGTTGATGTAGATTAAGGATACTTATGAATGTGGATGAAATGCATTTTACATTATTTTGCTTATGGTTTCTATGTATTATTTTGATCTCAGGGGTTCAATGGAGCTGATCTTCGTAATGTTTGCACTGAAGCTGGGATGGCTGCCATTCGTGCAGAACGTGATTATGTAATTCATGAAGACTTCATGAAGGTAAAGTGCTTCAATTTGATAACACTTAGTAGAATATGAAAGTTGCATACTTATGATAGTAAGGAATGGTTATGTTTCATTTGGTGCTTTAATCGGGTAGTTTATTCATAGGCAGAATATGAATTAGTATAATTGACTTTTGTTTCTACTAGAAATGTGTATTTAGAGAATTGAGTATCTCTTCCATGCATTTAGAAAGTAATATTTTGACTGGCACTTTGATTTGTGTGGCTACTTTTGGTTGCAAAGGGTGTTTTATCCAAGTTTTAGTATGTCCATTACAAATGCTGTGTTTATCCATCTGTTGAAGTTTCAATGACCGAATTTGATCTTTGAATTCCATATATATTTTGCTTTACATTAGCAAATATCAGTAGTCCATGTTTTCCAGTCCAAATTTGATATTGAAAACTTAAAAAGCATTGTGGTTATTTACTATGTTTTTTAATGTCATGGGTCTTATTCTCACCTTAGACTTTAGTTCCTTCTATTTTCAGTGTTCATTTTTCCTTTCTACTTTATAATCAAAGTATGTATTTTAATTGATTATATCTGTATGTTAAAGAATGAGTCTAAGCTAGAAGTTTTGCAAATGTGTTGTGATTGCACAAGATGCTAGGATAGATCATGTGCTAATTTACTTCACATTGTTGTAGTAGGAAGGTGGAGATTCATGTGTGGGTTATTTCAGCAGACTAATTATTTTTTGTGGCCTGATGCTAGCTATCTGATATTCTTTTTTGTATTTCTTATATCTTTCTGATCTTCCAGGCTGTACGCAAACTGACCGAAGCAAAGAAATTGGAAGCAAGCGCCCATTATAATGCAGATTTTGGGAAAGATTAATATCATTTTTTTGTGGTACATCCATTTATCTTGCACTACCCAAAGGACTTTTAGAGCAAGTAGAGTACTTCAATTTCATTTTTTGGCTTCTTCAAGCTACTAGATATATTCTTGCTCTGAAAGCTTGAATAGTTTTCATTGGCTTTGCAGTTCAATTTATTAACTATATGTTAAGGTTACATACTACTAGTATCCTGGGTTGGCCGACACATTCCTAAGACTGAAGCAAACTTTTAAGTGAGACATTTTTAAATGTAAAGTACCAAAATGAATTTTTTTGATATAGATAATTTTGTAAGTTTGTGTCCAATTTATCTGTCTAACATTGTTTTAGTGTGAAAGGTTTATCCTTCAACATAAAAATACTTGTATTCAATTCTGCTGGTAGATAGTTTTTAAGTATTTCTCAATGCGAGTGGAAAACATATCACAGTACGAGTATCACATCATTTAAAATATTTAGACAAATATTAATTTCCTTTTCATATTTGAAAGCTAGGGTAAAAATCTTTTGTTTCTATAGATTCACTATCTTTTCCGCTATTGTTAGTCTGTTACTATCTTAAATGGATGAACAACTGCCAATTGGGAGGTCATTTCAATAATATTTAACAAACATGACTTTAAAATGTACAAAAACAAATATGGTTTTAGTTAAATCGAATTTAATAAAGTTGAGTTTAAAGAGGTTGGATTTTTTTTTTTGGTGAGGTGATTTTTTTTTTTTAAAGAGGTTGGATTTATGATAGAATGTTTTTACTCAAAATATGATGTTTTGTCCAAAAAAAACACCATATTATGACTAATACAAACATTTATCATTTCCCTCTATATTTATATTGGTACTAAAATTTATATTTCATAGTTGGAATAAAATTTGGCTTGTAATTTGGATTCGCGGATCACCGAAAATATATATGGCACCTCTGTTATGGGTTCCTTTTTACCGGTCTTTGTTTGTATTGTGCATAGACCGGGTTATTAATATATTTGTTGTTCAAAAAATAAAGTATTCTTCCTTATAAGTTATAACCCTTTTCAAAAGAGTTTAAAATAAGAAATTTCGTAAGAGTTAAAATAAACTTCAATATTTTATATTAAATTCAAACATACTAAGACTGAATTAGCATCTCTTCATCATTTGTAGTCTGGCAATTATCCTTTACTGACTACTCATTTTACCTCAAAAGGTATGTCTCAAACTAATATGATATGAACAACAGCTGAATAAAAAAAACTGGCATCACTTCTAGTAGAAAAATTGCTCACAAGGATCGGCGCCAATTGGCAATTGGCATGCACTATTGATCTTTGATAAATAAATGCCGAGCGATGAAATCATAAGACAGACGTGTCCTCAGAAACACCAGAACCATTTGAACTTTGATAAATAAATGCTGAGCGATGGAATCATAAGACATGTCCTTAGGCACATCTGAAGGGGGATGGCTTCCCGAGAAGATTACAAACTTTAATTATACTTGAGATATCAGTTATCATCCATACTACCATTGTAAGGAATCTAGAGCTTGTTGATGAATCTGTTTGTCACCAGCTGCTACAACATTAAAACCTGCCACAGACAATTCATTAAGACAACAATGAGGGGTGAACAAAGTTAAAGTGACAAACTTTCATGAATTTTAAGGTGGCAAAAAGACTAAAAAAAATAAATTAGGTTAGTGTTTGGCAATTGGATGGAAAAAATCAGGACAACTTGTTTTGTTCTCTTGGGTACCTTTTAGATCAATAAAATGAGCCACTTTTTTTTTTAAAAACCTTATATGTTCTATGTTTAAAATGAACCAAACACACGGTAAAATCCATATGTTCTGCTCTATCCTGTCTTAATATGCCTATCAAAATGCTACCTACGAACGAATATTAAAAAATAAGCAGGACTTTAAAGAAGAGATGTTGAGTAAGAATATACTTGTTGCGATTGAAAGTGGTGAAGCTTCCCAACGGAGTTGATGTCCATTCCAATCAGTTATGACACCCCCAGAGCCTTCAATAACAGGTATTAATGCAAGAAAATCGTATGGCTGAAATACAAGTTCACCCAGGGAAGATATTCAGATAATGAGTAAATAACAACCTAACAAGTAAGAACTTTTAATCATCTGAGTTTTTCTCTGAATAGCTCACAAGATTCTTAAGCAAAAACAAGCAGCCACATAAAAAGTACAGAATACCTTTAGACCAGACTCGACAACAAGATCAACAAACCCAGATGACAAGAGAGCATATGCATAGCAGTCACAACCATATAATGGAATTTTAACCTGAAGAGTGCAAAAGATAGAATAACAATAAAAAATCTAGATATATCTTTTGGGAAATTGGGAAATAAAATAATATTTTACCATAACTGTCAGAAGCAGTAATCGTGCATAGAATATTTTGCAGCTTAAACATAAATAACAACAAGACGAACAGTAGTACAGTACTATAAACTAATAGAGCTGGAAATTTACACGGTGCATAAGTGGATTCATGTATCAAGCCTGCTTGTTTTAGGTACAAGACTAGGGTAATCAATGCCTCAGGGTACAAACTTACAATCTATTTATGAAAAAACATAGCTCCTCAAACCTTACCAGACACACGATAGGCGTATTTTATAATTTTATGATATTATTATGTGCACGATCTTTATGTTAGCAATAGGTAAAAAATGCAACAGACCTTGTCTCTAACACGGATGAATGCCTCTTCTGCATCTCCACTAAAAAGATGTGGGCTTGTTGTGTACCTGAATAGCAAACAAATGACATTGATTATTTTTTTTGAATCAGCAAACAATATTATTGATACCTCAATTCGAGTACAAGTCGTACCCAGGAGGGAAGAGAAAAATAAAATTACAAGACAAAGACACCACCTCCCATTACAACATAGCCCCACTTCATGCAAATTACATCCGCAGAACAAGAAACAATCACAGAAAGCCACAAAAACCACCCCCAATTAAATGGAATTGAGAAAAACAAAATCTCAGGATCCACAAGAATCCTCTGAAGCAGCATCAAATGCCCAAAAGACACACACCTAGACCTACACAGCAACTCACAGACAGAAACTGCAGGAAAAATAGCAAACTAATTCTGTCCTCCAAAAAACAACCTAATGGCCAAACACGCAACAAACACAGATAAACAGAACAACCAAACAAAAACTAGCCACTATGAATTGTAAAATCCAAGGCAACCATGTCAAAAGCATTAAATAAAAATATGTCAACTGCAATATATAGAACATCATTTGTTATGCTTCTTCTACTCAAGAACTTTCTGATGATAAAAGTTTGCAAAAGAAAGAGAAGAACAACATACAAGTATGCTTGAGAAAGGTCCGCACAAGTGCGCGTGGACACTTCTTGTCCGTTGAGTGTAGTTCTCTTTCCAGTTATTCCAATCCATCTTTCTTTTAACACAGGTTGATCAATTATGCCGAGGATCTGACGAAAAGGAAACCAAACTTAAAAGACAAATTTTACTACTGAAATAGCTGAAAATGATGACAAGATTGATTACAATTTGCATTTCATCTCAACAACATCCTCAGTTTGTCTCCAATATAAATATGCAGGTAAAGTACCAGGTATCACTATTATACGTGTGTGTATCAGTTGCTAATAAAATTGTAATATATTGATATTTAACATTTTCCATCATCATCGATTTCTATTGACGTTGTAATAAATAAAGAGAAAATATTGGGATCTGTTTAAAATATTAAAGAAATCAAGATGGTTGACTATCCTGTTTTTGTCACTCTTCAATAAGAGAGATTCAATAATTTCAAGGAATATAAAATGACGGAGTCAAATTCTACGTAATCATTTAAGCTGTACGAGATGAGACCATTACTAACCGGTGTGCCATTTTTCAAAAGAGCAATAAGAGTACCAAACAAGGGTTTCCCTGAAATGGATACAAAATGAGGAGAGTGAAAATGTAATTTTGAGTACTCTCAGTGATCTAATCTAATAATAATAGAGTTAATAAATATACCAGTGATAAAGCTCTTAGTTCCATCAATAGGATCTAATACCCAAACATAATCAGCACTGTTTTGCTTACACCTCCACCCTTTTTCCTCTCCATAACTGCAATTCATTTAGTGGAAAATACAAGCTCAATATTTGAGTAATTTAAAGTACAGAATCTACCATCCATTTGCAAGTTATGTTTTCCCAGTTAGTAGTTACTATTACTTCCATGTTCCAAATCCACATCAATAAAATGCAGAACCAAGTGTTGCAACCTATGTAGCACGCACCGACACCTCTAATCGAAGGCATGCCACACCAACGCAACACATAATTACATTCAATGAATTCATTTTCTCAAATATTTATCCGTGGTGTCTGTGTCAATGCTTCATAGGTTTCAAGTCAAAATCAAGTTGTCATTAATTCCAATGTAAATGCAAGGCTTAACAACACAAATTTGATCCGAATGGTAGAAAAATAGTTTGCAATACAAAATGGAAAAATGAAAAAGGGTTTGAAGAAAGAGTTACACGGCATGAGAAGGGAAATTGTCAAGTAAGACAGAAACCATAGCTTCCTCAGCGGATTGATCAGCAATAGTGACAGGACCTGCGTGAGTGAGTCACAATATTGATAAGTAAGAATCAAAATAAAAATAAAAAGAATTTTGAAGAAAGAGTGAATTACTTACTGAGATCGTGTTTGTGAATAATGTCGAATTTTTGTCTGAAATATTTACGGATAACATCGCCGGCGGCGTCGGCAGCTTTGTTAGCGACATTGGCGAAGTCGTTGAGTTGATGTGGAGATGAGGTGGAAGCCATGGCTCTGAGTTTGAATTTGTTTGATCGGAGAGGAAAGGTATTGTTGGGAATTTGAGAGTGAAGAAGAAGATGAGACTGTGACAACAACATTTCAGTTCAGTTCAGTTGCGGTTACAGTTACGCTAGCTGCCGCTTCCCAATTGTTTTATGGATTCCGAATCCGGCGAAGATGACCACCAGTAGAGAGTGAAAGGAACTTCAATTTATTAATTTATTAATTCATTTTCCCAAAATTATAATTTCAATATTTTTGTTTGACCAAAATATAACAAAATTCACATTAAAAATGCCGAAATTATTAGACAGAAATTCTATGATTGAGATTCGATCTCTAATCACTTCACCTCTAGACAGAAAGTCTATTATGATTGAGATTCAAATTCTAATCATTTCATCTTATATATATATATGAATTTATAATAACTTTTCTATTTTGTTTGGTCCAATAGCTCAAATAAGCAACAAAAATTAAGAGAAAAAATAGAATACACTCCGATACAAATGGAAAAGGTCATGCCGGCCCAAATTATCAAATTTATATATGTTTAAACTATAATAAAAATTGAACAAATCAATGATAATATTTTTACCACTAAACTATTTGATTAATAAAAAAGCTAAATATCTAGAATGCATTATCTCTCTATTAAAAGAGAGGTGTGTAAACTAATTTCACAATAATTTAAAATTTTTTATTGTATAAAATTTTTGTATTGTAAGATAATAAAACAAATTATTCTATTAATCGTTGTGCACCGTACAAAATGAATATTCTTTTTCTTAAATAAATTATAAATATTTTTTAAAATTAACTAATTTAAATAATTTGTATATTATCGTCATATACTTCTCATCGTATGTTTTTTCTTATGGAAAAGACCGAAACTAGTATTTCTATTTTGCTCCAATTTTTCAAGTATGAAATGTTTGTTTAAAATCCATCCATGATGTAGACAAGACCCACCATATTTTATGAACATACATATTTTCGATAGTTTCCCTCAATTCTTTGACCAGACGCCATACAATCGTAGCTGGTCCTTGGGACCTCTCATTAATCAATGAATACGAAGCTTTTATGTCAAAAAATGTGTCTTTGTCACAATTGATCTACATCGTGATTAAATCATAAGATATTCATACTAGAAAAGGAAATGATAACAGTACATAAATCATAATAAGATGGTGAAATCACATTGTTTACATAATAACATGAAGCATAAATTGAACTAGGTTATTAATCATTAATTAGTACTACAATGTACTATAAAACTAATCATACACACAAACGACATAATAACATTAACATATAACGTGCACATCGCAAATTAAATAGCTATATATATAGATGGGTTCAGTGATTGTGGTGGCCAGGCAATTTTTCTTTGATCTTGTCAAGTATACCCTTCTTCTCATGTGTTGGCTCAGCATGATGTGTTGCCGTTGCAGCCGGAACAGTAGACGTCGATTTTGTCTGTGAATTATGCTCCTTGCCTCCTCCTCCTCCTCCTACACCCGGAAGTTTCTCCTTCACCTTATCTTTCAGTCCCTTCTTCTTCCTCCTCCCACCTTCTCCATCATCCTCTGACTTCATCATTTCAAAAATAAAAAAAAACCAATCAATAACAAATAGAGTTCGTTCCAAATAACTTGTACTATTTTCTACCAATGTATATGGAAAAGATAAAAAAGCATATATAAAATTTAAAAGTGTTAATATATATAATAATAATAATACGTACAGAGCTAGAGCTTGAACTGGAGGAGCGACGAAGCCCTCCTGCAACTTGATCGGTGCGATGGAGATGCTGTTTTCCTGCAGGAGGTTCGGTGGTGGACATTAGATCCGCCACTGTTGTGGTTGCACCGCCACCATAAGCACCAGTACCATAAGTTCCAAAACCAGCTGAACCTGAATTCGTGGGATTTGGAGCAGTACTGGCCGTGGTTGCTACACCAGTGAGATGGATAGGGTTGCCGTGTTCATCTGTTAGCTTAACTGGGTTGCCGAATTGATCGGTTAGTTGGATTGGGTTTCCATGTTCATCTCTTAGTTGCACTCCCGCCATTTTCTTAATTCTTTCAACAAAGCTAGTAGCATTCTTGGTGTTTATAAAAGCAAATAAGCCATTGGCGGTGAAGAATACATGTATCTTTGTGCTAACACGTAGCTAGACAACACACCATCACTCGTTGCCACGTAAGATCACTGACGACACATGTCCCCTCCCCCTTCAAGTGTCACACTTTCTATATTCTGCTCTGCATATAGATGGATGATATTGGATAAGAGATATACTCCCTCCCTTTTATAATGAATGTTGATTTAGTTACAAAATTTTATTTTAAAAAGAGTGTTATTTTATAATTTCTAATATAATGTTTTTTAATTCTATTTTCTAATTACTATTTTATGTACTATTTTTAAACAAAACAAAAAATAAAATAGAGTTAATTATTTAAAAATGTTACTATTTTTAACATCATAATTGTATTATTTAATATGTATGAAAATATCAAACGCGGCTCTTATTTTAAAACAGAAAGTATTTGTCTATAAAATGCTAAAGAGTTTTTTTATGTTACATGGGAAAATAAATTGTTAAAGATTTTGATATTGAATAAGAGATATATTTATGAGTAAGGATAATTTTCATCTTATAAATTAATTTTGAGTTAAATTAAATTCAAAAAATTTCTTGGTTTATCTTATATCAATTTTTTTCACCTCTAATTCCTAAGAAAAATATTCTAGTAGTGTAGAATTCGACGTGAATTCTGACATCAAATTTTTCTTATCCAACACGCCGATGATTATTGATCCAATCAAAATTCTACAAGATATTAGGTTTCTAAATAGTAATTTTTGGCTTTTTCCAAAACTTAGCAAATAATTACCATTTACAAATATCAAACAACTGCAATAATCTTTTGTAAACAACGTTCCACAACTAACATCTACTAATTCACAAGATTATACAACAATAAACACCTATATAGCATAACTAGTGTGTCTACTCGTGCCTGCACGGGAAAAAGTTTCTTGAATTAAATTAATAATAAAATATTTTATACTTCATATTTCAAATTTGTAAAATTTAAGTAAATTATAAAATGCTACGGTAGTTTGAATAACTTTTTTTTTGTGAGTAACTTCATATTTCATTGTTTTGTGAGTAAATTATAAAATGCTACGGTAGTTTGAATAACTTTTTTTTTTACTAAAAATAATACTGTTTAACACCACTATTCTAGTGATCAAGACAATGAAATTAAGTTAAATAAATGAATCTTGTAACCATCTGAATATAACATTATATATGTAATATATATCCTCTTTGATATAATTGTAAACACGAACCATGTTACATGCTTCCCAACAAATTCTTAACAGTTCACATTCCAAATGAATCAATCTCAAATTGATTTGCCCACTTTGTGGACAACAATACCACCCCTAGTATTTCAGAGAAGCTGTGTATAGCACTACCTTTTGCACAAAAATTGTAAACCAAATCAGGTTGTTCTATGTTAAAGTGGAACAATTAGAGTTAAAAAAAAGAAGATAGAAGGACATAGAGGAATTTGAGAACTTGTTCTGGCAGCAAAACAAAAATGTCAAGTAGCATAAGCTTGAATCTAAAATAAATCATCCTACCCACAAGCCTCCCACGTTCAAAAAATTATAACTTAATAAAATTAGAACACAATTAATAGACAATTAAAGAAAATGATGTTTACCTTCTTGACCTCATGTTTTGCATCGGAAAAATATTTAGGTGGACACAAATGTTAGGATACATCATTTAGTCGCACTCACAATAAATTGTTTATCGTTTGATTATGCTCTTTTTAAACATTTAAGTCCAACCAAAATGCTTTGTGACCATGCATGCAAGAATTGCTATTTTGCACCGACCTCTGACGACCTCTTTGGTTTTGGGTATATATATAATCTTCATGGGTCACAACTCGCATGACTGAGGTTTTGTTTGAAATACTGAAGTGATCGTACATAAGGTTGTAATATAAGAAATGTATAAGAAATGAAACACGGAACTTGATTGCAAAAACTGAGGCAGGGAACAAACAAATCAAAGAAATTGTTGAACCGAAAATACAAAGAAAAAGATAAAATCTCATACCGTTGATTTATTAAATGAAAATGTTGCAACAAAATCATTGCAGAACTATTTTTTATATCCAAAACCTGGAGGATGCTGTAGATGATAAAAAGAAACAAAGGGAATTAGTGAATGAGGAAAAGGAAAACAAATGTCTAAGGCTTTCTTTGGGAGTTTGGAGGGGAAGGAAATGAAAGGTTAAGGCGAGGGAAAGGAAAGGGAGGGAAGGGATAAAGGAGGGAAAACCTTCCCCTTCTTTGGGAGTAAAAAGCCAACAAAGAAAAGAGATAGAGGGCTAAAGTAATAATTTTACTATTTTTACTCTTAAAATCAATACATTGTGTTATACCTTGTAATTTATCTTATAATTTTTTTTACCAATTTTATAAAAATTCTTGAAAGCATGAAAACTTTTTTTTAATTATTTTTTTTCTAAATCTGAATTTTTTAGATATCGAAAAAATAAGTTGTCGACATTTTTTCCGATTTTGAGAAAAAATGTTCGCGGAATTTTTCTCGATATCGGGAAAAAAGTTATTGAAATTTTTCTGATTTCGCGAAAATAGTTCGCGGAATTTTTTTTCGATATAGGGAAAAAAAATTATCGAAAATTTTCCGATTTTGCAAAAAAAACTCGGGAATTTTTTTTCGATATCGGGAAAAAAATTATCGAAAATTTTCCGATTTCGAGAAAAAAGTTCGCGGAATTTTTTTTTCGATATCAGGAAAAAAAGTTGTCGAAATTTTTTCCGATCTCGAGATAAAAATTCGCAATTTTTTTTTCGATATTGGGAAAAACAATTATTGAAAATTTCCCGATTTAGAGAAAAAAAATCACGGAATTTTTTTCTTTATCGAGAAAAAAAGTTGTCGAAATTTTTTGCGATTTTGAGAAAAAAGTTCGCGAAATTTATTTGGATTGGGCCCTATCTAAGCCCCATGAGAGGGCCAAAAATAAAAAATAAAAAAGAGAGTTGGGCTCAACTTAACCCTCCAAAACCCCCCAATTTGGGGAAACTCTCAAATTGGATAAATTAAACCCCTTGAAACCCCCCAAAACATTTTTTCCTATTTTCTTAAAACTCCCAAACAAGAGATTAACTCTCCACAAGCCTCTTCTTCCCCTCCCTTTTCCTCCGAAACCCATCTCCCAAACAAAGCCTAAAAGAAGAAAAACAACTCCACAAATGTGATAATCATCAAATACAGAAAAAAGAGAAGAATAAAATTACCATATTAATTTATTTTTTAATTTTATAAAGGTTTGAGAAGGAGATGGGTTTAGTGATTCACGATTGTGGGTGTGAGAGAAGAAAGAGGGTTTGTGTTTGAGTCAGAGGAGAGTGTGCATAATCACTCTGTGCCATAAAGAGAAATTAATTATAATGAATTAAAAAAAAGAATGAGAGGTAGAGAGAGAGAGAGAGACGGTGGCTCTAGGGTTTGCCTAGGGCGGCCGCGCCGGTCTTTTTCGCCGGTAGAAAGCTTTCATGGGGGGGATAGGGATGCCGGCAGGGTGCCACAAAGGGGTGGGAACGAGGATGGATGGACCGTGGTGAGCCGACGACGGAGGAAAGCACATCGTCATGGAGATAGAGGACATCAATTTGAGCAATACCATGATTATTATAATAACGTTGGCTTTCCTGATTCACGAACGCGTTTCAATGGCAGGCGGTACCGGTATCGCACGCCCTCGGTCTCTGGTTTACGCCGTAAAGCAGGTAATTTACACTACTTCTCAGAGTATGGCAGCGATTCCTCACGACAGTTTGCACAGAATACACGACCGCGACTTGGTTTTCTTGATCAGAATTTTGCTTTTCATTCGCGGCATGAGTCACGGCAGAGGGGTAGAGAAGAAAGGCTGCGGTATCGCGCGGGGCAGGTGGCTGAGCAGGAGTACGGTGATTTGCGGCCGGCGGGAGACGATTTAGAGAAGGTAGAGGTTTCTAGGCCGGTGAGGGAAAGTCATGTTGCTAGTCGGCCGGTGGGGAAAGGTTTAGAGGAAGAAGTGATTAACAAACAAAGGTTCTGTAATGATGATGCAAATACACGTGTGAAAAGTAGGGGATGGGAGGATGTTAGTATATTGCATCACCAAGGTAGGAATAAAGGGAAAGATGTAACTAGTGGGCAACATGTTACTGTAATGCAAAAGGAAGGATACAAACAAGTAAATCCACGTGCCTTAGGTGGTATGAATGACCTTGTTGATGGAAGTGGGTATGTTTCCTTTTACTTTACAAATTTCCCGCCTCTTTTATCTATTTTTTACCTCCGAAAAGGTTTTGAGGTGTGCGGACTTTTGGAGGATGTGTACGTTGCGAAGTCGATGAATGCGTCTGGGAAACCTTACGGTTTTGTGCGTTTTTCAAAAGTTAAGAATGTTGATAGGTTAGTTCAGGCGTTGAACAACGTTTGGTTTGGCCATTATCGTATTAGGGCGAGTGTGGCTAGATTTTCGCGCGACAAACCCAATGTTGGCGTGTTAAAAAAGGCGGAAGGGGTAGATCTTTCTAAGGGTGGTGGTGGTAAAAACCATGCTAAGGTAACAGTTGATGGGCCCGTCACCTCTGGCTCGGCTTCTGGTCCTAGGGAGTCGGTGAGAGTGGGGGAGGTAGATATTCCGGTTGGAAAAATAGCGGAGGTACCAGGGGGTAGCGGATTCAAGGATAGTCTAGGACAGGGAGTTTACATGCGAAAGTATTCTGTTAGGGAGGAGGAGGCCAAGTGGGCAGCTAGTGGAGTGGTAGCATCCGTGAGAAACGGCGAGGCGATACCGGTGGTCCAGCAACGTATTCTAGATGCGGGCTTCCCCAGTCTTATTGTGACACCTTTGGGAGCGGACCGTATCTTCATCCGTTGTGCATCATCTATGGATGCTTTTGCGACCTTGGAGGGAGCAAAAGAATTCTTTGGTTTGTTCCTGTCACATTGGGGGAGGTGGAACAATGAGATGGAGTCAGGTCGGAGAGGAGCGTGGGTGCGGCTTTATGGAATTCCCATTCACGCCTGGACTGAAGAGTTTTTTAAACTCTGTGTTTTTGAGTGTGGGAGGTATTTGCGGGCTGACAGCAGCACTTTAGATAAGGATAGATTGGATTATGCTAGGATCCTAATTGCTACGTCGGCTTTAGAAATTGTGAAGCTGACTGAGAGCTTAATAGTTGATGGGCAAAAGATAGAAATACAGATTATTGAAGAATGGGGCTTCGCGTTAGGGGAGGACGCGTGCTTGTTTGGGGAGGACAGTGACTCTGAGAAAGCCGTCTCAGATCACGAGTTTGTGTATGGTAATGAGGTGGATCATCATGTAGATGAAGGGGTGGTGGACAAGGTGGTGGAGAATTTAGCACACGAAATTATACCGTCTATACAGAGGGAGCCTACTCTCAGGAAAGTTCCCTCGCAGGCTACATCTTCTTCTGTTAGGTCTAGGGCGTGTGGGGAAAGTTGTTTAGGGGACAAAGGGGCGCAGGGGAATCAAAGGGTGGGCAGCAGTGGGGCAATGGATACAGGGTCTTCACAGCCTGACGGTGAGCCTATTGAGAACACCGGTGTCTCGAAGGATCGTCAACGGTATAAGTCTTGTCCTCCTTCCGTTGTGCGAACTTCGGTGTCTGGACCATGGAGTCTCGAATGGCTTCGTGAGCATCATACGGGGGTAGAGGGTATTCAGAGTGTGGAGAGGGGTAATGAAGAGGTTCCTTGTCCGAAAGCGGTGCAGCCAGTCAAGGGGTTAGGGGAGTTACCACCCCAGCCTGCTGTACGCCTCAAGAAGATAGCTAGGTTGCCTAGTCAAGATCGTCGGGAGGTATTAGGAGTTTTACGGCATCACGACCGCAAGGTTCACAAGGTCATTCCTCCGGTATCCTTATCAGAGGTTTCCTCCTCAGTTTCTGTCAATAACGACTGGCAGAATTGGGTGACGATGCAAGGGGGTGCCGTGGCAACTCAGAAAGACGTGGTGGGGTTTGGGCAGGCTCTAGGGATTCATGTTAAGGGGGATAATGGGAATATGTTCCATGTTTTGTCTAGGACTGGTCGCAGTAACAGTAAAGATATAGGCCACGCTAGGAGAGACGTAGACGTTGCGAGGGAGGGTGATAAATGAAGATTCTATCTTGGAACATTAGAGGGTTGGGGGGGTTGGAGAAGCGTAAGGAGGTCCGTAGATTAGTTGGGGAGCAGAGGCCTTTTATTATATGTATACAAGAAACGAAACTGCAAGTTTGTGATGGAGCGATGGTGGCGAGTTTGTGGGGTTCTTCACCACACGATTTCTCTTTTCGCCCTTCGGTAGGGGCTTCAGGGGGTTTGTTGACTGTTTGGGATGCAGATGAGGTGGAAATGAGTACGTCTGGTAGTCAGCCACATGTGTTGTGGTGCCAGGGTAGGTTTAAGAGGCTGGGTGAGACTTTTGTAGTGGCAAATGTTTATGCTCCATGTGACTTTGGAGCCAAGCAACAGTTGTGGGAGTCGATGTCTGCCCGTCTCCAACAGTGTGTAGGTGAGTCCTATTGTGTTTGTGGTGACTTTAATGCGGTCAGGGATACATCCGAACGCAGGTCTGTGCGAGTTGTCTCTTCTCCCTCTGACCATATTCCTTTTAATAAGTTCATCGAGGATAACTTTTTGGTTGATCTTCCCTTGAGCGGACGCAAGTATACTTGGTACAGAGGGGACGGGTTGTCGATGAGCAGGCTGGACAGATTCTTATTGTCTGAGGAATGGTGTCTGACATGGCCTGATTGTGTTCAATCGGCACAATTGAGAGGACTGTCGGATCATTGCCCCATTATCCTGACTGCTTCTGAGGAAGATTGGGGGCCACGGCCGTTGCGGATGTTGAAGTGTTGGGCAGATGTCCCGGGGTATCGAGAGTTTGTAAATGAGAAATGGGGTGCTCTTCAGGTAGATGGGTGGGGAGGCCATGTCCTCAAGACAAAATTTAAGCTTATCAAATTGGCTTTGAAAGATTGGCATATCACTCATAGTCAAAACTTGCCTAGCAGGATTGATTCTTTGAAATCTCGCTTGGCCGAGTTGGATAAAAAAGGCGAAGAGACCACCCTATCTGCTGAGGAAGTTGAGGATTTACATGGGATTACTTCGGATATTCATTCCTTATCTAGGTTGAATGTTAGTGTTTCGTGGCAACAGTCACGGATTCAGTGGCTTAAGGAGGGCGATGCCAATTCCAAGTATTTCCATTCGCTTTTGTCAAACCGACGGAGGGGAAATGCCCTCAAGTCTATTCTGGTGGATGGGGTTCAATTGGACACTGTAGAGCCTATCAGGCAAGCTGTGTTTAATCATTTCGCCTCCCACTTCAAAGCTGGTAATGTTGAGAGACCGGGGGTAGATAACTTACAGTTTAAGAGTTTGAGTTGGGTTGAGGGCAATAACCTTATTAGGCCTTTTTCAGCTGAGGAGGTTAAAGCGGCGTTCTGGGATTGTGATAGTTTTAAGAGCCCAGGCCCAGATGGGGTTAATTTTGGTTTCATCAAAGACTTCTGGGGGGAGATGCAGGGTGATATTATGCGATTTATGTCAGAGTTTCATCGGAACGGGCGATTGACTAAGGGCTTGAACTCTACTTTTATTGCTTTGATCCCGAAAGTTGATAGCCCTCAGTGTCTTCATGACTTTAGGCCGATAGCTTTGGTAGGTAGCCTGTACAAAATCTTGGCTAAGGTTTTAGCAAATCGGTTGCGTCTAGTGGTAGGGCGTGTTGTCTCTGAGACCCAATCTGCATTTGTCAGTGACAGACAGATCCTTGATGGAATTCTCATCGCCAATGAAATAGTGGATGAGGCTCGAAGGCGTAAAAAAGAGCTGTTGTTATTCAAAGTGGACTTTGAGAAAGCGTACGATTCTGTGGATTGGGGTTACTTGGAAGCGGTGATGAGAAAAATGGCTTTTCCGCCATTGTGGAGGAAATGGATTAAGGAATGTGTTTCTACGGCGACAGCGTCTGTGTTGGTCAATGGAAGCCCAACAGAGGAGTTCCCACTGGAGAGAGGTTTGCGCCAGGGGGATCCTCTGTCTCCGTTCCTTTTCTTATTAGCGGCTGAGGGGTTACATGTGCTAATGAGCTCGCTGACAGAACAACAGTTGTTCACAGGTTATCAGGTGGGCGGGCAGGGGAGTACATCGGTATCTCATTTACAGTTTGCTGATGATACTCTTCTGCTTGGGGCTAAAAGTTGGGCCAATGTGCGAGCACTGCGGGCTGTCCTAATGCTTTTTGAGCTCATGTCGGGTTTGAAGGTGAATTTCCATAAAAGCATGCTTGTCGGGGTCAATATTCCGGATTACTGGTTAGTCGAGGCATCAAGTGCTTTGAGATGTAGAGTAGGTAAGATTCCGTTTGTTTATCTAGGCCTTGCTATAGGGGGTGATCCAAGACGGTTGGGTTTTTGGGAACCGGTGCTGTCTCGTGTTAAAAAGCGATTGTCTAGTTGGAAGAGTCGGTTCTTGTCTTATGGTGGTCGTTTGGTATTGCTCAAATCAGTTTTGACCTCTCTTCCTGTCTATGCACTTTCTTTCTTCAGAGCTCCCACAGGTATCATTTCTTCCCTTGACTCTATTTTGCGTACATTTTTTTGGGGGGGGTGTGAGGATTCTAGGAAGGTTTCTTGGGTCAGTTGGACATCCATTTGTCGGAGTAGGGAGCATGGAGGTTTGGGGGTTAGGCGGTTACGGGAATTTAACACTGCTCTTCTTGGGAAGTGGTGTTGGCGGCTGTTGGTAGATCAGGGGGGTTTATGGTTCAGGGTGTTGGAGGCTAGATATGGTGTGGAGGGTGGTCGGTTGCGTGATGGGGGGAGGACTGGGTCGGCGTGGTGGCGGGCGATAGTGAAGATTAGGGATGGGGAGGGAGGGGCTGACGGAGGATGGTTTGCTGAGGGTGTTGTGCGGAGGGTTGGTCATGGGAGGGATACCTTCTTTTGGTTGGATCCTTGGTTGGGGGGTGTCTCGTTGAGGGTGCGCTTTGGTCGATTGTTTGATTTGACAGAGACCAAGCAGTGTTCTGTGGCTGAGATGTTCTCGCGAGGGTGGGGAGTAGGAGGGGGGGCGTGGGAGTGGAGACGACCATTATGGGTGTGGGAGGAGGAGATGTTGGGGGAGTGTCAGGACTTATTACTTGATTGTCAGTTACAGGAGCAGGTGCCCGATGTCTGGCGTTGGAGTTTTGATCCAGAGATTGGGTATACAGTGAGAGGAGTCTATCAGCTTTTGACTACTCAGGAGGCGGTTCCGTTAGATGATACAGCCGACCTTATCTGGCATAGACACGTCCCTTCCAAAGTGTCTATTATGGCGTGGAGACTTCTTAGAGACAGGTTATCGACAAAGACAAATTTGGTTCGACGCGGCATTATTACTGTAGCGGATCAGTTTTGTGTTTCAGGTTGTGGTGGTAGCGAGACGACTCAGCATCTTTTTTTCTCTTGCCACGTTTTTGGATCTTTGTGGACGCTGGTCAGGTCTTGGATTGGATTCGAGATGGTGGATCCTTCGGCTCCCACTGATCATTTCCTACAGTTCACTTTTGCAGTAGGGGGTAGTCGGGGGAGGCGCTCGTTTATGCAGCTAATTTGGCTGGTTTGTGTTTGGGTGATTTGGACAGAGCGCAATCAGCGCCTCTTCAATAACTCGGCACATTCGATTTCTCATCTACTGGACCTGATTAAGCGGTATTCTTTCTGGTGGCTACGGGCACAGTATCCGGGGATAGGGGTTAATTTACATTCTTGGTGGGTTAATCCCTTATTGTGTTTGGGTATATGATTTGTGATCGGCATGTGTATCTGATGATTTGGTTTGTAAACACTTTTGATATGGTCTAGCACACCTTGTGCTGGAGCGTGTCTTTTTCATCTATATATATATATATATATCTCATTTTGGCTTGTTCAAAAAAAAAGAAATTAATTATAATTAATTCATTTCCTATAAATGATATAATTGCTAATTGAAGCAACGTAAATTACATAATTGATAATTGATCAGATAGTCAACAAATATTTAAAGTAAACTAATACATTCATTTCCTTCTCCCAATCAAAAAAAAAAATTGATTGAGTATAAAAAATTATTCCTTTCACCATTTTTAGCAGCGTATCAGATAAATTGTATTTTTTTTTTTGAGGTAAGCGTACCAGATAAATTGTTTTTAACAAAATATTTTTTTGGCTTTGAGGTTGTGGTGAAAAACAATTTTTAAAAACAATATTTTTGCAATTTATTGGCAATTTTTAAGTTGTAGTAGTACAATTTATCATAGAAAGCGTACCAGCATTCCAGCATAGTACCAGTATAGTATTAAAGATTCCATTTATCAAATCAAAAAATAAATAAAATGATTTGGTGCTTTCATTCGCCAATTAATATTACGTTGACTATCATTCTACAAAACAAATACGTTTATCTTATCAAATCAGCATAGTACCATGGTTTTGTTCCTTGCCATTCAATATAGGGATGATAAATATTATATATTGGACTATTATATGCCATACAATTCTTGACTTTGTTCCTTGGTTTGTTTATTTTATTCCTCCTATTGGATGTTATTTGTTTTTTTGTTTGTTTATTTTGATTGCTCTGCTATAATTTTAGCCATTGTGATGATTTGATTCTCTGTTGAATTCAAATCCACTCCCACTCTCTTTTTCAATTAGGAAATATGCATACATTAGATTTTATTTGTAGTTTTTTCTTTTCAATGTATGTGAAGGTAATAAACATGAATGGACTGCATGCTCCATCGAAACCAGAAAGGTTTAGGGAACCCAAAAAAGGTTTGTTTTCTCCTTAATTCTTTTGTATCTTTTGTGGTTTAATGTTTGAAATTTAAAATCTCAGCTTATATGTTGTGGTTTTCGCTTACACTGTGTATTGGACTTTATTAGTCGGTTCAATAGACAAGGAGATACAATACTTGAATATTGAAATAAGTGGTATGTGATTTAAATGGTTATTCATTTGAATATATGTGACGTTGTCTCTTGATGTATTTAGTGTATTTCGATTGTGAGTCATTCACATTTGGCCCTCTTTTAGGTTTTTATGTTGATAAAACTTCATTTTTATAAATTCTCAGCTTTTGTATTTTTAGCATCATTTCGCAAAATTGGTATTGAATTTTCTAGCTGGATCTGACACATTCTTTTGTAGTTGTTTTACCAATATATATTTGAAACAATTAGATTAAAACATATCTAAGATGCATGTTAATTTCAACTTCAAAGAAGCAATTGTCAAAAATTGGTTTTATTATAGAGATTAGATTACAATGTGTGTCTATATATATATAACAAAGCAGAACTTTCAACGCTCTTTTTTAAAAAATTCAAAGCTTTTGACAAGGGAGCTATCATGTGCAACGGAAGAGAGGCATTGATCGGCTAACTTTGAGTCAAGTACATTTGAAAGTAAGATGAATTTGGATATATTAATGAAGGTAGTCTTTGCTAGAAATACCTTATTCTTACCATACTATTGGTATCTATTTGGTTATTTAGTTTGATATTTATTGAAATATAAAAATTTACCTCATTAATTAGACATAGTATAAAAATTTACCTTTGATCTATAAGATTTAGATGAAAACTATGATGGGAAAATTAATATCAATTTTTCTTAATTTTTCATTTCATGTAGCAGAGAATGAATCGCGACCGGAGAAGCTTATGCCTTACAGCATGCCTAAGTTGTTGATATAGCTTAACCATGATAAATATGGAAGTAGGCTGAACAATATGTTGTTTCTAAGTGGTCAAGACGTTTCTTCCCCATAATTTCTTTTTCTATTCGAATATTGATTTTCTCTTACCTTACAAAGTTTGCGATACGGGTTACAATATGAACGCTACTCAACTTTTATGGTAACAATTTCATATCAATTCTTCAAGGTTTCATTTCTTTGTTTTTCAACTCGATGTTCATCGTTTCCTTTTCCAAATATATGTTTCTTAAACAAGTTTTGCTTTTTACTTTGATTGTAGTTAATACTATATTACTTTTATTTAAGTAGGACTGCTATTGAATCTTCATTTTTATTACTGTTGGTTCCCATTTTATTCTTCAATAGATAATTGTCTATCTTATTGTATGCAGGTTATAAAGTTAAATAGTACGGGTTCCCATGTTGTCCAAATAATTGTAGTAATACATAGTGATAATTATGGCATATGATTATTCAAATATCCCACCATCATTCTTATCAATGACCATCAATATTCGACCCTCAATTTTTTATTTATTTCGGTTTGGTTAAAAAGGTAAAGTTTTTTAAGGAGTGTTATTTTATCAAAGTAGTTTATTTTGTTTTTTGTTTGTAAATAATTTTTCCTCGCTCTTTTCATCTTTTATTTGTAAAGGAAAAGTTTATATTTTATTGTGAAAGATAATCCCAAAAATTTGAATCTTTGTTTAATATTAGATCATAGTCTTCTATTTTACCTGATAGCAAGTAAGGGATGACGTTAAAAAACTTAAAAATAAAGAAAATTACACGGTAAACAATATATTTTGACATAAATCTACAGTTAATTTTATTGTTAAGGTATTTTAATATGTCAATCTTTAAATTAAAATTTATTAAATCATCTTTTAACACAAAATGACATTATTTGAATTTTTAGTATATAATTGATTTTGGGTAACTTTAATTTTTTATACTATAGAATCTTATGAGAAAATTTAGTGAGCAAGTGGTGGATGTGCGGAAAGAGACTATAGATATAATAAACTAAAAAAATGATGTTGAACTAAGCAAAAGAGAATTTTCTTTTGTTGATACAACTATAAGTGGTGAATCTAATGAACAACTTAAGTTGAAGTGAGTGAAGATTGAGAAAAAAGGGATGACATATTGTCCTATTTATTTAATTGTTTGATATGTTCTTCTTGAGATTTTGGTAGTATGTTTTGAATAAGTTTTGTATTTTGAATTTATAATACTATTTTAATTTTTAATTTAGTGATTATTCACACATCCTATCTATTCATAACACTGATTTATTCACAACACTTAATATTTTCTGGGTCATACTAACGGGTGTTGAAGATTGAAATATTATCTTAAAATTTGTGCATTTAATTTATAAAAAATTTTAAAGATGAATTAAAGATTCTAATAAATATTTTCTATTTCAATAGTTAATTTAAAAAAAATTGCATGGGGGGCTTTTTTCAAAAACATTTATACGGGATCTTATATTTTCACTCACATATTAATACACATGTCTATTTTTTTGTATTACTTTTTATAGCGCCCGCCTATGTTGTTTGTTATTTATATTAGGACTATATATTTTTTTAAAAATTTATAGGAAGCTTTTTATGTTATACTTTGTGCCCGTTTGGCTCGGCTTATTTTCTACTTTTCTATTTAGCTTAAACGAAATAGAGAAGTATAAAATTGAATTTAGCCATATTTCTCTTTAAAAGTATTAGAGAAATAAACTAAAGAATCAAAAAATAAAAAAAAAAGTAGAATCAAACACATTTTTTTCCTACTTTACTATTTTTAAGGAGAAGAAAAAAAGTAGAAAATAAGTCCGGCCAAACGGGCACTTTATACGGGATTGATACTTTTACGCATATATTAATATGGAGACTATATTTGTATTCATATATTTATGCAGAGATCTGGTTTTTTATTTGAGATATATTCGAGTAATTTGTTTATGTTATTTTCGTTTCATATTTATTTTACTATGAGATTAATTTGATTACTTTTATTTGTTTAATTTTTTTATAAAATGTATAAAAACATACTTTTATAAAATATTTTTCAAAATCAATAAATCTACAAATATATTTTTTCCGTGCATATGCACGGACTTATAAATTAGCATGAATAACATTCATCTATGTGAATAAACTAGCGTGATTTTTTTTATCATGTGTCAAACATCTAGGTGAATATGAGACAAATAACATTCATCTATAAAAATCCCAAATAAAATATAATAATAGTCATCAAATTTTATACATAAATGTACAAACGAATTTTTTAACTATAAAATTACAAATAAAATATAATTATAGTCATCAAATTTTATTGATAAATGTACAAACACATTTTTTAAAAGCGCGTTTTTTCAAACGTATTTTTACCCGTGCTTAGCACGGGTCTGGAAACTAGTATGTGTAAAACTAAGGAATTTGCATATATCAATGTATTAAATGCTAAAGCAGAAGAAGAAAGGTTGGATATACGAGGAAATGCATTCAGATTTCAGAGGAGCGCTATTTTGAAAACCCGTGATTAGTAAAATAAAAAATGTTAAATTTTTTTTTTTTTTTGGTCAGGAAAAAATGTTAAATTTAATCGGTAAACAAATAATCATAGATTAATTACTATTTATAGAATGCTTAAAAAAGCTAAACATTCCCTTAGAGTGACAAATGACAAACTTGCCAAAAAACTACTCTTGCTTTATTATATTCTATGATTATGGATATCAATTATTTTAATGGTACTACCAGTTTCACCCAAGAATGATTGGTGCTGGGGTTTTTTTCTCATGATAATTTATCCATCCATTTGATGAGCATTAAGAGAGTTCATTCACTTATTATAAATTTCAATTTGCTTCAGACTAGCACTAACTAGTTAAATATAAGGCACAAATTTGATGATAGCCTATCAGAAACTTTTCTTTTATTAAAAGAAAGCAAGCAACCCAATCAATCAAACAAAATAATTAGCATTGCCGATCAATCTGTAAAGACTATTGTCCGATACCAGAAATACCATTAGTTTACTGGCATTCCTTACATACAAGAAGAATCATGGACAAACATAACATCATTTGGATATATGAATGAATTATATCCATCCATACAATAAACAAATTGACCTGTACAGCACAAAAAGATCTACTTGTATGTTTTCTTTACAGAGTCACTTCAGCCTCTAATTTTCTTCGAATCACAGATTACTGCATAGTACTCCATAATCTTTTTAAGGGTGCAGAGATTATCAACAGTAGAGCGGAGCCTGCTATAGAGGTGGTGAAAAGAAAAGTGTTAAGCTAAAGAATCTGGAAGCGCAATATCTTTCTATCTATAAAATGGAAAAGGAGTAAAAACTTCCTTCATTCCTTATTGCAAGTGAAAAATCAATTTTAGGCTCATTGAATAAATGATGTATCTGACCTATAGTAAGAATCATACATCATTTATTCAATGATCCTAAAAAGTGAAGAAAAAAATTTGCTTATAATAAGGAATGAAGGGAGTATTTCTTTATTGCACTGCATGGCATAAGCCAATTTTAGGATCTCTGATAAATTGGCACAAGCAATAAAATGAAAATAATGCAACTAACCTCTCCCAACAGCCAAGAAGCAGCTTATTCTTTGGTAGATTTTATCCAAAAGAAGCCCTTCTTTTTCTTAGGGTGATTATCTGACATGGATCTGGAACCTTTTGATCCAAACGTGAAGTGTCGCCTCATAAAAGGTTTCCGGGTGGAGCTTTTTCCATGGGAACTGGAGTCTATCTGAGGACCTTTGCCTTTACCTTTAGTTTCTCTGACTTTTAAGCTATCAAACACAACAGAATCATCATTTTCAATATAATATTCAACATCACTGTCCTCAGCCTGATTCTGCAATGCCTTGTTTCTAGCCTTGAAATCCCTTTTAGCTTTCAGAACTTTTTTGGACAACTTCATAGTTTGTTTCTCACCAAAACTGCAAACTGGACAAGCTGGGTCGTACTTATTAATATCAGCAGTCATATTCTCCAAACATTCAGCATGATAGATGTGTCCGCAGATAAGAACAGCAACTACAGAAAGGTCATTATTTGCATATATCTTTTGGGTGCTCCAAGGAGACTTCTCCTTTAAAACCTTTGAGCAAAAGCTACATGTTCTCAAATCAACTGGTGAGGCTGAAATCCAACTAGAAGATCTAGCCAACCTTTCATGATTAGAACCAAAGGACTCACTATCAAGTGACCATCTTTCTATGTGTGGAGTTCCCACCAGCTCTGGTATAGACCAACCATCTGAAGACCCCCCACGAGAGCGCATTCCTGATCCGTTGCTCCATGAAGGGAACACATGTCTTTCCTCAGATGGGGAGCAGACACTGGGCGGCTTACATGTTCGCATTCGGATATCAGAAGTTTGCCATAACAGCTGGTGTCCTGGGGAATTGACAGACCACCTTGACGGGGTAAAGCTAGGTGGAAGCATGTGAGATTGGGATGATAAAGGAGATGCTGACAATGGAGTTGAATACAATGATCGTTTTGTAGGTGATGGCGAAAATACTAACGATGATTCTCCCAATCCATTTGCCTAAAAAATGATTTATTAGCAAGTAGAGCGTGAAAGAAACACCATACAAACAACTAATCAAAACAGCAATATGATTATTAAAAATGCTTTAGTATATAACCTCACCTGTTCCTTGCCAACATCCATAGAAACAGACCTTGAAATAGATTGATCTGCAATATGTATGAATAATCATGTCAGATACTACAAAAGAACCGGTTGAGAGAACAATAGTCGATCACAGGATCAGTTACATTATAATAGTGTCTAGCATACTTAAATTTCAATAAGAATTGAATCTTACCAGAATTGACTTCCTAGTGTGGTATGATAGATAGGTTATCATAAAGCGATGCTTTTGACTACCTAGTTCAAATCTTAGCAGAAAGGTTCAGAATGATGATCAGATTTATTTGATAGGTTAACATAAATAATGGAATTTCATCAACACCACATGATTACAAGTTTACAAGTCATTATTTTGACTTTTTTTTTATTTGAAGTCATTATTAAGCTTAAATTGGATCAAAGAAAACTCTATTACCATCTTAGAATTTGAGTTTGGACTTGTCCCACAAAAGCTAGCTTTTGGGCTAAGGGTTACCATTCCACTTATAACTACACCCTTTGTCCCTTATTAAGTGTCACTTTAGGTTTTAAACACAAATAAATGAAAGATGTCCCATTTGGAATATCTACTTGTCTCATATTATTTGTCTTAGATTACCTATGAAACATCAATTAATTTTTTTACTAATATACCTTTATTAATTGCATGTCAACTAACTCAACTAATCTACTAACTAATAGTAACTACTATTAATAAGGGTACTTTAGTAAATGAAGCTCATTTTGACATAGAAATTGGTGCATTTGATGATTTTCTTAAGTAGTGTGCATAACCTTAAAAGACACTCAATATGAGGCAGAGTAACAATTTACAAAATGGTCCTTATTAACTACATTTATTCATAGTGAAGAATAATTGACTTGCGAGTGAAATATATGGTATTTATTTGGGTTAGAATTGGAATAGAATAATTAATGTTACATAGAAAATATTTTTTTTTTGAAGAAGCTAAATTAACCCACCTAAATTGTCACCGGAGAGAATCGAACCTGAGACTTCGAGGAGGAGCATACTCCCAAGTCCCAAGCCAATACCACCAGGCCAACCCAAGTGGGTTAGTTACATAGAAAATATAAAGTAACAATTATTTTAAAACATTTTTATTTTGCTATGGGACCCTTAATATGAGACGGAGGGAGCACTATTCAAATTTCAAACCATATCACATTTCAATGTTGGACTCTCAACAAGAACAAGAAATATCAATATAAGTACTAAATTAACGGCTAATTTTCAACTTTTCTACTACGTGCTTGATAGCTTACAAGATAGAAGTATATTTGAGAAGACATCACCATATCTCAATTTAATTGATCACCATGTACTAATTTCATATCTTTCACATATATTTGTGAATTGTGACTAATGTCTATTTGAGCTAAACCTAACTCAAATGCAAAAGATAGTAACTGAGGTCAAGCATTATTAAGATCACATTGGCGGGATGTCAACACACTCTCTCACCCTCAAGACTGGACATTTAAAGCATGGACAGACAAGGGTGGCCTAATAACAATATCTCCTCGCATCTACGACTAGTCATTTAGACTATATGGACACTTTCTCATTTTAGGTATAACTTAACCCCACAAGCTAGCTCTTAAAATGAGAAATTTTCAAGTCGTCTAAGAAATATCTTGACCATATTTCTTCTAGTTGATGTGGGATCTAAAGTAAACAGGATGAAATGTAAAATAACTGATACATAATACAATTCTAAACAGTCCAAACCACGTAGCTCCGCAGTTAAAGCTAGAAAGCTAACTGTGCGAAGGTTACCTGAAGTTGAATCTCCAACATTTGCACTGGTCCCTTCAGAAATTTGGGGTTTTTGGCAACTATTCTGTTGATGATTCTGCAACGAACTTCCATTCTCCAATACATGTCCTGATTCATTTTTATTCACTGAAGCATCATTCCTACTAATACCATCAGGAAACCAATTTATAGAAGTATCTTCGCCAGCTACGCGGCCTCGATGATCCCAACGGAAGCTCCATGTAGGAGAAGTTCGAATATTTCGATGCAAATTGTCATTAGTGGGTCCAGTTTGTACAGTTTTATCTTTGGCAGCAACAAAACAAGCAGCACCCATTGTAAAGTAGTAACAGCTTCAGCTTCTTATACCAAAACAGCAAACACTTGCATCCAAAAATAAAGATCTACACCATTTACTATTCAAGAAACAGCTCTTAGCTCTTATCCTGGAACAATGATGAAAAAGGCATATAATCAATTGCAATGATCAATACTATGTAAATCAAAATCTAGAAGAAATTATCATTGTTACTGAAACAGTCTATTCTTACTGAAGTTAAAACACCCCAAAAACAAAAAAACAGAATATGATATCTCATCCTTTATTAATTATGAGCCGCCAATTCTATATGGGGGACATCAAACTAACAAACCCACTTAAAGACACCAAAAAAAAACACAAGTTGAAAAGTGTGAGTGACACTATGATTGAGTAGAAGACATACAGAAATAGGGGTAAAAGTGTGAGTGAAAAATGATGTTGTACTCTTACCAACCTCAAATCAGGGCAGCAAACGAAATGAAATAAAATGAAATAGTTCCACAGAATAATTGAATTGATGAAGTGAATCTGGAGCTGGTAGAGAGTGAAAGAAAGAATATAAATAGATGAAATAGAAGATCCCTCAAAAAAAGAGACAGTGGCAGAGTCAGAAGGATCCGAAATAAATGCACAAAAATCGGTCGGAATTAAAAGTCAAGACCCACAAAATATGAATAACAATGATACTAACTAATGTAATAGTAGTAGTAGTAAAGACTTACTGTGAATAATGAATATTATTATTATTATTATTATTATTAGCGTAATTAAAGGATGGAAATTGAAATTGAAATTAGGCGCAGAAACTAAACATGAATTGTTGTGAATAACAAACTAAATCAACAGCGAATACAGAGAGAGACATGTATGTAGATATGATGATGGTGAAAACAGGCGTACGTACCTTCTAATGAAATCAGAAAAGGGAGAAAGCGAAGAAGAGAGAAGAGAGTGTTTGGGACGGTTTGTTTGTTTGTTTGTGTGCGGCGGAGGAGTCGTCTAAATCTTCTTCTTCTTCTTCACTAAACAAACAAACAAACTATTGCTTGCTGCTTCTTTGCCGTGCACCTCCCACTTTACTCTCCCGACGTGGGTGGGAACTATGTTGGACCCACCTAGCCTTCTACTTTTTATTATTCTTAAGAGATACTAACACTCTCTCATGCACTTTTATTTATTTTAATCAAAATTAAAATTAAAATAAATTTATATTAGTCATTCAAAATTCATATAAAAATAAAATTTTCAACTTCAATTATAATGTTTCATTTGATAATTTTAACATTTTTTACTACTTGATAAGATTCGGTCACTAAAAAAATACTACTATGATCTTAAATATAAGTAGATATTTGTTTTTCAAATTTATTAAATTATTAATGTTTTTGGTCAATAATGTGGACCAAATACATTAACAACTTAATATACTTAGAAAATGAATATTTGTTTATATTTGAAACCAGATGGAGTATATATTGTGGCGCATCTCATTTTCACATTTTTTTTTATCGAGATTAAAGTATTTACTGTTAAATACAGTAACTATTCCTCTTGCTAGATCTTATTTTCATATTCGTCTTAAGTTTTTTTTTTTGAATTAAATTTTTTATAAATATCTCAACAAGCTGCACGTATTCTCAACAAATGGGATATATTAGTAAGATGCAATAATAAGCTATTTTTGAATTTGATATGGGGTTTTGACTTTTCATCATTCCTCTTTTGTAGTCTGGTAGTATAACAATTAGTAATTCCACCTTAAAATTAAGATGAATAAGTAAAGTATTTGGAATTCAAATTTTAGTTCCTTCATAAAACTTTCCATCATTCCTTTGAAGTGAAGAATAGTTGTGCATATTATGCATGAGTTTGGTTTGGACTGCTAAGAAATTTTGAGTTATACCATACTTAAGTCACTACCACGAAGAGCGAGCTAGATCAATGTCAAGTGTCAACCGCTAAGAAATTTTGAGTTAGGTATGAATCAATTATCAATTTATACCTAAGAATTTAATCATTAAACAATAAAACTTAAGAGTTACTACTATATTATTATCAACAACAACAGCAAATAAGGTCAAGAGCTACTAGCCTAGTACAACTTGACAACCCAATTACAATGAAGTTGTTCTATAATAATAAATGATGCAATTTTTATGTAATATATAAAAAAAGAACATATCTAAAAGATCTTACGCACGTTTGTTTACGATATATTGACAATCAACAACAACAAACAATGTATTGATCTAATATTGATTTATTTATTTTTAGGAGAAGGAAGATATTCTAGAATTCGGTTATGATGATCCAAAAAATATCTTTAATGGTGAACAATGTGGAGGAAAGAGCAATCATGGTTAATAATAGATAAATTGAAAAGTAGAAATATTTATTGGGCCAAGCCCAAATTAATGCTGGACATTTGGCAAAAGTATTTTTTTTGGAAGTAAAGGTGCTTGTAACATTTCATTATTTTTTGTCAAAAAAAAAAACATTTCATTATTTGGTAAAATTGTTATTTATTTAGATTTGTAATTTAGCAGCCACAATTCCACGTTATAATGAATAAGTAGAAGTATTATAGTTCAAACATCGATCTCTAATATATGATATACAATATTCCTTCTGAATATATATACCTAATTTAAAAGTTGTTGCTAACCCTTAGTAATATAACTTCAGTAATATATATACCTAATTTAAATAAATAAAAATACTAGTCCAATTTTTATTTTTATTTTCACCTTCTGATTCTTAGAGGAATGGGGTCATAGTAATACAGAATCTGGGATGAATTCTGACATTAAATAGTTTCAGTCTCTTCTCAAACGCAGTTGCAGAAGATCGAACCATGATCTCCCTACCAAGTCAAGCATCAATCACAACTTGACTAACTAACATTTGGTACTAGTCTACAAAATTTAATTCAACTAATTGAAAATGTCGAAATTGTTATGATGAACATCTATGACCATGACTTTGCATATGTACCAAAAAAACACTGAGATCGATGGTAGCGTTTTGATGCGTAAAAAGTAATTGAGGTGTGATAAACTTACCCGCTAGCTGGACACTACACGCTATTTGTGTACTTAACCTAACCACGAGTTCACCATTTAAGCATGAAAAAGAGTTATATAGTACATTACTCTTTATTATATATACACACATCCTCATTGCATCTATAATATCATATCAATCAAGCAACACAAGTGAATAAGCAAGCATGGCTAGTCTCCTTAATCGTATTCAACTCTTTGCAGCTTTCTTTGCTATCATTCTCATTGTGACATCAGGCAAGTCGAACACACTAAATTTTGTTTTTCACACAATCTTTGACTTTTTAAATACTAGTAGTATTTTGTGACTCTATATAAAATATATCTAATGGAGATGCATGCATGCAGGTCATACGGGGGAAGAGAAGGGTGAACCAAAACCAAGCCAGAAATGTTGGCGCTACAGTAACACATGGCCACATCCAAGATGCTTCCATTCAGTAGTTTGCAATCATTACTGCCAGACTGTAGAAAATGCACTCTCAGGACAATGTGGTTTCTTTTTCAAGAAATGCCAATGCAAATTCTGTGATGATGAAGATAAACTCTCCACATAATGCATGCCAAAACAAGCAAGTCTTCATTAATAAACAGGGGATTTAATTTCTGAGTATTTTAGTCTCATCAATAAATATGCTACCACTAATTTCAATTTCAGTTCTAGTTTCTAGTCTAAGTTAATTTGGTTTCAATAAATTAGTTTGTTATTGTACACGTTGATTGATTGGTCTATGATATTTCCATCATCCCCATCCAATATTGTTATTGTTTATCACTATTTAATAATTATTTAAGTAATTTAGTTCTTAATTATTTATAAATTAGTTGGTGCATACGTTTGGTAATTCAAATTATTTATAAAAAAAAAAGGAAAAACACGTCCAATTCAAATTTCAACTTAATTTTTGTTTCTTTCTTTAAAAAACAAAACACCACGAGAAAGGAAAATCATAAAAATCAGTGTGTTACGTATAAATATTACATTATTTTCTTTTTAGAATTTATAGTTGCTATTAGACAAGACAATTTTTCACGTTCACACAAAAGAAAAAGAAGCACTTACCAAAATAAATAAATAAATAATTTTTTACGTCCAATGGGGACTAGCAAAAAAACGAGTTGCCGAAGCTAAGTTATGGGCTACCCGATTAGTTTGTCTCCTAACATAAGTGACCCTCCAGTTAACATTAACATTTAATACACTATGACATAAATCTACCAAAATAAATTAGACAATTATTTTTTTTACGATCGATAAGACAATCTTTGTATGATAAAAAAAACTTCAACACATAATAATGAAACTAGTGTTGAGAAATTATTTATTTATTTATTTGTCTAATAATATATCGGCTAAACTCACGTATTTAAATGTAGAATCCGAAGTTGAAACCCGAACAACCACTTGAATAATATGCATGATAGTTAGCTACAACGTGTTGAGAAATTATTATTTAGATTGAAACAAACATTTTTAGAAAATTAAGGAGAAATAAAACTGTTATATATTAGGATTAGGATTTAGGATAATGAAAATTGAAGGGTATATAATGTAGTAGTTGAAGCTCGTTGGTTGTTGAGCGATGGTAATGGAAGTAACAAACATGTCACAAGCTCTGCAACTTCACGCTCAATTCATAAAATCACAAACCAAAAACCAACAAAACTTGTCAAAGCTCTTCACTTTCACTGCTCTTTCACCCTCCGGCGACCTCAACTACGCTCGTCTTCTTCTCAACACAAACCCAACTCTCAACTCTTATTACTACAACACCATCATTCGAGCTTATTCTCATACTTCCAACCCCACCCATCATTTCCAAGCACTTTCTCTCTTCCTCTTCATGCTCCATTCAAACAACAACAACAACGTACCCACCCCTGATAACTTTACTTATCCTTTTGTTCTCAAATGCTGTGCTCGCTTGAAACTTACCCACCAAGGAAAACAGCTTCATTCTTTGATTACTAAGTTGGGTTTTGCTTCTGATTTATATATCCAAAACGCGCTTATTCATATGTATTTTGAGCTTGGCGAATTCAGTGTTGCATGTGAACTGTTTGATAGAATGTCTTATAGAGATGTTGTTTCTTGGACGTCTATGATTGATGGTCTTGTTAATTGTGATCTTCCTATTGAGGCAATTCAGTTGTTTGAGAGAATGTTGGAAGGTGGGGTAGATGTGAATGATGCCACGGCTATTTCTGTTTTGAGAGCTTGTGCGGATTCCGGAGCGTTGAGTGTGGGGAGGAAAGTGCATCGGATTGTCAAGGAGAAGGGGATTGATTTGAAGGGTAATGTTTGTACTGCGCTAATTGACATGTATTCGAAATGTGGGTGTTTAGAGAGTGCAATGAAGGTGTTTGATGATGTTGTGGATAGAGATGTTTTTGTTTGGACTGCAATGATTTCTGGCCTTGCTTGTCACGGGATGTGTAAAGAAGCTATTGAATTGTTTGTTGAAATGGAAACGTGTAATGTAAAACCTGATGAGAGGACAGTTACAGTTGTTTTATCGGCGTGTAGGAATGCAGGCTTGGTTCGTGAAGGTTGCATGTTTTTCAGTGATGTCCAAAAGCGATATGGTATGAAACCTACAATTCAACATTTTGGTTGCTTGGTGGACCTCCTTGCAAGAAGAGGGTGTTTGGAGGAAGCTGAAGATTTCATTAATTCAATGCCAATGAAACCTGATGCAGTCCTTTGGAGGACCTTGATATGGGCATGCAAAGTTCATGCAGATACAGAAAGAGCTGAGCGTTTGATGAAACACCTTGAGCTGCAAGGTATAAATGCACATGATAGTGGAAGTTACATACTTGCTAGTAATGTTTATGCATCCGTAGGGAAGTGGGGAGACAAGGCAGAGGTGAGAGAATTGATGAATAAAAAAGGACTGTTAAAGCCACCGGGGTCTAGTAGGATTGAAGTTGATGGCATTGTACATGAATTTGTGATGGGGGATTATAATCACCCTGAAGCAGAGAAAATATTTGTCAAATTGGATCAGATGATAGATAAACTTAGAACAGAAGGGTATAATCCAAAAGTATCAGAGGTAATGCTTGAGATGGATGATGAGGAGAAGGCCATTCAGTTGCTTCACCATAGTGAGAAGCTAGCTCTTGCTTATGGACTGATCAGGACATGTTCTAGATCCAAAGTTAGGATTGTAAAGAACCTAAGGTCTTGCGAGGATTGTCATGAATTCATGAAACTAATCTCTAAGGTATACCAAAGAGACATCATAGTAAGAGACAGAATACGTTTCCATCATTTCAAAAACGGGGATTGCTCTTGTAAGGATTATTGGTAGCACGAGAGTTGTCCTTGGATTGAATATTGTAACGCGTAAAAGGAAAATTTGTAGAGAAATACCTGTGTACAGTCACATGAGCTGCTAGCTTTGATGTCTAATTTGGCTATTGAAACAAATTGCAAATGCCAAGGCATATTTTCTGCTTGCATGGACATGATTTCAGATTTTAAATGTAAATCATGAGAGATGTGTTCGCCCTTTTCTGATAAATATCAAAAGATGGGATATACTTATAATCTATCCATGACAAACTCTCAAGTTTCTATGTGGTTCAAGGTTGTCAAACTCTCAAGTTAAATCTTAAACTCTAACGAGTTGAGTCTACTTCTTGATTCTGCGTAGGCTCCACAAGTTTACCTAGACTCTAGGTTTGACAATATTGATTTGGTTAAGCCATGGTCATATAGGTCGGACACCCAGAGAGGGAGAACCACATTCATTCTTTGGAAGTCCTTTGGTCAGATACTGTTAGCAATTTGCAGGTGCGTCGCAAGGACATATACATATTTTTCGTTGTGAAGTTCTTATCTTCATGTACGTTATTATGTTATGTTCTTTAGTTAAAGATATTGCTACTTGATATTGGATTAAGTTGTGTCATTGGATTTAAATTTTTATCAGATCATGTGTTATCACATCATTAAGAACTTCTAGTATCATATCATTAATCTATCGAAAAATGATTAATATTTTGAAAGTTTCATTTTTGATACTTTTTGATAATTATTGTACTCCTTTTCCGGACTCCGGAGTCGTATTCATATTGAGATAAAATAATAATATTAAGCTTTGTGCTCAACAAAATTAAATTGAATGGTTTATAATATACTGTTGTGTTTAGGTTTATGACGTCTTATAAGTTTGAATTTATTGTAGCTTACAAACTATCAAAATCTCTTTCCCAGTTGTCTCTATCCTTTCTTTTCAGCATTCACAATTGGTTTTTGAAGTTAGTGACTGAATTGAACAGATAATTTATATTGACAGTAGGAGATTCATCCCTTTTGCTACTTTAGCCAACTGTATTGAGAAAAAATTCAATATAAAATTGACACTATAATTACAATCAAGCTTCATGGACTTATTTTAATTTTCATTGCTCTAATCCCTTCGCATAGTCCAATTTGATACTTTAGCCAGAGTAATAGGAACCCGAATTAAAGACAAGCAGAACAATGCTTTATTTTATAAGAGCAGAACTGTTACAGAAGATAATCCCTTTAATCCCAGAGCTAATGCTCCTCAAAGATGCTTGAATGATCTCCCTCTCCTTATATTCTAACATCCCTATTAAGTTCAGTTTAGTTGTTGGGCTTAGGCCCAAACCCAGAGCTCTATCACAGAGTTAGTCATGTTCAGAAAACTTTGAACTATTCTTATAAAGAAAAACTTCAAACTATCATCATCATCATGAAAAAAAATAAGGAACTTTAAACTAAACAATAAAGGATAAACTAACTGTATGTTTTCCCTTTGGAGTTAGAGGAATTCTATGAAGATTTTGAACATAAAAAAAAAGCAAGATATAAAAATAAAATGACATTTGTCACCTTATATTTGTCAATAGTTAGGGGGGTTAGAAGAAGACAACAACAACCAATAAAAAAAAAGTAAATGAATTCGGCAAGTTTAACATTGTGTAATTGTTTTTAATTGTCATAGACTCATAGTTTAACATTATTATTGTCCTAAAAACAGTTTTGCTCTGACGGTGAAGCAAACTGATTCCCCCATGATTGTTGTTTGTAACATGGGTTTAGTTGGTATCGTGCACCGACTATTCATTGAAGAAAAGCTGCTTAGATCTTTTGTCCAAAACCAAGAGTTTGAGAATAAATAATGATTATGGGAGTATTCTGACTAGTGAACATAAACATTATAAATGTAGAGTCCAACTGGTGGACAAATATCAATCAATTAAGGAGCAGGTTACTAATTAAATTTCAATTTGGAAGACATTAATCATAAAATATCATTTAGGGGGCAAAATACCAATCACGGACCAAATGAATTCAAATAAGGAACAAATATTGAGCATCACCTTTTCTTTATATTTAACTACACTGATAAACTCATTGTGATACCAAACATGCATTGAGGACCAATGATGTCAAGAATTCCGAATGCATTGAAATTCTGACATCAATCTTGTGAACTGTAAACATGAAGGAATGCTCCTCTGAAGTTAAGCATCATTTTAAAGCATAAACTATAAAGTGAGAGATCTAAAAACCATTGTTGATAAATAAACTGTTGATATATTTTGTCATTTATGATGAAAATAAAACTTGTCTGCTGTTTTATATCCTCTAGGAAACCACCATCTATATTATTACATCGCATTAATTTCTTATTCTTTATTATCTCGTGTTATTGAACTTGAGAAACTGACGAGATGTTTTTAAATTGATCTGTTAAATATTTAAAATTTATCAGAATGCTTCCTTGGTCAGGAACAGGAACTTGTATGAATCGGTTCGTAGCTCAACCTTAATTTTGATTCCAAGTGGTCTCAGTTTCTGTACTTTTGTCAGTTCATGAGGCAATATTCCTTATCAGTTTTTAAAAATTATTGCCAACTTCAACTCTTTGAATCCCTAATATGATCTTCATATGTTTCTGGTTTACCTGTATGGATTAGTAAAAAAACCATGTTTGCAAAGGGGAAAAGAATACCGTCTAGTTACGTATGTCTCTCTCCCTTTCTAATGATGCTCAGTGACACCATGTTTAAGAACATTTTTAGGGTTTAATGGAGATACACTCACTGTCAGTGTAAAACCGTTTTACAACGACATCCAATGAGAACACACGACGTTGCCGGTTTGCACTGTAAGTCCCTTTTCTTACATTTTTAACTCGATTCATATATATTTCTGTTTAGTCCATTTTTAAAGAACATGGCATATTCTAGAGCACTCTTTCTAAATGACATCATTTTAACCTACTTCAATTAGATTTTAATTAAAATACTAAACTCCTGCCAAATATAAGCAGAGTTAGGACAACTTTTTACCAAAGCATGTGAACCATTCAATTGCATGGCTGGCCACATGCTCACCCCCTTTTCAAAAAATAATACCTTAAACTTTAATTTTTAAACATGTAATCAAATATTCTAATACAAAAAGAAGGCATCATGGGAGATTTCATCACCCATGCCATGCCATGCCCCTCTTTTCTAATGTTGAGACTTACATCAAATTCATCATATAATATAATAATACCATCCTTGGACATACACCCCCCAAACATAGAATAATAGAATTATATATAAACCAGAACAGCAAAGTACACCGACTTTCATAAGTTCTGTTGCTTGTTAAAAATTAATGTCTTTTACATCTTTGTTTGTTCCTTTTAATTTCTAAAGCAAAAGTAAGTGAAATGTAAATTTGGGTGGTTTCAACTTTTTAACTTTACTTTGTCACTTAAGCAACTAATGGAAACCAAGTAAGAGTCACCATTTTGTAGCTAACCCAAGCCTAGTATAACAGGCAATATAAGCATGGGAATCTTATCAGTTACTATATTTTTCACTTGAAAACAAAGGACAAACACCAAAAAATAATTCTCTTCTAGAGGGGAATACCAAATACATAACAAACTTTAAAACAAGGGGTAAAATAAGGAAATTAATAATGTATGTTTTGACTTGCTACGTCTTTTACTATCTTTTTCTAATAATAGTTCCAAATGCCAATATCCCTCATAAGATAAATTTTATCATCTGATTAAAATTATACACTCTGAGAATCTTTGTTCCTTTACAGCAATCTTGCATTCCTTCAGATGACATAACATATAGCACTATGGAGCATCACCAAAAGATGTATATAATTCATGCTTTCATTTGAAGACCACTAAACCGTCCATTTATCTATTACCCTTTTGTAATCTGGGAATTATTCCTTCTTCATTTGTGTACCAGAGTTAAGGGAAATGTTATTAATGGAAATAGATAGGGCTGATAAGAAATAAAGTATATAGGGTTTTATTCCTTACTAGAGATTAAAATTGCAGATAAAATACCCAAGTGGTTAGACTAAAGTGGTTAATGAGTTTCAGTTAAAGAAGAATCAATAAGAAGAATTTGAGTTTGAATCTTTGCTGAAATAACCATTGGTCAAGATTTACTTACCTCTCGACCATACTCCACATTGCCAGAATTCGTTTAAGACCAACACAAAATGGAGATAAAAATAAGGTCCAAATAATACATTATAATTCTGTCTTTTTAAAAAATATTATAACTCCTTGTCCTTTTTGAAAATTTCAAATTATTCACCCAGATATATTGTCAACCCTCCAATTGAAATATTGTTACATGCAAAGAAATATATGCCAATTCAATGGTGGCCATTAAGCTTCTATGATGCATATTGGAACTTTTTAAAGTCTCCCTGTTGTTCTAACTATTGGACTACTTTCCATGTAAGTTACTCTCTTTGTTTGGGACTGCTGAAGATTACATGGTCATACTATTTAAGTGTGCGTTTGGTTTAAAAAGGATGTGGGAAAAATATTCCACCAAGGTGAAAATGAAATTTGTATTATTAATATCTTATTCTTACCCCACACATCATCAGTCACAATATTCTCATCTTAAAAACATTGAGACTATATATGTTTTCATCGATGTCTATTTAACATTCAATATTTAATCCTATAGGGTGCGTTTGATCTGTTAAAAAACAGAGTACCGGACAGAACAACTTTTTGTACCCTGTTTGATATAAAAACTGATTATGGGACTGGACAAAATAAGTAACATGGGACAGGACAAAATCAGGAATTTTTGTTCTTCAATAAACCACAGGACAACTTTTTGTCCACAGTACAACTATAAAAAATACGAAAAATATCATTTTTTAATTTCAAATATGAAAAAATTATCTTCCTATATCTCTTTGATATAATTTTGTCCTCTCCTGTACCATCTTATTTTGTCCTGTACTATCTTGTTCTGTCCTGTACTGTTCTGTCCAGTACTTACCACTTTGCGAATCAAATGCACCCATAAAATATTGAAATCTTTTATTTATGCTATAAAATATTCTTCCCAACTTGAGTAATAATTTTTCACCCACAATATCTCATGAAACACGCCTCCATTTCATCCACTCTTTTTTTTATATATATAGTTCTCTTTATGTACTCGCTCAGTTTCAAAATAATTGACATATTTATTAAAATTATTTGTCTTGAAGTAATTGACATTTACTATTTATACATTGTTTCTCTACTTTACCCCCTTATTACTTATATAGTGCAATGATTAGGGGAGACAATAAAGTACTAAAACAAAATTCTATTTTTAAAAATTTCAAAGTCTAAAAAGAAGCAATATTTTAATAAAAGTCATATTTTCTCTATACAATTTTTTAAAGTGTGTGAGATGATCGGTAATATTTAAGGCAGTGCAAGATGTTAAATGTGAGTGTCTCTTTCAATAAGAATTTAAAATTTAGTTTATCATATTGTAGAAGTTTAGTCTTTTCTATTAGACTCAATCCTTGTTGGTTAAAGCATCCAAAATAGAAAATTTCATCTACTCTATTGAAAAGTGAGAAGTTACTGATTCTTTTTTTTTTTTTTGGGTAAGGAGAAGTTACTGATTCAATCCTACATTACAAATATCAAATGGAAAATGCTATGTAGTAAAAAAAAAAGTTTGCAAGAAAGAGAAGAATTGTATGTGACAACATTTAACACTTACAAATTATAATCACTCTCACCTTTATGTATGGTTAACTAATTTCTAATTTTGTTAAATATCTTTTTTTTTTTTACTAAATAGCAATGCTTATACTAATAGAAAAGTCGTGACTTCAATGACAAAAGACTATAGTCTTTTGTCATTGAAGTCACGACTCTTCTATTCTGATCTACTTTAATTCCATACTTTATAACTTTGAGAGGATTGTGTTAGGCCCTCAACAATTAATTGAGGCAAGATTATATTTTTAATTTCTTAACTTAATCTTGGTGAGCACAGTAAAAACATGAAATTTAACTTATTTATATTGTTTGGTATGTAGAAAAAATGAAAAGTTATTTGAAACTCACTCATACAAGTGAAGGATCATATTTAAACATCGGTCATGGTGTTTGACCTAGTACTTTCAGCATTTTTCTGTCAATTGAGATTGAATTTGTGGATGATTGTCACTTTTTTGTTTTTAAAATTTTGAGAATATTGTAAAAACGTGGAAAAGATTTGAATTTTTTATCAAAATCTTCCTCATATACTTTTTAAATTTCTCCATATTAAAATAAAAAGAGTTTACACATACATCCAATCAAAAGAGAGCATATATAAAGAAAATGAATTGCGTAAGTACTCAATAAATCATGATAACCCATGTTTTATTTTTTTTGGGTTGTCATCGAGGCTTTGATAGCCCTCCTCTCCAATAGACCCCGCTAACATGGTTTGTATTTTGTGGAAGAATACGTAACCATACAAAGACATGTGCATGTACTTGACTACTTGTTATCTATCTCTATAATAAAATTAAAAAATGACATGTGTACTGAATTATAAAAATATCTTTGTTATTTTATAATATTATCATTTGTTCTCGTTGTTTAAGACGTAGAAGTGTAAAAGTGTTGGAATCTTAGGCATATATAGGTAGGGGAAACGAACTAATTTTTTTATAACTAAAAAATATTGGAAAAAATGTTGTGTTGTACATTGATAGATACAAAATTTGTCAAATATCTTAGTTTGGGATAGAAAATTTTGTTGATAGGACAGCAAGCAACTATTGAATGCAAGATAACAAAATTTCACCTCAACCTATATATAATGCATGAGAGAAGTTTTAATGTTTAATATGTTGAAAGGATTATTTATCTTAATATTGGGTTGGAGTCTATTTTGCCACTTGACTAGCCTTTTTATTGATCTTTCCCAGTTAATTTAATTTAATTAGGTGTTCAAGAGATTGGGACAATTCTCATTGGGGAAGATGTTAGGGGTAGGTGTTTTCCTTGGCTTAATGCCTTAGTTGTTTGTGTTGTTTTCTTATTTTACCAATAAATAATATTGGGATGATGTGATTTTAGAATTGGACTCTTAATTAAGTGTGTGATACGGATTGGATCACCTCAAATATGATGTGTTACGTTATGTTTGTTTCCTTTTTATTTTACTATTGCTAATTGAGGTGTTATGTTTGTTATCTTACCATTAATAGAATCTACTTATATTTTTTCTTTTTTTTTTGTACCAAAAATAAATAAATAATCTCTTATGTGTAATTTTCACAAGTGAAATAAAATGTGATATCAATTGTCAAAGATTTCATATAAACTTTACATGTATTTCTTCCTTTATTTAAATAGCGAAAAATCACATTTTATTCTTTCATATAAAAAAATATTAATCAAAAAATGAATCTATTTCTGTTGCTTACATCTTAAGTCGAGTACTTCTAAGCTTTCCAAAGGATTTTATTATAAACAACTAAAAAAGTATATGATTTTAGCAAACTTTTCCCCACAAAAATTTAGTGATAGTAGTATATGAATTATGAAGAAAGACAAAATTATTAGTTCACGTGTCTTAGGAGAGTTCAAGATCCATAGAAAAGTTTAGCATGCATGTAACAAAACTATTTGTAATTGGAGTCAAATACAAGCTGCTAATGATATTATATGTTTTTCTTTAACTACTATGTAATTAATTAAAACGACTTAATGGGTACAAATTGGCGTGCTTACTTCCTATATCTATGAGCAAGCAAGCTGCTTTTGCTATTGCAATAAGCTTTTCATCCTCCTTTTATATTCCTTTATAGCAAAAATTCTATACACATTAGTAAGAAACTGGTATAAAAAGCTCACAAATATAAGTATTGTGAGCCACCCGAGGTTAGTAAAGTAGTGAATGTTTGGGACTTCGAAGTGATCGAACTCCTTTTTATTTTAGGTTTTAAGTTTGAATCTTTCGACTGCCAATTTTTATGTTGGGTCGGTTTATACAAAATTTTACTCTAATTTTAATTAAGTTATTTGTTGATAGACCATAGAATTGGACATCATATTAGTCAACCATTAAGTCAAATATCAAATAGAAAAAGAAGTTATTTCAGTTTAGTGCTAGACTTCACCGTAATAGGTGCATTGTGAACTTGTAACTTTTAATTTTCTATTTGCTGCAATGATTTGTGGTCCATTTTTTGCTCATAGTACTCCCAAGATTCCTAAGTGGTTTCTCAATGAATTACTAACATACAATGTGAGATATTAATTTCTATGGCTAATTAAAAAAAGTTAACATAAATATGAAAATAAAATAGAGAAAAATAAAAATGATCATTAAATTTGACGTTTTTAATATTTAGTGACGGAATTAGAATTAGAGAATACTTTTCTCATTTTCTGTCTCTAAATTTTGTAGCTATTTCAATATTTTGTACTAATAGTATATATAAGTTATATTCTAAACTGAATTTTAATTAGCTCCATGTGACAAAACCACATGCTCAATGTTTCACTTATCATTAATTTAATGAGATTTAGCTAAAAGAACTCATCACAGAACTTAACATGGCATATGCAAACCATATTTACATGTCCAAAAACCACTGGCTCTGTAAACTAAACATAGTTCATTGCACGTGGAAATTGTGGTCGTACACACTAAAAAACATGACTTTTGATTACTTTCCAAGAACTTGGTGTAACAGCTTTAGCTCAAAGTTGTAACTTTTACTTTCAGTTTTTTTTGTATCAATTTAGCTCTCAAGCATGATGATATTTGTCTTTCAAAGGCAAACTAAGATGAAAATAGAAAAATGTTTGGAACTAAATAAATGTCTTTCCTTAAGAGCAGCACCTACAAATGGTGCACGACCCACATACACACTTATTGCTAAAGTGTGATCTACAATTTCAGTGTCACATCACTTTTATGGAACCAATTGTTAGAGTCAGAGAAGTGCTATACATGTGATTTAGGCACACGTAGTCACCTTTAAGTATGCATGTACGAGTGAGGTAATGATCTAATCAATCTTGATTAATATAAGTAATATTGATTATTGTTAGAGTTTCTATAACTATTTTTGTAACATTCCCTGTTATAAAATTCACCATCCACACATTATTTACTCTAATGTTGCAACTTATAAAAAAAAAAAGTTAGGTTTAACCTCTCAAAAAAGAAGTTAGGTTTACAAATTACGTCACATACTTTTTATATGGTCATTTGCATTTAATTGTTTCTTCTTAGTTTAAATTTAGCATTACAAATTCATTGTTTATTAAAAGAGAAAAAGGACAACAATTACGTTTATATTTTAATTTAAATTGAAAAGAAGTAACTTGTATGTTTAATGTTTCAAAATTTTGAATGAAGATACGGTGGTAATTAAAAATTTTAGATGGTCTTGACCCTTAACTAATTATTACTTTCCAACTTTGTACCACTCTGACTTCTCAATGAATTGTATAAAATCTTAATTTGACTCTTTGTAGTGGTAATCTTCTTAATAAAAGAAAGAGTTAGGTGGTGTATTTTGTTGGTTGATAACAACATAAAAATGTAGAAGACTATTCTAAATGTATGTTTAAAATTACGTCGTCAGCATGATTTTTGTTGAAATTACAAAACGCAATTTTTATCAAAATCACAGCAAATCACTTTGGCTGCGCTAAATTCGTAGACAATTCATATATGAAATAACTAATTTTTATTGGAGTAGGTATTAGTTTTATGCAAAAGATAAGCAAATAGTTGGAAACATAATGATTCTAACTAATTGATTTAGAAATATCACAAAGTATAAAAGACACAAAGGCATCCATAGATGTTTGTGTGTTTCCTATTTGAAGGAATTTTTTCCTAGTTGCAAAATAAAAACTAGTACGTATGACAATATCACACAAATTTGGTGCCATGGCCAACTCTCCTCACCACATGTCCTTTTCTTTTGCTGCTCACTTTTGGACCTTTCCTTCCAATAAGATACGTATCTCTAGTCATTACTTGAACCCTCCCTCCCTACCTACACAAACCCAATATATTTTCAGCTACTATAATAATCTAATATTATCAAATTCTTAGCACACTTTTTTTACCATTTAACACCTTCAATTCAATTACTTCTTGGTTAATTAGTTATTCACTTTGTGTGAATTGTGAAGGGTCAATTAACTTAATTCTTGTAGTATCAGTGGAAACTTAATGGAAAGCAAAGACAACAATTAATATGCTATTAGTATATAGTACGCAAACATAAGTTAGAAAATAAGTATAAAATTTATGCTTACGCACAAATCCACTTATTGGAAGATTAATTACATTTGTCAAAAAAAAAAAATTACATGCAATTCATTAGTATGTCTTTTTTTTGTACATCGAAAAGATAAATATTCCCATCAGAGATTAAAAAGATAAATATTCCCATCAGAGATTGAACTATGGACCTCCCCTATCTAACCCATATATCCCCAGCTCTTACCACTTGAACTATTTTAGTGAGACAATTCATTAATATGTCTAAGTTCAATCAAAAGTTACTATTATAATGTTGAATTATTAAATGATTTCAACTTTGTCCACTCAACTATCATTGAGCAAGTGCCAAAATTGTACACCATCTCAATTATAGTCAAAGAAATCACTAATTTCAGGATACATTTATTTATAGTAATAATAAAATCATACAAATCATCAAAACAAGAGGGACACTAAATAAATTTTATATAAAAAACTATTAAATGAAGAACTTAGTCAATATTAATATAATTACTATATGATATTATTATAAAGAAAGAAAGTAACAACAATAGTGACTCACTCAATCATAGAAATACAACCTTAATATAGTGATATGAAAGTGTGAACACTACAAAGTACTAGTACAAACAAAGGGTCATTAACAGAAACAGCACCTAACAAGCTTTACCCTCTTTATGATACATTACTACTAATACTAATAGTACATATTCATCATTATTATTCCTTAATATCTCTCTCTATGTGCCACAAATCTTCACTTATCACAATTTCTCCATTAACAACAACAGATTCAATCAAACTTCAAAACCCAATAGATCTCATCTTTATCTCAATAATGCACCATGTTCATGTCTGCAGAAGCCATGATTGGTTGATTCAAATAACCCATATTCATAGGGTTGTTGAAGTAATTGTTATTATTATCAACAACAGGTTCAAAAACACCATTTGTAACATTCATGAAGTTGATGATTTCATTTAATGACTCAAATCTGTTGTTGAGTTCATTCAGTTGAGCTCTAAGAACAGAGTTTTCAGATTCAACAGCTAAGAATCTTTGTGTTGTGAGGTTAACAGAAGTTAGAATCTGTTGATTCTCGTTTCTTAGCTGACTTACTTGAACAGCAAGATCATCTAAGTGCTTTTGTTTCCTCATTCGAGATCTCCTCGCTGATTCGCGGTTTGATATCATTCTCTTTCTTTTTCTTTGATCCATTAGAAGCATCAAATCTTCCTCTGAACCTGAGTTTGGTATAGTTGAATAGCCTGAAGATGTTCCACTTGAAGAAGCCATGTGAGATAGAGAGAACTTAATTGCAGAAACAGAATACAAAACAGAGCACAAAACAGAACAAAAAACAGAGGAAACAGAGCACAAAACAGAGGAAACAGGACACAGGACCCAGAAACTAATAAGAAAAAGAGAAAAAAGTTGCAGAAAATGAAAATTAATAGTAATAGTAATATAAGAGATACAAGGGATTAGAAAAGAGAAATCATGAAACGTAGTAAAGCCAGTAAAGGAAAACAACAGAGAAAGATTGAACTAAATGGGTCCTGCGCCTAACAGTAGAATTGATCATGCAACCAGAAAAGAAAATTTCACTCAGAATTTGATACATGAATCTCAAACATCAATAACAATATGTTAAGCATTTAAGATTTTGAATATAAGCTTGAAAAGAAAAGAAAAACAGAGAAAGAATAAGAAAGAAAAATGTTAAAAGAGAGAAAGAAAAGGAAAGTGGAAGAGGAGTGAATGAGTTTGAAGCAGTGAATTTATAGAACAAAAAGGCTAACAAGTTGATGAAAAAATAATATAAGTCGTACATTGAAATCTAGAAAGATAATAAAATAAAGAAAAAGGGAGGGTCCTCAATTATTTTGCTTTTTCTTTTCAGTGATAGATAGGTAGATAATAATAATAATAATAAAGAAATAAAATGAGATTTATTTTGGAAAGTGGAAGAAGTAACTAGAAAGAAAACAAGCACAAGTAATAAATAGTATTAATTATGTTTTAATTCAAATAAGTTTCACCCTGTTTTAAAATATTGTCTATTTTAAGTTGCATGTGAATTTTCATTTTTCACATATTCTTATAAAAGATATCTTGTAAAATTGAGGAATACGAGTATTGTACATAAATTATATTTTGTCTCGATTTTTAAGTAAAGCAAAAAAATATTATGTACTGGAACAAATAATAATTGTAGAATGGGAAGAAGATTAGAATTAGAATTAGAATTATTGACAAAGATATTTTATTTTATATATAGAAATTAGAATTAGAATTCTAATCTCGAACACGCCATTTATTCTCTTTAAAGTATTAGACAAAATAAAATGAGAAGAGGTTTTTATGAGTCTAATTTAATTAATAAAAAACATTGTACATTTATGCAAAGACCGATACTCAAATCCAATATACTTATTCATTTTTAAAAGGAGTTAAGGGTTAAGGAGCTGATGGAAGTCCATGATTCAAATCCTGATATAAGAGAAAAAAAATATATAATATACTAACAACTAACATTATTTGTCTATAAAAAAAAACTCAAATCCAATATACTTATTTATTTTTAAAAGGTAGATTTCTAAAATGAGAAGAAGATTGTGCAATACAAGTATGGAATCAAGTTCCAGCTGGGAACCAACAATCACATAGGACACAATATGTCTTATTTCAAAGTACTTCCAAAACACTTTGGCATCTTCTCATTTCGTTAATATTACTGTGTTTTAAAATAAAATAAAGATATCAAATTCATAATTAATCTGTTGAATCGATTAAACAGTAAATTTAATCTTAATTACATTACATTTCTCTTTTAATCTTAAATTTTTTTTAAAAGAAATTAGTGATATTCGTATGGTTCAGCCGTTTTTTATCGAACCCATTAAACTATGCTCAGGATTATTATTTCAATGGTTTGATAATTAGTTTCATTTTCAAAATATTGATTATTCTTTTCTTATTTAATTTTTTTGAAGCAAGATATTGATTATTCTTGTAAAGTATAATGAAACCGGAATCATGATTAAATAGTTGGAGGGACAATACTCAAAGAGAGAAACAAAAATGGCATAACAAACTTGTTTCTATATATATTTCTATCTCAAATACAAAGCAATAAAATACATGTCTTCTAATAAACAAAAATTCTTCTTCTCATTATACTGTATATAGTTCTTATAGCAAATGAATGGTAAAATCTACAACGTCGTCAAATTTAACTAAAGTATATAGATTTTTCCAAGAAAAAAAAAACTAAAGTATATAGATGAAATGTGATAACAATAACTATAACCAATTCAAGTGAAAATAATAAAACTAGTGTCTTTCTACATGATGGTCCATGCCAAAGCTATGCCTAAAAGCACAACAAAACTAGTGTAATTCATTCCTCTTGATGAGCAAGCCTTGTTGGGAATTGTTGGAGGAGATAGTGCTAGTTCAACATTTATTTCAACCCTCATTCCATTGAAGCAAAAACCTCTACCACATATAAAGTAATATGTCCTATCCTCAGAGAGTTGGAAAACATCTCTTCCTCCTTTAGTGACGTTGTTTATGTAGCCCGCGTCAATACATTTCTCATAGTTTGTTTTGTTCACCTCAAGAACATTATAAATGTGCTTATCAAAACCAAAATCTATGTACACAAAAGGAAATTTGTTAATATAAAATAAAATTTTCATAAATATCAAATCAATACGGGTCAAGAAGATATGAAAATTGATGAATGAATTGAGCTTACATAGCCAATCACCCTTGTAGAAGTGCTCATCACTTGCCCATTTTGTGAAGTTAATTTCTGGTTTCCAAGTATACCTTCCACCTCCAACCCTGTGCAGCACAGGATCTCTACCATCAGTTTCATTGCACCCCATTGTGATGATCATCATCAATATTAAGCATACTGTTATTTTTTTACCAAATCCCATTTTTACCAAGTCTTCCTAGCTACTATAGTTTAAAGAAACTGAATTTTCAAATTGAAAATAACAATTTTGTTGCAAAATTCATGTCAAATGTGTGATGGAAATTGAAGCCAAAGTTTGTGTTTGTAGTTGTTTTACTCACCCAAATGTACCCATCATACTTTTCTCGTTTCAAATTAACATTCTAGTAGTTATTCTTCTAAAGTAAAACAAACTTTTACCAACAATGAATTGAGGCAAAGTAATGTTTCCAAGGGATTTTAAATTTGTAAATTCTTTTGTTTGAATAACTAATTTGAAGAATTTTTAAAATGATGAGAATTTGTGAAATACTTTACATAAGTTAAATTGAAGGAATTTCAAATGACACCTAAAAATTAGGAATTTCAAATTCCTTTCTATATATAAAATTGATAGAAAAATCTAAAATTGACCAACAACATCAAAATCGATTCAAAACCCAACTTCAACCCTAAAATCGGTCAAAAACCTACATTCGACCCAAAACCCAACGTAAACCGTCAAACGGTCGAAAACATAAAATCGGCCAAAAACCCTAAAATCGACTCCTAACCCGAGCATATAAAATAAGTATAAAAATATAAAATTGACCATCAACCCGACATGAACCCTAAAATCAGTCAAAAAACGTAAAATCGACCCCTAACTCGACATAAACCCTAAAATCGGTCGAAAATCCTAAAATCGACCAAAGATTGTAAAATCAACTATAAATCCGACCTAAACCCAAAAATCGGCCGAAAACTGTAAAATCGGTCGAAAATCCTAAAATTGACCAAAAATCCTAAAATCAACTATTAATCCGACCTAAACCCAAAAAAATAAGCTATATACCCAAAAATCGGTTGAAAATCATAAAATTGATCGAAAATCCTAAAATCAACTATAAACCCGACCTAAATACTAAAATCGGTCATAAATCCAAAAAAGGTCGAAAATCCTAAAGTCGACCAAATATCCTAAAATCAACTATAAACATGACCCTTAGAATGTCTATTAAATTTATTATGTTGAAGTAAAATTATACTATTATCAACATATATTTGGACAGGCCCGACTCTTAAGCCAATTAATAGACCATCTTCCTTTAAAAAAGAATTATGCATATTAAAATTAATCCATTGATGAAGATCACTCATGTAAAAAAGAGCTCTATAGTTTATCACTTTATTCAAATAAAACACCTCCACAACTTTTTGGCTTTCGGACAATCCCTCATAGCATGAAGAATTGTTTCCTCCACATCCCCACAATAACTACACATAGCATGACTCAAACCCATTTTACTCTTCATGGCGTTAGTTAGCAATCTACCATGAAGCATCAATACTTTTACCATCCCCTACATTCCAATAGCTAAACTTGTCTAGAGTAGATTTTAATTCATCCAAAGCTTTCCAGAGACTTGAATCAGTAGCTTTACGATATCTAGTGATCACTGCATTCTCTCTACTATATTTTCCCCGTAAAACATTACACCAGAGAATAGTACTATCAGTTTGTAATTTCCAGCCAAGTTTACATAAACAAGCCTTATTCATAACATCAAGTTTTCGCATCCCTAGCCCTCCCATCCATTTTGGCACAGCAATTTTATCCCATCCTATCGCATGATATTTCCTCTTCTGCTCGGTATCTCCCCAAATGAAATTTCTTTGCATCCTTTGTAACTCCTCCAAACAGGCTTTAGGAATAATAGAGGACATCATAGGATAAGTAGGTATCGCTTCCACAACACTCTTCGCCAAAGTAACCCTCCCCGCTAAAGATAAGTGTATTGCTTTCCACATGGACAACTTCGTACTCACTTGATCAAGCAAATATTGAAAGTCCGCTCTTTTAAGCGCTCTACCATGCAAAGGAACCCCTAAGTATTTTCCAAAATTACTAGTTTCCTTATAACCAGAAATGTGCAACAATTTGTACTATTGCCAGAGTTATGATTTCATTATTTAAGAAAAGAATTACGAGAAAAAACTCTAGTTAGCTTTTTTATATTCATATTAATTACAAGTAAAATGGTACTATTGCCAACACATGAGACAATGAAGCTAGATAAAATATACACATTAAAATCAAAATCTAAACAAATTCTTATAAAATACAAACCGTTTGCAAATCGCAAAGGCACAAGCCTTTAAAATTAATTTGATAAAATGAGATCATATCACCATAAGCTATATATACCTACGGGTGAAACCAAGAAGAAGAAGAAGAAATAGTTACTTGATCCTCTGAAGGCTTTCCTTGTAAAGACCGACAATAGGAAAACTTCCATGTGCAATAATACCAAACTCCTCAATTATTTGGGTACTCAAATCAACACAGGTGACTTCATAATCATTTTTTTCAACGAACATGTATCCCATCTTCCCAAATCCAATTGGGGGCCAATGGATGCAAGGTAAGGGGCCATATGTATATAGTTTGATCCATGATTCAGTAACACCAAGTTCACCCAGAATAGATATGTGAAAATCAACATCCTTGTGATAATTTGAGATTAAAGCAATTGATCCATTTAACACTGTCAAGCGATGATGACGAAAGAGTGGAGAATATAGTTCTTCTCCGATGGGTGTTGTAATGAACACCTCATCACTCAAGTCAAATGACAAAAGACTCACACCAGTAGTAATAAGATTAAGATCTTCTTTGATAGGTCCCAAAACCAACCAATGACATGCTCCATCCACATAAACTTCGAGACCCTTAAATACCCCACAATGAGTAAAATCGTAATGCCTATGACGGAGATCTTTGTCCATGTGGATCATTCTCCAAGAATTACTTTTTAAACTATATATCTCAAAAAAACTTGTTGGCAGACCAAAGCTATCACCGCCTAACATATCGTCAAATGATACATAATGAATGACCTTAAAGTCATCACTAAGCTTGTCATAACCAAACCCGTGAAAAATATGTTCAAGATATATGTCGGCTTCATGGTCAACTGGTGAAAGTACAGCGGGGCTAGGAGGGACTTCCTTGAATTCATTGGTAAGGGGATTCCACAATGTATATCGGGAATTGGGCATCAAATTTGGAAAAGGTTGGCCAATACAAAAAATGCCGTTAACACTTGTGGAGCCGAGAATACAAGTACCATAGGGAGACTGTTGAAGTGGATATGCCAAATTTAATTGGAGTTTATTGTTCTTGAGCAAATAGAATTCACCGAGGTGAAGCTGTTGACCAGCAGTACTATAAGCAACCCGATTTACATGAATAAATGTATGATAATCATGATGAGATCCGTGATGAGATATGAAATGTTTGGCGTACATGATCATGAAATGAGTGTTTTCAAATAAATTGGACCAAGATTTGCATACTAATCCAAAGCGCTTCAATGACTTTATGGAGAGTTTAGAAAGAATAGAGAAAGCAAGGTCTTCGGGAATAAAGGAGTTTTTGCTGCTGCTAACCTGCTGCTGCTGCTTTGATAATTCAGAGGAGTGGCAACCAAAGCTACCAAAGGTGACATTAGCCACGGATTTTGATTGAGAAGAATGGGAGGAACCAAAGCAACTAAAGATGACATTTGATTCAAAGACACTACTACTGTCGAAGTGAAATTCAGAGTCAGAGGGGTATGAGTCAGAATCTGAATCAGAATCAGAGAAGTGGGATCTGGCGATGGGAGGTATGGGTATTGAATGATAGTTAATAATAGGGACAGCAGGGATGGAGATGCTATTTCTTTTATAAGGATAACAACCAGGGTGGGAGACATTGATATCCTTGTAGAAGTAGTACCATAGTTGACGATATTTTCTACGGGCATGGGGGATTTCTTCATTTGACACAAATATATCCATCTTTGATTCACCAGGTTCGTAGACGATGGTGGTGTTGTACGACGATAGTGAAACATAGTTACCCTTCTTAATCGGACCAGGGTACTTAACCACGGAATCTACCTTGTAGAACGATATTGGACTATAGCTTCTGCTAACCTGCCATGATGATGATGATGATGATGATGATGAGGACTCGTTTCCCTTATCAATCTCATCGTCCCCGGAATCCATGCTCATTTCGCTTCTCTAGGTTAGAATTGGGGGCACCCAAAAACCCAACTTATATTCACATGCATATTTCTGAAATAAATAAACCCAACTTTTTATAAATATATGTTGTGTTGAATAATATCACACCAATAATAAACTTCATGTGTAGAGTAAAGTGATCAAACAACCAAGTATCAAAGAGTATAAATATAATAATCTAACACAATAAAGCAAGAGAGATTAGAGAAAACGAGTAAAGAACCACAATCAAATTGTTTACCAAAATCAATCAAAAGAGATTAGTGATTTTTATATATTGTTTTTTTATGAAATAACAACATCTATTTATAGAGAAATATATGACTTAAAAATAAAAACATATCTCCTTTAAAATAAAAACATAATCTCAATTTGTTTAAAATATATCTAATTTAAAATCAAACAAAATTTTCTTTTATTTCCAAACATATCTAGTTTAAAAACAAATATAATCTTTATCAACAAATATAATTTTTGTCCCTAACTTTTCAAGTCAATCTTCATGACATCTATACCTACCTCTGCAATAGTTTACCAAATAGAAAAACTTAACTGAATGATTTGGCTATATAATGGAGAGGATACCAAATGTATAAAAATCACCTTGACTATATGATAGTATATTTTTCTAAACTGCATTTAAAAGGTGTAGTATTAAACATTACCTTATATTATCTAAAGTATTAAGTTTTTCGATACGCTTGCACCCTTATTTAAAGATATTTTCGGTTTCATATTGGTAAGAGACCGATGTTAACTTTAGGACCAATAAGAAACATATTAAACTTACCAATATAAAAACATATTAAACTACATAAAAGATCAATATGAAACTAAAGTTAACGTTTTTTGGCAAAAAGCTAACGGAAGGGACCAATGTGGGAAACAAAGGGACCAAAGAAAAACGTGAAACTAAAAAATTGTTTAAGGACTAAAAAAAACCACCAAAATTAACCCAAAATTTTGAGCATTTTTTTTACCACCTGTTTAATCTGGTTCGGAGGTCAATTCTAACATCAAGTGTTTTCAGACCTCTCCCGATCGTAGTTGCAGGGATTGAACCGTAGTCTTCACTACCAAATCGATATAAAAAATAATTAAAAAACAAAAAAGAAAAAACTTAGCGCGGGAAAACCTATCTTTTATAAGAGGGAAAAAATTGCTTCATTGCTAACCAATTTTCGAACAGAATTTACATTTATAAGATATCTCTCTCTCTCTCTTCTTCTTCTTCTTCATAACTAACTGATTTTCCATTTCTTTTAGGTAGAGCTTAACGAATCGATTTGCTTGTTATCTATCGCATTCTAACAAAAGGTACTGAATCGATTTGTTATATGTGATTTTGTGTGAAATGATTTTGTTGTTATATTGCGATGTTACTGTTGTTATTTCGAGTTGGTGTGATTTTGCGTAGTTCAATTTCAACGGTTGTGTTAAGGATTTCAAGATTTCGGCTGTTGCAGTACGGATTTGGTTTAGAGTTCAATCTCCGCTCCCCTCACTTTCTATTTAAAAAGTGGAATTTAATTTAAGCATATGGTAGGTGGACATATACATTATCCACACTTCAAGTTCAACGGGCTCTTGCGTGAGAGGGCGTGTTAGAAATAATATAAAAGAAACTGAATGGTTTAAAGAAACTGAATTTTTTGAGATAATCTTTCCTAACATCTTTTGAGATAATCGGTTATTTGACAATTTTTTTACCAAATCTCATTCTTTACCAAGTCTTCCTAACTACTATGGTTTAAAGAAACTGAATTTTCAAATTAAAAAGAAAATAACAATTTTGTTGCAAAATTCATGTCAAACGTGTGATGGAAATTGAAGCCAAAATTTGTGTTTGTAGCCGTTTTACTCATCCAAGTGTACCCATCATACTTTTCTAGTTTCAAATTAACATTTTGCTACTTTTCTAGTTTCAAATTAACATTTTAGTAGTTATTCTTTTAAAGTAAAACAAATTTTTTTCAATAATGAATTGGTTTAAGTGGTAAGAATTTTTATCCTCTTAAATTTCATGTTTTTACGAAAGATTTTTTCATGCTAAAAATGCACTAAAAAATCTCACACAATCTCTCAAAATCCAATTTGTTAAACAATCATGCGAAATCATAATGTTTTTGAATACCGCGAGACTTTTTGTGAGTTACATGGAATCTTGATTGAATTACAAAGACTCTTAATTGAATACCCTAAATTTTTTTAAGATGTGCAATAAATATAAAATATAATAAAATAATGTTATTATGTTTGTTATAATGTACGCATCAAATATAAGTGAGCATTCAGGTACCTCCTCTTTTTATCATGGTACCATACCCCAATGACATGGTTTAGTTTAATTGGTCCACACATAATCCTAGTCATTATAACACTTATTTATACAAATTTTAAAAATTACTCTCTTTGAAGTTTAAAAAATTGCAAAATTGCACTTACTATCTTATAAATTTAAGTTGCAATACATTGATTAATTAAAAACAATTTATCCACCACCATCAAAAGATTCACGACCAAAAAAAAAAAATCATCAGTTAAAATAAGGTCATCATCTTCGTCTCTCTTGTTTCTAAATTCTTCAATTTTTAGGGTTGTCTTCAAATCTTCAATCTATCAAAAAATTAATATTTCTCTCTTCAAATCACCTCATTGAATATTCTTCTCTCTTTAAATCTCATGCCGCCGTCGTGCGCCGTATAATCATATAAATATGGTGTTCGGTGGTAACAATTAGATCACATGACAAGTACACATATTGACAAAAATACACATACATGAATGAAAAATGTAAGACAGGTTTCTATCACCAAGACTCAATTATTTTAATGATCGACTACAATAAGTATACAATATTTTACTAAACTTTGAATGATTTGTACTACTTTCAATTAGTATAACTTTCCGGCTGATAAAGATTCGGTTGAGCAGCGGCGATGGAATATTTTCATCAAGATCTATTTTTTTGGTTGTAAGTGTTAAGCTGTCAAATTAGGTTGGCTTAATTTTTGTTTAAGTTAGGTTTCGTTTGATATAATATAATATCAAATAAAATTAATACATGAATTTATATATTGTCTTGTTGGTAAATGGTATGATATTTTAGTGTATGGCCCATGGTTCAACTCTCTAATGGGGTAAATTTGGTTTTATTTTAATTTTTTACAAATATATTTTTCTTTTTACAAATTATAATCTTTTGAGTACAAAATTATAATATGTACTTTTTTTTTACTAAAAAAATATAGTATGTACATGTAGTTTATTTTTTAAGGTTTTCTTTCTTATTGATAAATCAAATTTTGTATTAAAAAGAAAAAAAAAATCAATTTTTTTTCAATTAGATTGTTCAATATCAACTAATTGTAATGACAAATATTTGTGAATTAAAATTTCTACAATCACTATGAAATCACTATTAAGATTCAATTTGACCTAATTGAAATGACAAACACTTAAGAATTTGAATTCTTCACATCTTATTAGACTATATGTGATTCAAGAAGTCTAGTTGTTATGAAAAGATTATTAAGTCTTAATCAGTTATTACGATTGCAACTAAGGATATCAAATTTTCTCAAACAAATTGTCCCACTTGACCAAATTAAAATGGAAAACACTTAAGAATTCACATTTCAACAATTTAACTGTTCAGTCATACCTAGATAGATTAATTATAACTCAAGAAACCTAGTTCATATAAAATGATCATTAAGTCTCAACTAATTATGGTGACGGTGACCAAGAGAATTATTTTATCGATCTCGATCAAACCGTTTAACTTGAAAAATAGTTCATAAGAAAAGCCAACTAGTTATGTTTACCTTGATTACGCGTAATTCAATTTTTTCCAAAGATCAGGTCTATTCAACTGAGTTATCCGATTTTATTCAGTTTAGTCATGCGGTACGATCAATGATCAGTGATCCATTCACTGATTGGATGATCGGTCTAGTTTTTAAAACATTGACTAGAACTAACTACAACTTAAGGAATCTAATTCCTATGAAATAAATTTTACAAATTAAGTGTGATTAAGGAATTCAAATTTCATTTTTCATCCTCATAAAAAAATTTAGTGTTTCTCCGGTCCTATAAAAATTTATTACGCACAATTTTAGTCTTATTGATTTTTAGATTTATGTATTTATCTTGCACTATTAAATTTTTCAATAATATTTTTCCATGTATGTTTAGAATAATATAAAAGTTTATTTACAAAACTTAAAAAAAAATTAATTCAAAAGATCAAGATAAAAGTAGCAAAAATCTTGACCTATAAATTAAATTTTGAACTCTTACTTTTTGAAAAAACTTTTTATAATGTTCTAAATATGCGTAATTAAAAAATACACATCGACTTAACATGATGAGCTAAAGCAATTTTGTAGGAATGAAATTATAATATTTTTTATAAGACAGAAAATAAATTATAATAATTTTTTAAATAAGAGAAGCTTGACTAATTACTCTATAAAATATAAAAATTAACAATATTAAAATAAAATTTATACACATTTTAAAAATTATTGTGTACCAAAAAAAATTATATTGATATAGTAAATAAATAAAAATAATTCAAAGGTAAGATCTATATTAAAAAATTGAGTTATAATATACAAGAAAAAACGTTACGTAATTCTTATAATAAAAAATACGTCATTATCGTATCCCAAAAAAATCTTTAAATAATACTATAATTTTATAGCTCTATTATTGGAAGGATATATTTGCAAATATTAAAAATAGTGGTTAATATAGAAATATTAAAAAGAAATAAATCTAGTATTTATTGCAATGCCACGTAATATCCACCTTATCATGGTATTGGTACCCATCCATCTAAGATGGGTACCTAAGAATTCACCTCAAATATATGATAAGATATAAATCTTATCATATTATTATCATATTTTTATTCTTATTTAGTTTTATATTTTATCATGCTAAATTTATTTATGATTTACATCTTCTTGCCTTCAATCCTTCTCTTATATATCGTTTAAGTCACTATTATGTATGTAGATGTACAAGTGAACATTATATAATGACATTTCTGAACTGTAAAATCACAAAAGATATTAAATATCATGTAGTCTGAAAGGATTAAGTGTGCCAAAAATTACAACCATATATTTCTGTAATTCACTCTAATATATGCAGTAAAAAAGTACTTCTTTAAGTAACCAGATACAAAAATGTAATTCATTCTAATATCAATGGTTTCCTTCACCTTTTATTAAACTCAAAATGCATTATAATCACTCCCTGTAAAGTAACAAAATAAGTCATTGCTAGCAGAGCCGGCCCAGGGTATTTGGAGGCCTTGTTCAAAATTGAAAATAGGGCCCTTAATAAAAAAGTGCAAAAAATATAAAGAAAAATTAACTTTAATTTTAAATTTTAAATTACAAATAATAGCAAAAAGATTTGTATTATAATCAATAACAACGTAATACCTTTTGATTTAGATAAAACAAGACATTCTACTAGTATTTTTTTAAAAAAATTATTCGACCAAGTTTTCATATTGAATATTTTTTAAAAAATAATTAGTAAAATTTAACTGGTACATAAAAGTAAAAAATAATTAGTAAAATGAATTTTATATAAGCACATGAATTGTCTATAAACACATGATTTTTTTTTTGGATCATTAACATTGGGCTTTGGCTGTTTGGACCAATTACTTAGACATTAGTGATATTTTTTACATTTTATTACACCCTCATATATATTAATACTACTACCAATTATTGCTTTTTTTGAGACCTATTGTTTAGAGGCCTCGTGCAGTAGCTTATGCTGCGCCCCATGTTGGGCCGGGCCTGATTGCTAGCTATATATATATTGCTGCCCCTTTATTCTGATACTACTGCTTCAAAGACTTTTGAAATATTTTTATAGTATTCCCTATCCTGCTCCAAAAATCATAATAAATTGCAGTATAAATTTCTAAAACTTGATTTATCAAACAACAAAGTATTTGACTTCATGCATGATGAAATTTAAAAGAATGAAACATTACCTTCTTCTCCCTCTGCTGTCTATTGTGACAACCAATCTGCTATATACCTTTCACCAACGATCAAACGTATTGAAATTGGTCGCTATGTTATTTGTGAGAAAATTCACAAACGATCAAATATATTGAAATAGGGAAACTTTTTTCTTTACATGTTGATGTTAGAAATGATTAATTATGCATTTTGTGTGTGTTAGACAAACCGGTTAACGGGTTAAGAGTACAACATATTAAATTCAACTGAAAATCTCATTCTAATAAAAAGAAAAATGAGGCTAGTATGGAGTATTTGAAATTCTTACTTATTGAGTGGAGCATGTATAAGAAGTTAACGTGGACAACTTCATATCCTATGCATGATGGGTTTTAGGCACTATATAAGAAACATAAAACAAACCGATGTCAATAAGAATTTGAAATAGAAATAATACTCCATCCATCCAAACTTTTAAAATTGATCGAATAACTAATGTATTATCTGGTCTATATAATAGTCTAAATACATCTATTATTCTTTTTTTTAATTAAAAAAATAAACTTTTACTTATAAATAAAGATAGAGAAAATAAATGGATGTCTATAATAATGCATTTCTTTATTAGTTCCAGAGATAACCATGATTATCTCTTTACAAAATTATGAAGTTTTTCTTTTTGTTCCCGTAAAAAAATTGCTTTTTATAGTCCCTAAAAAATTATTCTGTAGACACTTATAGTTTCTTTTGTTAAGAGTTTCTCTCATGGATTTGCGATTTCTCTTCAAATTGTCCAAACTTTTACCAACATTTATTTAAATTTGATTAGAACTTTTCCGTTTGGAGCTTTTTTTTTTCTTTTCCAGAAAGATTAGCCAATATAAATTTATTTGTTAGTGTGGTAGTAGGATAAATGGACTTTGCTTAATTTTCGTTTTCGTTAATTTTATTGTGAGTTTAATAATTTATGCTCCACTTTTTATATTTCTTATTATTGTTAATAATAATTTTGAAGGTGATGTTAGCGCAGCGGTTCCAATTTTGCAATATTAAAAAGTTAAATGTTAAGGGGTCAGAACGCAATATTAAAAAAGTTGGAGGCAAAATTGTAAAGATATTTAGAGAACACACATTTATTTTGATTTATGCTTGAATGTTCCAAACTACATTAGGATAGGAACTCCTATTTATAGGAGAAAAAGAACTACAAGACTTACATATAAGAAAGAAAAATGTCAAAAGAAGCTTCTTAAAAAAAAAAAATGTCAAAAAAAAGTACATGCAACGAGACAAATATTATATTATATATATATATATTAAAAAAAAAGACAAATATTAAATGAGAGTCACCTCCGCCTCCAAATCCATCCTCCAATTAAAATATTTTGTGACGTGAAAATTCAATTTAATAAAATCATCTCCCATATAAGAGTATCAAAGAGTTTTATAAATTAATAATTTGTATCTTTTTTTTTATTATTGGAGTTCTATTACGTGTCATATTGAGTATCAAAATTGATGATAAGGTACTTTATTTAACGTACCGTATCATCAATTTCATATTATCTTTTTTTTGTATATCAAATTAAATAGAATTGACAATTTATTATTAATGTATTATACACAAAATGATATCACCATTGTTGCAAAATATCTATAAGATGCATAAATATTATTTGGCATCGTAGTAACGACTTTTAAGTGATGTATAATATCCAAAGTGGTGTCACCATTGAAGATACTCTATGATTGCTCAATGAAGTTTTAAAATCATTTGAAGAATCGTTTAAATCTGATTATACTTTTTGTACGTAATAGATCAAGCAATTAATACTTCATATAAAAGTAGATTTGAACAATTAAAAATATATTATATTATAAGATTTTGATAAAATAGATCGATCAATTCATTATATCAAAACTAAAATTAATAAAATTTTATCTTATATCAACAATGTCTCAACAAAGATTAAATAAATTAACTTTATTATTGATTGATTGAAAAGAAAATGTTAAGTGAAATTAATTATGATAATTTAATAAATGATTTTGCATCCAAAAAATCTAGGAAAATTAGTTTTAAATAATTTTTGTTGATCAAATCATATTTTTTTTAAAAGACCTCATTTTAACATTTCGCTTAAGATCTTATTTAATATTGGGCCGACCCTGATTGTTTTTTTTACTGAGGATGGAAGAACTAGTTATGTCTTTTCAATGAATGTATTAATAGATGATTATGCTATTTTTTAACATGCCAAATGCACCACTATTTGATTTGATTAGATATAAAACATTTGTTTCAACATTCATGCAATAGGGATGCTCCTATATTAAGACTTATTAAAGACATATTGGATAAATTGTTTAAATAAAAATACATGGAGATGATGGAAGTCATAATAGAACTTTGAGTTTTTATCCATCGTTATGAGCGCATATGTCAGTTTGATAAAAGAGTTGAATGACGAAGGTCAAACCATTCTTCAGATCGCTTGTATGAATCGTCATGATAAGGCTTTCAATTTGATACACGAATCAGTTGGTCCGTTCAAAAGTTACATAAATTGTTTTGTGGATAGTAAGAACAATAATTTATTGTATTCAGTCACAAAATTAGCACCACAAGATCACCTCAATGTAGTTTCTGGAACAGCTCTACAAATGATGTTGAGTTTTAGCCTTCTAACACTTTATCACACGATAGTTGGTGTGATTGTATGATATACCTTCCACCTTCAACCCGATGCAACACACGATCTCTACCATCACTTTCATTGCACCCCATTGTAATGATCATCATCAAAAATAATACTATTATTTTGTTACCAAATTCCATTCTTTACGAAATCTCCCTATTTACTACTCCCTCCCACCCATGGGCAGAGACAACATAAGGGCTGTCTGGGTTAGTGTCCGGGCTCGGCCCAAATTTTTTGGTATTTTAAGTATTAACTTAGGGTAAAATTAATATTTTTTAAGGATTAATTAAGGGCTAAAATCGAGGTTTTTTAGTTCAAAACTGAGATTTTTTACCGCAAATTAATTTTTTTGTGTGTTTTAAGAGTTAATTTAGAGTAAAATTGAGATTCTTAAGGATTAATTTAAGAAAAATCTAAGTTTTTTTTCTCAAAATTGAAAATTCTCATTGCAAAACAGAAAATTTTGTTTAAATTTGAGATTTTGCCCGAGCTTTATAAGTTTTCGGACTCCGCCACTGCTCCCGCCTTAATTATAAGCAATTTTTCACTTTTTAGATTCATTGAATAACTAATGTATCTGGTCTATAATTAAGGCATGATTTATTAGTTATCCAATGAATCTAAAAAATTAAAAATTACTTATAATTAAGACAGGAGGGAGTATAGTGTAAAGAAACTAAATTTTCAATTTGAAAAGAAAATAACAATTTTGTTGCAAAATTCATGTCAAACGTATGATCAAAATTGAATCCAAAATTTATGTTTGTAGTTGTTTTACTCATCCAAATGTACCCTCATACTTTTCTAGTTTCAAATTAACATTCTAGTATTATTCCAAAGTAAAACAAACTTTTGATGATAAGTTTAAGGTTTGGTGCAACACACATAATTGTCAAATCTCAATTTTTTCCCCTTCTCCTATATTGTCTCAATTGTCATGTAAATATTTTCCAAAACCAAAAGATGGTATGCAATAACGTTTTACACCTTCATTTTTCACTTGCACTCTCAACCTTTCGGATCCAATGGAAAAAAAGGTTAAGAAACTATTGGGCCTGGCCCGGATATTATACGACAATTACTCTACGCACCCCCCTTGTTTCTCTTTCCCCTCTAACTACCCGTTTTGCCTTTGCTTGCTCTTCAGAGGGGTTTGGATAATATTATCCGAATTTTCCATACAAGTTCGGAAAAAAAATTCGAATTTAGCAGTTTACAAAATTGGAAAACGCGATTGGCAGATCGTAGGGGTTAGGAAAAAATAATCCGAACTGGTTAGGAAAAAATAATCCTAACTAGTTAGGGAAAAATAATCTGAATCACATGAACCTGTCTTACTTAAGTTCAGCTGCAACTCACTTTCTCCAACTTCTTCTACACACAATCAAAAAATCTCTTCACAAAACTATCTCATTTGGTTGACTTGAAGATCTAAACTCAACATTGGAACATTAGAGAGGGATTTGCACACACTTTGGGCAATTAAATGAAAGATTACCTTATGTTGACGCTCCAAAGCGTGTGCAAATCTCTCTAATGTTCCAATATTGAGTTTAGATCTTCAAGCCAACCAAATGAGATAGGTTTGAGAAGAGATTTTTTGATTGTGTGTAGAAGAAGTTGGGAAAAGTGATCTATAGCTGAACTTAAGTAAGATAGGTTCAGGTTCAGATTCTTTTTTCCTAACTAGTTAGGATTATATTTCCCTAACTTGTTCGGATTATTTTTCCCTAACTAGCTCGGATTTGTTTTTCCAAACTTTCACTAAAAAATATATCGGATAAAATTTCCCGAACTGTTTTTTCTCATGATTTAATTCGGAATATTTTATCCGAACCGCTTTCTTAGTGTAAAATGAAGGGCAAATTAGGATTTCAAGGGTGTATTTGAGAAGTGTAGGGGGGCGGAGAGTAATTTTCTATTATACACGCAGCAAAAAAAAAATACAATGGGCTGAAATTAAAAAGAGTAAAAAAATTTAGCCATCTCAGTTTATAATTTTTCAAAAACCTCCTTTTATCATCTTTAACTTTTAGCTTTTATTTCCTTTCTAAAACTCATGAAAAACTCAATATTTTTTCTTCAAAATGTATGAGTCTTTTAAAACAAAAAAAATACATTATATAGCTTTCCGATTAGTATCAACTTCATTTTTTCTTAAGAATAGAGAAGAATTAGTCTCTTGAAAACACAAGTCAAATATTTGCCAAAGTGAAAAAACACCATTTAACAATTCTTTTTTTTCGTCAAAAAAAACAATTCTTTTTTACTCATTAAAATCTTAACCATTAGTATCTCCCTAAACCAATCTCGATTTCTCCATTGCACCAACCCATAGAAATCACATCATTCCACCATAATAACACCCTCTTCATCACTACTTCAAAATTGATTTTAATTTTAGAGGGATCAAAGTTAATTATAGAAGTGTAAAAATGATTCTGACATGTTTAGTTTTTGTAAAATAGAATTGATTCTGCCTCTAGAATTAATTCTGCTTGAAGTTAAAAATTGTAACTTTTAACTTTATAATTGATTTTTACACTGAAATTTACTGTTCAAATCATTTTTAGTTGAATGTATCCAAACATAAATCAATTTTACTAAACACAATTCTAATAAAATCAATTCTACCAAAATATATTCTATCTAAAACCAAACCAAACATACCATTAATCACGCGAATTATGAAATGGATAGTAGTAATATACTAATTCCGTTCCTTTTTACTTGTCGTTTTAGAAAAAAAATCAAAATAGGAGAGTGTATTTTTGAACTTCGCTTTCCTATTATGTTTTTTTTAATATATATATATATATATAAATATATTATCTATTTTCAAAAAAAATTTAACAAACTTTATTTAAAAATAAACAAAATTTGTATACAATAAAAAGATTATATTGCTCCAACAAAAAAAAATTATACAAGATTTAGTCAATAAAATAAAGGAAAATGATAAATGGTTAAGAAAATAAAAATAGTAAATATTGCGTTTTCTACATTTTTAAAACAATAAACACAATTCTCAATTGCAACTTTGACCTTTTTTATGTAACCTTAACTAGTGCCTCAATGACACTAATTAGCAAGACCCTAAAATAAAATAGAAAGAAGGGTATAATAGACAAAATATAGTTTAAATTGTCAAAACAACAGGTAAAAAAGAATAAGTATTTTTTTTCTTTCTAAAACGACAAGTAAAAAGAAACAGAGGAGGAGGTAATACTTTATGGGTCTTGTTAACATGTGCTCTAAAGGCATATGTTAAGGAAACCAAAAGTAGAAGTTTTACATTGAAAAACATAATAATTTGACTTTGAAAAATTATACACACAACTTTTAAGACAAATATTTCCATTTTTAATTCCTTAAAATATGCCTCAAGACCACATGTTAACATTTGTCATACTTTATTAATAATGCATAGATGCATTAGTTATCATTATTCAAAAAATTTAAATAAGTTTTGTTTTGAAAAAAAAAAAAAAAAAAAAAAAAAAGCTGCAGCAGCAGAGGGTAGATACTTTAAATTTTTTTTTAATAAATTAAAAAAAAAATTTAAATAACTTATGCGGAGTAAAAAACATAGATACGGAGAGGGTAGTAAAAAGCTGCAGCTGTGTTTGACAAAACGTCCCTCCCAAGGGCAAGGGAATGTAGAATTAGGCATCCAAATCCAACAACAACGACACAATAGAATACTAGACTAGACTGAATCATCCTATTTGATTTGGGCCTCCTCTCTATGAGCCCTATGATGCGAATCCTATGATATCTATCTTATCTAATCTGTAACACTGAACCAATACTGTGGGACCCACTCCCTACCCCTCTATACCCTTTCAGCTGCAGCAGCAACCACCAGTGTCAATCAACAACACATTATTAAAAAAAGTTAACAAACAAAACAAGACGGTAAAGAAAATAAAACCACGCGCCCCTCTCTGTCTGTCTTTAGCTGTCTACGACGACGTTAATTTATTTTTATTCTCTTTTAAAATTCTCTCTTCTTATTATTTTTACTTACTTTGTTGCTCTTTCTCAACAACAAAGAATCTCTCATCGGAATCAAATCAATTCAATTGAATTTCATCTCTCCAAACAAACTTCTTCTTAGGGTTTCGTTCATGCTTTTTGCTTCTTACCGATTACCACCGATCTCACTTTGATCTTCCATTCCCACAACAATGTCCGGACCCCTGGATCGTTTCGCTAGACCTTGTAAGTACCAACCACCTTTTCAATTGATGATGAATTTGTGTTGAATTTGAGTAATTCATGATGATGATTTGAACTGTGAAATGAATTTGACAGGTTTTGAGGGGTTTTCGGGAAGTGATGAGAAAAGAGAGAGGAGATCTGATTTTGAGAATTCAGAAGATGAAAGGAGAACTAGAATTGGATCCCTCAAAAAGAAAGCACTTAGTGCATCCACAAAATTCAAACATTCTCTTAGAAAGAAGAGTGGTAGAAGAAAGAGTGATGGACGTGTTAGTTCTGTTTCTATTGAAGATGTTAGAGATGTTGAAGAGCTTCAAGCTGTTGATGCTTTTCGTCAGTCTTTGATCATGGATGAGTTGCTTCCACAAGCTTTTGATGATTATCATATGATGTTAAGGTACTTTTTACTCTCATTTTTTCTATGATATTTGGATTAATGATCTTATAATTGTTGTAGTATTTACTTGATTTTGTTATTTTGTATGTAGATTTCTTAAAGCAAGGAAATTTGATATTGAAAAAGCTAAACATATGTGGGCTGATATGCTACAATGGAGGAAAGAGTTTGGTGCTGACACCATTATGCAGGTTAAATGCACTTCAAATTTGGGGCTTTTGTTTCAATTGTCTTCTGTTTCTGAAGGTTTTATTAAAGGGAACATGATATAATACACTTTTAGGGTTTGTTTGTTTGGAGGGATGATTCCGGAGAGGACACGTGAGAGCTTATTTTTCCATTCTTAATTAAGGAAGCTTTAGTGTGATTGAAATGTTATACGATAAGCTATAAGCTATTATGTTATTATATCAAAATATAGACTTTGCCCTCTAAAGCCCTCGATTCGAACATACCCTGAAGTGATGGATTGACTTACCTAATATTTCGTTTTTTCACATCAGGATTTTGAGTTCAAAGAGTTGGATGAAGTTGTGAAGTATTATCCACATGGCCATCATGGTGTAGATAAGGAGGGAAGGCCGGTGTATATTGAAAGGCTTGGAAAAGTTGATCCGAACAAACTTATGCAGGTTACAACTATGGATAGATATGTAAAATACCATGTGCAAGAGTTTGAGAAATCTTTTGCAATAAAGTTTCCTGCTTGCACTATTGCTGCCAAGAGGCACATCGATTCAAGCACCACAATCTTAGATGTTCAAGGAGTGGTATGTTGCCAATAATTATTTCTCTTTGCATTTACTTTAAAGTTAAACTAAAGTTCTAAATCATTCCAATCATTTTTTATTTTATCAATCAATTATCAGGGCCTTAAGAATTTTACAAAGTCAGCCCGGGAACTTGTTATGCGATTGCAGAAGGTCGACGGTGACAATTACCCCGAGGTGCAATATCTTATACTCTATATATTGGTTTCGCTATTCTTTTTGAATGTTACTTAACTAGTTATCGGAAATTCCTAAGGTTATATACTATGTTCACAATGATTACCGGTTCTTTTTGTCCTGATACAGACACTCTGCCAAATGTTCATTATAAATGCCGGCCCTGGATTTAGACTGTTGTGGAGCACTGTCAAGTCGTTTCTTGATCCCAAAACAACCTCAAAAATCCATGTATGTTAAATGCCTCCTTCTAGCTGTTTAAAACTCTGTTTAGTGATAGTATAAAATATAAATTGCTGACATTGTTTGATCCTTGGTTGTAAACATTGCTTAGGTTCTTGGAAACAAGTATCAAAGCAAATTACTTGAAGTAATTGATGCTAGGTACGTACTGGCTCCATGATGTTTTTCCTTTGTATTAACAAAATGTATTCTTTAACAAGCCTAACACACTGTGCACTTAATAAAGTGAGTTGCCAGAATTTCTGGGAGGTACCTGCTCTTGCGCAGACGAGGGAGGTTGCCTTAGATCTGATAAAGGGCCATGGAAAAATCCTGAAATATTGAAGGTTATATGCTATTATTTGTTGATATTTTTGATAGATTTTGATAGATTTTATACTATACCAGTCTGACTTGTACTAAGCTGATAGTTGATTGTGCTTGCACTTTCTGTAGATGGTTCTCAATGGGGAACCACGGCGGGCAAGGCAAGTAGTAAAGGTTCTCAACAGTGAAGGGAAGGTTATTGCATATGCGAAGCCACGATACCCAATGGTAATTACCTCTTTGGATGACTGATTGTTGCCTTGATCAAGTGGAGCCAATTTGGTGCTTCACACATTTTTCTCAATGGTTTATTTATCATATATCACTTACGTTTGCTACTCCCACCTAACAGGTAAAAGGCAGTGATACATCTACTGCTGAATCAGGGTCAGAAGCTGAAGATATAGCTTCTCCAAAAGCAATGAAGAGCTATTCACACCTTAGACTGACCCCTGTTCGCGAGGAAGTGAGTCTTTACCTATTATACAAATTTCTATTTACTTTACAAAAATAATAACTAATCTGACGAGTTATTGTGGTGTCGTTTGATCTACATAGCTGACTCTATATTGTGGAAAAAGGCTTTTGTTTTTGTTTGTTGCAGTCCACAATATTTGAAGATATTGTGAGGATGATGATAATCAAGTTTTAACATTTAACATTAAGAAACCTGTTCAGAGAATTTGCCTTGTTCTGTTTCATTTATAATACTCTTTCACATTGTGTTCTTTGTCAGGCTAAGATAGTTGGAAAGGCAAGCTATGCTAGTAACATGTCTGGCTATGATGAATACGTTCCAATGGTAGACAAACCCGTTGATGCTGAATGGAAGAGGCAAACATCTCTGCAGAGGTCTCATACCTTCAAAGGTTGGTCACTTGGCATTTATTGATGCACACTTTTGATGAATCTTGTTTGATAGGCTCTAATGAAGATGTGAACCACATTTTCTGTCAATGCTATATAGTTTTGCATACATTACATATAAAATTTCACAATATAATCTAGGGATCATCTAATGGGTGTCTTAAACTAACTTGTCAAGGAATAAAAAAAAGTATTTAATGAGAAGTACAACCTTCAATATATGGGGAACATTAAAACTTCATCTTTATTTTTTATATTCAATACATTGTGTTGCCTTTTGATATGTGTCTGTGTTTCCCAAATATCTGCAAATTGCTGCAACTATTGCAGTGTTACAACTGCTGTTGGTAATTCTACAAATAATGTTTTATCCTCTGATCTCTGTTGTACCTCCCCGTATGATTTTAGCTTGTCCATTTATCCTCATTTTTTGGTTTGAGCCACAACCATTGTAGTATGGTTTTCACTTCACAATCCATTGTACTATCCCTCTCTCTAGCAACTCCTATCTGCCTTCCTTGCAGTGTGCTCCTGCAGACCTAGGTTGCACTTCACAGCCCGTGGGTTTTTCCTTCTGGCTTTGACACCTTACAGGCTTAAACTGCCGTAGAGATCTAAATCATTTCTGGACCTGTTGTATTTAAGAGCTTTTAGGAGAGTTAGTGCTTAATGGTGTTGCTTGGTTTTTTTTATTTAATGCAATTTTTCCCAGCAAAAATTTAATTGGATTTCAAATACAGGAACACGTCCTATTCCTGACACAAAGAATACTCCAGAAGGATTTAAAGCCCGGATTTGGGTAGCGCTGGCTGCTTTCTTCTTGGTGTTATTTACTCTTGTCCGTCAAGTTGCTGGCCGCATGACCAACAAACTTCCTGCAATATCATCTAATGATGATCAGGAAACTTCCGAACCAACTCTTGAGATAACAAACATGGAGGTTCTTCCTTCAAAAAGCCAAACACGTACAGAGGAAAATCCCCTAACTTCTATGCTGAAAAGGTTAGGTGAGCTTGAAGAGAAGGTTGACACACTCCAATCTAAGCCATCTGAAATGCCTTATGAGAAGGAGGAATTGTTGAATGCTGCTGTCTGCCGGGTGGATGCTTTGGAAGCAGAGTTAATTGCTACTAAAAAGGTAAGGAGGATGCTATATTTTTGTTTAACACAGAAAGTGCAGTCATGGAAATGAATTTTGTAATAGCAGAGTTCATGTCTAAAGCATTGAGATACATCCTTTAGTCTTTTTGTTTTTTCTCTCTTATTTCTTATTATCTCCTTCAAATTCAAATTTAAAACTAAAAATGTAGTGTAACAAATTACTGTCTCATTGATTCCTTACCCAAGTTAGGCCCTAATATTTGATTTTTATGGATTATGCATAGGCTCTCTACGAAGCGTTAATGAGGCAAGAAGAACTGCTTGCTTACATTGACCGCCAAGAAGAAGCCAGGTTTCGGGTAAGCTGTCATCTATATCATCTTACCAAAGTTAAAATCTTATAAAAGGGACATTTTTCAGATTTCTGATATTTATGTTTCCTTCATTTGTTGTGTTTTAATCAGAAAAAGAAGTTTTGCTGGTAGAGATATATGTGGTGTGGGTGATAGAAAGATACTCCACAAAGGATGATGTTTCTGAGAACACAGTTGTTGTGTACTTATACTTTGGAAATGTTGTACCCTTGATGTAACTCTATCCACTGTTTTTCAGTGTAATATGAGTAAAACTTAACGGATAATTACTTCACATGTGTGTATATCCAGAATAGCATCTTTGCTAGCTTGTTAAACACAAGCTCTTTCAGTTTTTGAGTGTGACCACCTTTGTTTGTTTATCCTTGTATCTGGTGTGTTTTCCTTGGTTGAAAAGCTTTAGTAGTTCCCACGATTTCCTGCTTATCAATCTTGTCCTAGTTTTTGTTGACCAGCTTTAAGTAAAGCGTTGCTCTATTGTTTATTCATGTGTGTTGACATCAAGTGTGCTTTGTTTTTTGGGTTTACAAAGCATGCGTACAAAGGTAAAAAAGTATAATTGTCTAATACAACGAAGCTTTTTAGGCACCGAAAAACAAACACAGGAGTTGGTGGTACACACACAGCATAACACCATCAAAAGCAAATACAAGTAAGATCTATTTGCAGAGTTGGTCAAAAAAGGAATATATTGGAGGTTAGGCTATGACATACTACTCCATGCGCAGTACATTATGAATTGCTGTTTCCGAAATGACTGCCAAAGTAGATGCGTCAGGATAAATAATTTACAGTATCTGTTTTTGTGTAGTAAGATTTTCTTTTTAACTATTCTAAACCCTAACTATGAAAATAAAAATAATGGTTTATTTAAAACAATCATAGGCTGGTTAAAAACCAACGGATTATGTTAGTTAAGGAATACTCCCTCCGTTTCAAAATGAGTGTCGCTTTTGGTGTTTTCACACATATTAAGGAATGCAATCATTATGTTAAAAGTAATAGTACATTTGCTAAATTAAGTATATTTTTTTCTTTATTTTCTTGGAAATAGTGTATAAAGTAGTAAATAGATGATATAAATGGAAAAAGTTGCATTGGAAATTGAAAAGCGACATTCATTTTGAAACAAATTTTTTGAGCTAAAGCGACACTCATTTTGAAACGGAGGGAGTAATAAATAAGGATCACGTTTAACTACTTGTAAGGATATTAAGTTAAGGAATTTAAAAATAGTCATTTTGTCTTGCAAATATAGTTAGTACTTAGTACTTAATGCGAACAATGTAGGAGTGATCAAAATTTAAACTTGGAATTTCAAACTTCTTTACAGTTAAATACATGAGTCTAATTAGGCTACTTATCACAAAAAATATGACACTCTTATTAAATTTACTATTGATGAAAAATGAAATGAAATTCGCTTTAAAACAAATTTTACACTTGCTTTAAAATGGAGGAAATAAAAATTTATTTCTTTTAACTCTATAACTAATAACTAATGTCCTTAGTGCACTCATGAGCATTTTCCAATAAATAATATATAGTAGTAGTTGATAGGCATATTTTACAATAAGTTTGAAGATTGCACATAGGCAAATGGGTCACAATTACAATGATATTGAAAACCAGATAATACTATAAGTGAGTTTGAGACTCGATAATAATGTAACATATACACAATTGTCAAAAGATGGCAAACTATTATTAGTACTTTTTAATGGAATAACAATAACAATACTTATGAAGAAGATTGGTGAGGTGCTGCAGGCATTTATCCAACTTTACAACTCTTGTTTTTTGAAGGTCACGTTACATGGCTTTACCAGTGGAGGCGGAACTGTAATCAAATCACACACAAACCCAATAAAGTAAAAAATGTGAACAAAAACACTCGAGAGTGAGTCTATATAGAAGAAAGAAGAACCTTATGAAGATGCATAAAAAATACGAGTATAACTTACCAACTTCTTCTTTTTCTTCTTGTCAATCTGAGTTTGGAGACCTACTTGGCGAGCAAGAGCATCATCTAGTGCCTAAAGTACAAACAAGGAGTAAAATGAATCACACATATAATATAACACTAGTATATGTATGTTTTATTTCAATCTCTTAATTATATATGCAAATTCATCTTATGGTCCTAGCATATTCATAATGGAGACTAAAGTGACCGATTTCACAAAACATGACGTGACACAAGTAAAGTGATAAATATTTAAATCTTTTAACCATTTAATCGATCAGTGGTTCTATCTCTAACGAGTGCGTACGAAAAAACATATTATTAGAAATAAAGAAGCATTATAATAGTACCTTTTTGGTTGCACCCAACTCTTGTTCAAGAGTATTGACCCTGAAAAGAGCATTATTAAGCATTTCCTCTTTTTCAGGAGGCATGAGAGGCCTAACAGTGAGAACAGTAACTTTCTCTTCAAGTTCAGCCATGCGTTTCATCATGACCATATACTCATTGTTTGAAACTGCTGCTGGTGCTTTCATCATGGGGTCATCATAATACACTGAGTTTCCACCACCATAAAGTGCTGCTTCTGTGAGTTTCCTTGGCATGCTACTCGTCATGCGGATCATCGTCATTATTCCCATCAGAAGAGCCATTATTCCACCAACAAATTGTTTGCTAAATCCACCAGAATTCTTTAAATCATTGTTGGGGAAACAATCTGCACATTAAGGAAAATCTTTTTTTAATAATACCAAAAATCCAAAATAATATATGACATGTCTGTGAGCTGTTTTCCGCTATTTCTATAAAGCTCTTAAGGATAACTTATGTAAATAAATAGTTTATACATACATAAACACTTATATGATAAGCACTTATAATTAAGGGTATAGCTTATAGAAATGATTTATACATAATGACTTATAATAAAAATAGTTAGAACTTATGCTGTAGCTTTTCAAAATAGCTTATTGATAAACGTAAACCCTTATAGTATAAGCTGTTTATGTAAACAAAACCTCAAAAGGTATGTATAATACCTTTAGAAAGTGGAAAATTGTCATGTTGCATTGTTTTCTTCCATGATGAATCAACTGATTTGTCAAGTACTGGAACATAGGAATCATACTGATAAACATCACATTGCTTTGCAACCTGCAACACACAATATTAAAAAAAATGGTAGCAATGGAATTAGAATTTTTTGTCTAAATATTATGTTTGAAACTTGGTTTAATTGTGCAATATATGTTAATTGTTAAGTATCATTCCTTTTTTCATTTACACAGCCTCAAGTTTAAGATAAACAAAAGGTAGTTTCCTAAAACTTACACCATAGGATTTGGGTTCATCAAGGGATAAGCAATGAACATCGTGTGACTCTGGAAATGCTTCTTTTAATCCCTTCTGATACGCACTTTCATCTTGTTGGATTGTTTTTTCCTTAATATGTGCGGATAAGGGTATTCTTGAGCATTTGCCAACACCATTTTGAGCCATCTAATTCATCATGAGAAAATAGTTACTACTTTGTTGTTTCACTTTGCTAATACTAAATTCATCATTTTTTGCAGTAAAACTACCTTCAAGATCTCTGGATCATTCCATGGACCCTTGTCAGATACCATGCATCCACCTTTATCTGCACAAGTACAAGTACCACCCAAGAACTCCGGAAGTTCACTGGTAAATTTACATACACAGTTTAAGGTGTTATTCGTTGTCATAAGTAGTAATCATAAATAAATAAATAAAATCAATTAATTTGATAAGGAAGAGTTAACTTAATTATGTCACAGTATGATTTAAATTAAAGCCTAAATGTCTATAATGAGAACGGAGATAAATTTCACCTGGCATCAATGATTTCAAGCAACTTGCTCTGGTATTTGTTGCCTAGGACCTGATCAATAGATCATTAATATGTTCAGTTCCTTGTTTAACAAGTTAACTAAAAATGGACCATGGTACAAATTTATAAGTAGCCTAAAAAAGCTTACATGGATTTTGGAGGTGGTCTTGGGATCTAGGAATGACTTAACAGTGTTCCACAATAGCCTAAATCCAGAACCAGCATTGATGATGAACATACGGTTGAGGGACTGTGTTAAAAGAAAAAGTTTGCTTAGGATAAATTTAGAAATCCATTTAAATTTTATACTATTCCCATGCTTTCTGTTATTAAATAACATGCTATAGCACAACAGAATTTGGACAAAATGCCATTGTTCAGTGATATGTTTAGTACAAAATGTTATCAAATAGCGGCTATAGCAATATTAACACTGTTGCTTAGCAAAATTTGAACAAGCAGTTATTTTCCGTGATTTGTAAACATTAGAAATGCCTATGGTAGAATAGATAAAGCAGTATACCTCAGGATAGTTATCACCATCGATCTTCTGAAGCCTCTGGAGGAGATCTCTTGCAGCTTTGTTCATACTTTTAAGACCCTGAGCACCAAGCATGCTAGTCAGCAATTGTGAAATGCTTACTTGAACATGAACAAATATTTATAATCTTTTTTTCCCTCCTATATTTTTAGTCTTTATGCATTGAAGAATTGAAATATAAAATAGTGTTATAAGTAGAAATTTGTACACACCACTCCTTGCACATCCAAGATAGTTGTGCTTTGGTCAATGTGCTTCTTTGCTGCAATTGAACATGCAGGCAACTTTTCAGCAAAAGTCCTCTCAAATTCTCTAACATGGTACTTGAGATAACGTTCCACTGATGTAACTTGCAACAACTTGTTACAATCAACCTGACCCAACCTTTCAATGTAAACAGGTCTTCCATCCTTATCAACTCCATGATGCCCTTGTGGATAGTACTTTATAACTTCATCTAGTTCCTTGAATTCAAAGTCCTTATAACAGAACAAACAATTTATATGATATCAATACAAAATAAAAAAGTTATGAAAAAGTACATAATTTTTTTTCTAGTTGAATATACCTCCATGATAGTGTCAGCACCAAATTCACTCCTCCACTTAAGCATATCTGACCACATTTGTTTTGTTTTCTCTATGTCATACTTTCTTGCCCTCAAAAATCTAAACCACGGTACAGTAAAATTATAGGTCCATTAGATCATTGAAATCAAATCATGGCTACGCACGCTATAACTAAAAATATGGATTCGGTCCTGATTTTCCGATTACAACCGTCTAATATCAAATTAACAATCGAGATAGTCTTAAGTTGATTTTCTTTAATCGTGAGAATGGTCGAGATAGAAAACTTTGTAACTGTATGCTTTTCCCAATGCAGGGAAACCGGGTAGTAAAAATATGTAATTACCTTAACATCATATGGGGATCATCATGCTTTGAGGGTAATAGCTCTTCCAAGATAAGTGTTTGGCGAAAAGCGTCAACTGCAAGCAACTCTTCTGCATCAAAATTATCCTCAATAGAGACAGAGACAACCCTGTTGTGCTTCTTCCCCTTCTTGGTGAAGGAATGCTTGAACTTGCTTGAGGCACTCAATGCCACCTTCTTTATAGACCCAACCTTTTTCTTCTTTTCATCCTCATAATGTTCCATTTCATGACCTGTGTTTACAACAAGAACAACAATCCATGTTTCATGTTATAACATATTGATTGATTTGTACTAAATGGAAATGGTAGCTCCTTCATTAAAGAATTGAATTAGACTAACCAATTTTGACAATTCGGTCAACAGGTGCGGAGATAAGGTCACACATGATTGATTGAATGTTGCAAGATAACTCGAATGATCAAATATAGCCTTTTAAGGCAGAAGAAAATCAAGCACTAGCATAGATCAAATCCTCAGAATTGAGGTTTCATGTGCACCTATTATACCTTTGAGTTTCGATCACCCATCAAAAACAACAACATCATCATGTTAGAAGAAACTTATAAAACAAGTTATCTATCTATCTATCTCTATATTTATGAAACAAAACAAAACAAAACAATGTTTGTTGCATTGAGCATGCAAAATAAAATAAAAGCAGATGAATTAAGCAAGAAGAAACGCAAGAATAGTTTGTACATGCATGATGATGATGAAAAATGAATGTTAGGAGGAGATGAAAATACCTTTGAAACAGGAATGTAGCTAGGGGTTTGAAAAAACAAAGACAAAATTAAAAGGCAAATATATCATCCGAATCAATCTCATAGGACTATGATTGATGCTAAGGTCAAAATGGTAAAGACAGATAAGGTAAGGTTGGTGTACAAACTTCTTGACAATTATAGACTTTGCTGTTTTTGTTTATTTTGTTTTGATTATGTACTTCATTAATTTGATGGTGTCTTTATTGTTGAGATATATTTGACTAATTTTCATTCAGGTATGCTTCATTTGGTGTTTCCGAAATGCAAGCCACTCCGTTCCTTTCCTTTCCTTCATCATTATCTAATTCTTAATTCCCACTCAACCTTACCAACTCATCAAAGTTACATTACATTATTGTTTTTCTTACATACACGGTCTCTACATTATTGCATTCTTGCTTAATTTTGATTTGGTCCTATTGACATTTTCATTTCAGAGGATTACAACAAGGGCCATAATAACTTGTCCAAATGTATTCCATTTCTCACAGTTTTATTTTAACAAATTATATGCTCTTTTTGAAAATCTTATAATAAAAGTCAGCTGGTATATTCAAATATATATATGGTGCTCCACTAAGTCAGGATTTTCTTGCTATAAGAACAATTCAAATTACAGTGTTTGATTATAAAATTGTTTTTTGGATTATAGACAAAATGGGAATATAAGATTGGACAAAAACTAAATTTTTTGTCCTCACTAAATTATTAAGACAATTTTTTGTCCTAAATATAAGTAGTTTAAAATATCAAAATAATATATACTAAACACCGAACAAAACACCGAGTTGTTTAATAATTTAAAATTTTGTTATGTATTGTTTTGTCACGTGTTATTATGTCAAATACATCAAATAGACTTTAAAGTGTAGAGAAATAAAGAATTTTAAGTTTAAATTTATAAATCACAAAATCATCATTCCTACACCTATCTATTAAACTGTATTTATGGGACCTCCAACTTAATAGTTCATACTGTAACAAAAACACTTCAAATGTGTCAAAAGAAATTCAAAAATAATCGACTCATAAAAACTTTATAGCAGACATGACAATGAAATTCATACGCGCGGATACCCTTCCGAATTACGCCAATTTTGACAGAGAAATCCAAATTGATAGGGTTTAGGTCGGGTTTTCTCAATTTCAAACGACGGGTGTGGGGCGGGTTATAATGGGGACATTGATACCTACCTGAATCCATCTAACTTATATCAAAATTTTATTTTATTTTATTTTTTTGGTCAAGTATCAAAATTATATTTTACCTCCTTTAAATAAAGAATTCTTAAACTTTATTATGTGTTCATTTTTATTTTTAAATTTAGTATTAAATAAGTCATTTTCTCTATTTGTTTTCTTTGACTAAAACAATGAAACAAATTAATTTTGTGCTATTAATTTTTTTTAATAAAAAAATGCAGAAGTGCAACACAATTTCATATGAAGGTGAGATAGAATGGAGAGACACGAATTCTATTGGGAATATCCAATCCGACAGGCTATGAATTTGGGGTGCTATTTTTTATCCTCGATAACTATGGGTTATCTGAACTTTATAGGTTTTAATTTGAGGAGGGCAAATATCCCCCCACTCCATTGTCATACTTATTTTATAACACGGGTTCATATGCTAGTTAATAATATGTAATCAGTCAAGTTTCCTTATACAAAAAAAATTAGTTAATAAGTTTCAACGTCTAATCTTGACAATTGAGTTTGGTTTTAAGTATTATATACTACCTACGTTCTTAAATATAAGATTATGTTTAATCATTGCATGAATGCTAATATACAATTTTAATCACTAATATCTTTATTTATTTAGTAGTAAAAATTTGATATTTTAAAAATACTCATTAAAATAAATCAAACAAGATCTTATATGCTAATATTTACACACACACACACACACACACATACATATATATATATATATATATATATATATATATATATATATATATATATATATATATATATATATATATATATATAGAAAAATACGGTCAAAACATCATAGATTAATAATACTATTTAGTCGAACGAAGTCTTATATTTAGAGATTGAGTTGGTAGTGTATTACTATTTTTCAAAATTGTGATGTATTAAGTTTTAGATTATTGATGAATTAATTCGTTCAGTTTTGTTTTCTTTTCGAGACCGGGGTATTCACCGCCGAACACAGTGACTAATCCCTCGCTAGATTGGAGGCACCTCGATGGGTGGGATAGCTGGCCCAAGGATTTAAAGCTGCTCCATACCCAAGGTGAAAATCATACACTCGACTCTTGGTTAAGGGAAGATGAACCCCAACCGCTCAACCACACTCCTTGAATTAACAGTTTTGCTTTTGTCAACTTGAGCTTCTATTTTAATTTATAAAATAGATAGTCCTTAACTATTTCTCTAACTAAACAACTAATTCCTTGACTAATTCTCCCTATTTTAACTCTCAACAATCCTCCTCTTAAGTAAAAGACTCGTCTCATGATAATACTTGCCCTCGTGAATGAAATGATGACCCAATTGAGGTCAATTCGACAAATAAACTAATAAAAAATTATTAGTGCTTAAATTTCAACTTATGTTAGTCAAACCTTCTATAACAGATTGATACTCTTTTTCCTCCAAGTAACTTTCCCACCCACTTTTTATTTACAAGTTAGTCTACCCCCTTATCAGAACCCTCTTATAACTAAAAACCTACAATTTCATAGCCTTCTTCATCTTCATTATTAGATGATTATGACAACCTGACACCTCAATAAGGCCGTTTCACGCACTCCCTAGGTTTGTTCAACAATTAAAATTGATTTAAACATCTACTACTAATTGGCATAAAGATTAAAATTATGAAGGGAATAATTGTGGTAAAGCTATACGGAAATGCAGGTGTCAGCATCTTGCATAGGGCTCTATGTATATCTCTCTTATTGAATGAACAAACTTGTCTAAAGCTCCACAAGCAAACACATTTACTTGTATGATATGTATGTATACAAGTATGAAATAAGTTGGTCAAATAAAAAAGGAAAAGATAAACAAGTACATAACCATCATGACTTACCCCTTCAGGTTTATTACACATCATCAGAGAGAGATTGAGTAACCATGTACTCTACTACGATAATACACCTACTGTTTTTCATTAGTGAGTGAGCCCAAAGAGTAAAAAAATGTACATTACTTTATTTCAGAGATGCCGAATCCAAAATGTACATTCACGAAAAGACTCGAGACAAAGAGTAAAAAAAATTCAAAATTCAATTCAGGTGAAAAAATGGAGCTTGTCTATGTGCAAAACAAGCAGTCAAAGAAGAATCCATATCTACCACAGCAATTGCCAATTTGGTCATCTATACATGATCTATATCCACAAGTGTGTTAAAAACTACAGAAGCAATGAGCACTTTTTAGTTCCAAAAATACCCTAACTCCCTAAGTGAGGCCCATACACCAACAAGAGCATAAGGGTATTGCTGAACTAAAAAAATTATACCGCTTTGGACTTCGACCCTAATCCGGTCAAGCTCCAGCTTGTTACATCTGGTAATCGAAATGTTGGAATTCTGGTTACATTAGACGAACTATGAGCATTTGTAAGTACGACCTTTAAAGGATTTTCTAAACACTTGAGAACATATCTCATTGATGGTCGTCTTGAAGGATTCGGGTTTAGGCAAGACCTGGCAAGAATGGCTATATATTACCCACATCTCCTGTAAGAAATCCTCATGCACAACCAGAGATGGGTCAATAATTTTCCTCAAACGCTCCTTGTCATAAATGCTAATGCAAGGGAGAACTTGATCAAGCCAATCCTTTAATTCGCCCTCACCGGATGCACTAACTCCCAGCTTACCAGTCACCAGTTCAAGTAACACTTTCCCAAAGCAATAAACGTCATATGCACAAACTGGCATTGGTGAACCTGTTTTCAAAGTACACAAAAATCTGAGTAAAAGTAAGGGTAACAATAGATTGAAATAACCATTCTTCCTAGCTCAACATATATTTTTCTGCCTGTTAAAAAAAAATATTTCTCTACCTTATCTCAAGTCAGACAGGCACTTGCAGTGAGGCGTTTGTTTCACTTTCAAGTCATCAAAATTCATTTCCATAAATAATTTTTCCGAAAATTAAATGTTGGGAATGTTATGCTAAGTACTTAAAGTTTGTCTAATGTTATGAGTTATGACATTCCCAAAAAAAAATTATATAAGTGAGGTGTAGAGGTAGTTATAGGAATTCACAAAAGTTACAAATATAACTTGTCTCCATCTCATGGGAATCTATTTTCCCAACCCCTCCCTCCCACGTGGAAATCATGTGTTTTTCAGGTTATCTTTTATGCCTATGAATAAATTTTGTAACCATACAACAAACGCGGGAATATACAATTTGTATTGTTGGGAATGTGTTTAGATAATTTGAAACAGACACCCCCTTTTCTGTCAAGAAATATTTCATAGTTTTAGAAAGTCAGAAAGAGTGGAACGCTCTTTTTATGACACTCTGAAAGTACAAATTGCTCACATGAACAAAAGGAAAGAGCAGATCGCTCCTTTTTTCAGACACTGATATTCCTTATTCTACTGAGTACTGAGGGATTCACATGCACAATTCAGTGCTAGTCCAAACACTATTGTATATCGACCAATAAATGAGAATTTCTCAGTCCCTCACATCATGGTCAAAAGACCAAGGGTGTGTATGGATTAGCTTAATTTTTGTTCAAAGTAGCTTATAAATCTTACTACCCGGCTTTTGGGGAGGGGGCAATTTTTTCCTAAGAAAGCAAATCCAAGCATGTCCCATATATTTGTAAGAAGGAAAGCGTGGAATTGAGGATGATACAGACAAGCAATGAAGGCATAAAACTGACTGCAAATCCATTCTTAAAAGTTAAAACATAAATTGAATTTCTACTTACCAGATGAACCTTGTTCAGAAGACCTACACATTAAAAATGGATATGAGAAATTAGATACATAGTTTTGTAGAGAATAAATAATATGCATTTGCAAACATGGCACATAAAACTAGTCAAACTCATAATGCACATGACCCACAAAATAATGAAATAGTGGAAGAGAATGACAAAAGAGCCGGGGTATAAAAAAATGACCCAAAGCACTGTAGCGCCAACAATTTGCCAGTACCCTAACAATATCTACCGAGCGTGGTCCGTTACCAAGACAAGGTTTGGCGAATGTAGTCATGACAAGATAGTATGGTGCATGCACCATGCTTATCCCACTGAAAATGCCAAAAGTCTTCATTATCCATAGTTAACGACGCCCAATCAGTCTCCATTCCTTTTTAGATCTCGGGGAATCTGAAATAAATTAAAAAAAATCAATTAAAAAACATAATAAAATTTCAAATAAAATATGTTGATAAATTGTTATGAATTAGGAAAGTTACCCTTCTAGTGTTCCATGTATAACTATAAGCTGAATCAGGACAAGACTCAACCCGCTCCCTTCTTGAATGATTTGAGGGGAACATTCCGTGGAGTTTTAACCTATCCTCCACCTCCACAACCGAATTATCTTTACATGGTAAATTTCCTAGCTCGTAATGGCAATATGTTGGGGTCCATATTTGCGCATGCATGTAATAATCGAAAGCGGCAGGGTCCCCTGCAGGGGATATAAGGGCATGTGCCTACACTAAATTTTTTAAACCATAAGGTCATGAGTTAGTATTGTGTTATGCCAACTACCCCATCCAACATGTAAATCCTCTGTTAAACTGTAACATATATGCATGTTATTTTAATTTTTTTCGTAAGTCATGCTATTTCAATTTATACTACTACTACTATCACATATATGCTTAACTAATAATTCTAAATTATTACTCTCTACTAAAATATATGTCGTTTTGAGATAAAATATTGTATCAAAATAGAAATCACCTTACATTGAAATATTTAATGTTATTTTTCCTATTAGAATTTTAACTATTTGTTTCTCTTTCTTTTATCAATTCTATAATTTATCTTTCTCATACTATTAATGAAAGATAATTTTATAAAAGAATTTATAATTTCTTTTTTCCATACAACATTAATTACATTTCTCAATTTATGTAATATAATCAAAACGACATATATTTTAGTACGGAAGAAGTATAATCTAAAAGCATAACTTGTATCAGCATCAATTCTTTCTTCTTTATATGGATTATATCTTTTAAACCAATACAAACCATTAACATAAAATTTTCTATTAATTCCCCCCTCTCTTTGCTCGTGACATATGCATATTTATAAATTCAGTGTCACTTTCACTTTCATCTATGTAAGAGGAGCAAACATCCTATTGAATTATTTTAAATCATAGACTTCTTCATTTGATATTTAATTTTATTGCCACCACAATCTAAAATTTCTGGATCCGTCACTGGAAAGCGGCGCTATTAACTGATGAAATAAGACGATATAAACAAGTTAACCAATTTTATTATCATGGTTTTAATTCAAGTAAGAACAATATTATAGAATCTAACCTTGAAACGGAAGAATAGATTGAAGCAACAAAAAGAGAACGTACGAGATAGTCTTCAACGCCATTTCAGCATCAACTCGTATAGAGTATGGGCTGTGTAATACTGTAATGTAGTGTGAGTCGTTTTGATTCTTGATTTGATTTTAATTTCAAACAGGAAGGGTGGGTTTGATTGATGGAAATTCTTCGACCTTAGATTAAAAACGTTTAATTCATGGTTATTTATTTTATGGTTTTAATTCATCAAGTAAGAAGAAGATTATAGAATCTAACCTTGAAGCAGAAGAATAGATTGAAGCAACAGAAAGAGAACGAACGAGATAGTCTTCAACGGCATTTCAGCATCAACTCGTATAAGGTTTGGGTTGTGTAATGTAGTGTGAGTCGTTTTGATTCTTGATTTGATTTTGATTTCAAACAGGAAGGGTGGGTTTGATTCAATCAAATGTTTCCCCGCACATTAAAAAAAATATTGAATTGTGCAGTGTGTTTTTTGTTTCTATTTTTGTGAAAAAGAGTATATGAAAAAAAAAAAAGTGTATGAAAAAAAATTATTGTTGGATTAAAATTATATATATGTATAAATCCAAGAGGTGTGGTTGAGCGGTTGGGGTTCATCCTCCCTTAACTAAGGGTTGAGGGTTCGATCTTCACTTTGGATTTTGGGTATGGAGAGCTTTAGTCACTGTGTTTGGCGGTGGATACCCCAGTCTCGACCAAAATATATATATATATATATATATTGCAAATTAAATAGACTTTGAAGTAAAGTGAAAGAGGAATTTTAAGTTTGAATTTGTAAATCAGCAAATCATTATTCTTACTAAATTAAACTGTATTTATGAGACCACTAACTTAATAATTTATTCAACCAAAAGTTTTTCAAAAACTACGTTAACTATATATTTGTTTTGTTGTCGAATTTAACTGCAAATTTTTTCGAGGCGGTAATGTTTTGAATATCATCGATTTTTCATGTTTGTTGTTAATGAACTTCACAGACAGATTATTCAAAACAAATCAAAATTATATTCATATAATAACTGTTAAGAGGCCAGATAAGGGTTAAATATACTTTTGACCCTTATAAATATACAACCTTTTCATTTTAGTCCTTCTAAAATTTTCAATTACCACTTTTGATACATTTTTAAGACAATTCATTTATGTGTAGTTTTTGTATTTTTTTAATGATTGTGCAAAAATGTATAGAATATTATGAAAATCTCTCTCTAAAAAGATTGGAATTATTTAACAAAATATGAATTTTTAACCATAAAAACTCATTTTAGTTTTATAAATTTTCATGTAAAATTTTCTTCAATAATATGAATTCTATATATGAGACTTCTTGACTCATATGTCTCATCTAGAAAGCATTCATATAAGAAAATATTCACGCGCGGGAAAGAGATGAATTTTCTATATATGTTTTTGAAATTTTCTATATATGAGATGAATTTTCTTTATTATAAAAAGAGTTTTAAAAGGAGGGACTAAAGTGAAGATGGAAAAATTGTTAAGACTAAAAATTGAAGAAAATTTTTAAAGAGATAAAAAGGAAAAATTAATATATTTATAGAGAAGAAAATCAATTTTGTTCAATTCATTCAGAACTCTTACCAATTTTTTTTTCCAATATTTAGAACCATTTTTGGGTTATTTTCTTCCATAGGACGTGAATAGTACTGCAGCTTGCAGGTAGTTGTATTGTATCAGTCCAGTCCAGTCCACTTAATTAACACTTGAATCAAAATTTCAAAACCCTATTGGCAGCTTCTCTGAACTTTTATCTCTCCGCCCTCAACCACTGCTTCCCCTTTGTGTTGTGTTGTTGAGACATCAATTCCTTCCGTCGTGTTAATTTAATTTGTATTCACGCTATTTCATAATTCAAAATTCCGCGCCTCGGTTTCATTCCGGTTAGCAGCTCCTTCTTCACACTTCACTTTCCTCTTTAATTTTTGTATGAGTGAGTTCCATTTATAATTTTGTTATGTTTTAATTTTTAATTTACCACTTTTTGGGTGGTTTCAGATTGCACTGCACTTCCAAAACAATTGGTTGTGCAGTCCTTGTTTTCGTCCCAACCATTCTTTAATCTTACCTCGCTTTCTCAGTTCTACTATGGCTGCTGATTCCTCCGTCATCTTCAATGGTAATGGCAGCATTAACCCATTGCCTAACCTCCAGAGGCCTTACCAAGTGGTAGTGGCTGCCACCAAAGATATGGGCATTGGTAAGGATGGAAAATTGCCCTGGAGATTACCTACTGATCTCAAGTTTTTCAAGGAGATAACTACAACAACATCCGATCCCGCCAAGAAGAATGCTGTTGTTATGGGAAGAAAAACATGGGAGAGTATCCCTCTTCAGTTTAGGCCTCTTCCTGCTCGTCTTAATGTTGTTTTGACTCGCTCCCGTAGCTTTGATATTAAAGCAGCAGAAAATGTTGTTGTATGTACAAGTATGTCTTCTGCATTGGAACTTTTAGCTGCTTCTCCTTACAGTTCGTCAATTGAGAAAATATTTGTTATTGGGGGTGGTGAGATCTTTAGGTATTACTTTGTTTTTTATTTTCCCTTGTTCCTATTTTCTATCCTTTTTCGTGTTAACTATTTTATCTGTTGTTGACTTATAGCTTATTGTTTCGTGTATAGAGAGGCTCTCAATGCACCTCAATGTGTAGCTATTCATATCACAGAAATTCAAGCAAGCATTGAGTGTGACACTTTTATGCCTCCAATTGATACAGCTATATTTCGGCCATGGTACTCATCCTTTCCCAAGGTGGAAAACAACATCCGATATTCTTTCACCACTTATGTGCGTGTAAGGAGTTCTCCAGCAGAGCCCCCGAGTCACAATAGTGATTCATTTTTTGATAATAATTCAGCTTCAAAAAAGTTTGAAGTTCAGAACTTTTCTTTTCTTCCGAAAATGATTTTCGAGAGACATAATGAGTACATGTATCTTAATCTGGTTCAAGAAATCATATCTCAAGGTACCACCAAGGGTGATAGGACAGGAACTGGGACCTTGTCAACATTTGGTTGCCAGGTAAAACTTCAGTTAGTGTCTTGTGGGTTGAATTGATGCAAATTATATGCTTACGTCGTCTGTAATAATTCCACAGATGAGGTTCAATCTGCGCAGAAGTTTTCCTCTTCTAACAACCAAGGTGTGTATGTACCAGAGATTATGGTTTAATATGTGTTAATACTATGTAGAATAACTTGTTATATTTAACTCATTTTTTGGTTCACTATTTTTGGTCTTTATTGCGGTGGAGCTGTTTCTATTATTTACTCATCTGTTTGTTTACTACTTTCAGTCTTTTTTGGGGACAAAATTTGTTTGCATATTTTTATAAAAAGTTGAAGTGATATCTACATTTGATTGCCAGAGAGTATTTTGGCGAGGGGTTGTTGAAGAGCTTCTTTGGTTTATCAGTGGCTCAACAAATGCCAAGGTATTTATATCTTTTACAAATCTTATCCACCAGCATATAAATCCTCAACTTTCTTAGTTAGGTCACTAGCCAGCTGATATGAACCAAATATTGTGTCGCATAGGGCTGGGGTACTGGGGGTACTTTATGTTATTTGAGCTTAATTTTGAAAGAGGCAGAACTATTGAAAGCATGTTATGTAACTCATACTTATATTTACAGGTGTTACAGGAAAAGGGCATTCATATATGGGATGATAATGCATCCAGGGAATTCCTTGATAGGTGAGCATTATTGTTAATTGCTGTAACTCTTAAATACAAATTGTACACTTTTCTTCTTCCATTTATTGACTGACTATACATTTTATTACAGCATTGGGTTGCCAGAGAGGGAAGAGGGTGACTTAGGACCTGTTTATGGGTTTCAGTGGAGGCACTTTGGTGCCAGGTACGTGGATTAATACCTTTTCTCACTAGGTCAATAGACTATTCATGCGGTAATGTGCTCTTTATTCTCCATATTATATTTTATAGGTACACTGACATGCATAATGACTACACCGGCCAAGGAATTGATCAGCTTTTAGATGTTATCAACAAGATAAAGCATAATCCTGATGATCGGCGGATCATTCTCTCTGCATGGAATCCAGCTGATCTTAAATTGATGGCCCTTCCTCCCTGCCACATGTTTGCACAGGTCTGCAACTTTATTTGGAAATTTCTCTTTAAAAAATCTCCCCCCTACCTCTCTAGTCTCTCTGTTCTTTTTAATTTATATTCTCAAGTTTAACTTTTGCAGTTCTATGTAGCAAATGGGGAGTTATCATGTCAAATGTATCAGCGATCTGCTGACATGGGCCTGGGTGTGCCATTTAACATTGCTTCTTATGCCCTCTTGACATGCATGATTGCTCATATTTGTGGTATGCAAATTTATCTAAGCAGCTGCTGTAAAGTAACTATGTTATATAATATGTATAAATCATCTTAAATCTTGAGGTTTTGTGGGTGTAATAAGAGATGATGTATGTTATAACTTACAAGTATGGATACACATTGTGGAAACAGTTATTTCCCAAGTAGAAGAAGTAGAAGCAAAACAGAAAATATGGTTAGAAATACAAGCTGGTTTTATAGTGTTGAGTTCCCAAACTCAAGTTTTAAGAGTAAGGATTGAAGTACAACAATCAGTAAGAGAATAGAAGTTTCCCCAATTGTAGAATAGATAGTAGTCTTGTCTTAGGTGGTTTGGGTATGTGAGGAGAAGGCTTGTAGAAGAGGGGTGTTTAACAGATGGAGGATAGCTTAATAGCTAGTGGTAGATCAAAGAAAATTATTGGCCAAACATTAAGAGAAAAATTTAGGGGTAAATGGTCTTTGGATCTAATGCTTGACAGGATTTTATGAAATCAACTGATCCACCCGGTGGGAAGAAGCTTGGTGGTGGTTTTTTTTGTTATTGTATTGAAGGTCCGGTGTTGTTGTGCTTTGGGTTTAAAAGTTTACTGGGTTGATAATATCATTAAAAATATCAATAAGTAATTTGAGATGGAAAATATCAATACTACTTATATATCAATTCTTATATTGTCTTTTTCTTGTCAGGACTTGTTCCAGGTGATTTTATCCATGATATTGGGGATGCACATGTTTACCAAACTCACGTGAGGCCTTTGCAGGATCAGCTTCATAACCTGCCGAAACCTTTTCCAGTATGTGTAATGTTTTAGAAAATTATTGGCTATAATATAATTAGGCACAAATGTTCTTACCATTTAGCACTACTTTAGATTTGTGTTTGATTTCTCTTTTACTTGCTGACTAAACTGACTCCAATATGCAGACTTTGAAGATCAATCCAAAGAAGAAAGATATAGATTCTTTTGTGGCTACTGATTTTAAACTCATTGGTTATGATCCTCACCAGAAGATTGAGATGAAGATGGCTGTTTAAAATATGGGAGATTTTATTCCCTACATACTTCAGGTTACTGTTTGAAATGAGGCAAGTATTGTTATTTCCTTTCAAATTTGGTCTCAAACTAGTTTTTATCAAGTATTATTTAGAAAAGTTATGCCCGTTTCATAATACCTGTTAATTGTTGGTTTTGCAATAATCATCTATAAGTACATTATTAATTATCATGCTTTAAGAACTTTATGAGAATGCTTTGTATTTGTGGTGCATTTTTGTTTTACCGATAACTTAATTTTCACATTTTATTATACTCAATGTTTCAGGCACAACAATAGGATTTATGGACTAACGGCAAATAGTTGAACGTACTTCAATGCAGTCAATTCATATGCTCCTATATGGGAATGAAATGTTGTTTCAGAACCAAAGCAACTGAATGATAAGTTTGTGAAGGGGTTGCTACTTGCTAGTATGTAACTTATTTTGCAATTATAATAATTATTAAAATTATTATTATTATTTTTGTTATTATTAAATTAAAAGTAAGATGCACAAGGCCTAACCTATAATTGTAGGCAAAGTTAGATTTTGGTACCAAAATATAAAGACTTGATTAGTGCCTAAAAAAGTTGTAATAATAATAACTGTCAAAAAAGAAAAAGTTGTAGGTGTACTTTGGCAAGTTTAGTTAGTGCCAATCATCTGGTATGGCTTAAAAGTAAAAAATAAAATAAAATCACATAGTATGGTTTTTCTTGGACAGCAAAATAGGCCATAGCCATAGGATACGAATTCATTCTCAAAACTTAAAATGTCTACAATTAGTTTATCTGACTTATCTCTTCTCATAAATGAGATCAAATCACAATCCTCCATCCCAGACTCTGTTTAGTTAGTACTACTTAATCAACAACTAATCATTTTAACAGAAGAATTAAGAAATGAAGTTTTTACTATAGTGTGAAAGTGTGTTCTAACAATTAACATGTTTTACATTATTTGTGTTTGACATTTTTTAGCTTCCTAACACTAGAGAGAGGATTCAAAAAAAAAAAAAAAACACTAGAGAGAGATTCAAATGGTCTTACATAACAATATTCTCTCTTAAGTTTATAGATACAATTTTTTTTTTTTGACGGAATATAGATATACTAGTTTTTAAGAGAATTGATTTTGACATCTAAAACAGATTAATAGCACAACTTGTTAACTGTCTATCCTTCATTAATATATAATTATCTTATCTTAAATAATAAACGCGAAATTGATTATCGAAAAATATATTTACCGACTTCCCCTAATCTTTATTTACATGATGGCACAAGATACATCACATATTTGTTTGATCACTAAAAAGAAGAAGAAAATTTTCATCAAACAGAAGAAACAGAAGGGTTCAGCTTAGTTTACAATCCAATTCCTGATAATATTTTCACACACATTAATTACACAGAAATTAGCTATGAACAAAAGCTTTGTATTGCGTTTGTTCGTAGCTTCTGTTGTCGTGCAATAAATGCTTCTACGGTGCGACGAAATTCGTCATTGCTCATTCCATCTTCAGGATATAAACACGAATTTTTCACCATCATTTTCTCTTTTTCAAATTCAATGTTTCTTCTCTTTCTTTCATCATTCTCACTCTCACACCTTTGCAACACTCTTTGATCCTTCTCATTATCACTATTCACACCCTTCACAATGGTAATTTCCGATTGACACCTCCTATATTCCTTCACTTCCATATCTTTGCAACACTCTGTTTTTATCCCCTGTTTCTCTTCACAACTTTTCTTACTCTCTTTCTCAGAGAATTTCACCATGCAACGATCATTAATTCTACGACCCTTTATGTTGTTCTCAACTTTTAAGCTCACTTTCTTCTGTTCAAAACCTTGGATTCTCTGATACATGTTGCTGTTCTTGAGAAACTCGAGATACATATCATGATCTGAACTTTTTCTTTTTGCAGAATCATGAGATGAAAAATGACCAGATTGAGCAAATAGCGTGATGATGATGATGTTTCCAATGAGAAAAACAAATCGAGGACTAACCGTGAAACCTTGAAAATACTCACTTGAGTTCTTCAAAGCTAATGGTAGTTGTTGAAATGAAACTCTTGAAATCAAAACTAACACAACAAACATCTCTACATACCTCAACAAATTTGCAATCTTTCGAAACTGACGATGTTTTTGAACTTTGTTGGATTTCTCTGATTTAAGTTTGTGCAAATTGATTGAACTTGAACCCATTTTTACTTAATAAAAGAGTAATGAAACAGAACAAAACAGAACACGTTCTGTTTTTAAATAAAAGGGACTGAAAATTTATGGATATAAACAATATCTGTGAAATAAGATAAAAGAGAAACTGCAGCTATAATAGACACTGCAGTGGTATTTAAGATTAGAAGCATGGAAATTGAGAGTGAATATTTTTTTATTTATTATAGAGAAAAGAAATTAGAATGTGAGTAAGAAGAATATGAGAACAAAGTATCTATGTATGTTTGGTGTTATTTTTCGGAAATGAGTGGTCTTGTCTAACTATAATTTATAGAGTCGAATCAAATGCATGCATAAAACAAGTGTTCATAAAACAATAAATATATTTAGAGACACGAATCTAATGCTTTTACTTTTCCCCAATATTCCATTTCTTTTCCTACTTTTTATTTATTAATTTCCTTTTCCTTTTAAACAATGATTTTTCTTTGGTGAGGTATATGCTAGCACATGAAGAATTGGGATAATTTATCCAACAATTGGTGAGAATTAGTCATAAAAATAAATTTATATTTGATACCTATAAATTTATTTTTACTTTACTTATAAATTTGGTTATGTGACTAACTTTTATTGATTATTGTGTATAACTAATTACAATTTTTTAAGTATAATTTAGAAAAATCCATTTTATTTATCTACTTTAATTTGAAAATATGCAACATATGTTCTAACTAATTGGATAGGGTTTAGTTAAAAAAAAAACTAATTAGTGTTTTTACACTGTTTTTTTTTATTATACAAAGAGGGGATTTAACCTAGCTAGAATTTTTTTTTAACATTGACACACTGATGCTTAGAAGTTAGAACATTATTAAAAAAAAATTACAAAAAAATTATGTTTTTACATGGAATTAATTAAGTATAGATTTCTTAAAAACATTAAGAATTGAAGATAAAAATAATAAAAATTTGGACTTAGAAATCCAATCTTTAGTTTTTTATTTATAAATATTTTTTTTATTAATATTCTAAACATATATCTACAAGAAAATATCATTCAAAAATTTAAGTTAACATAATTATTCATAACATTTAATAAATCATGATATTTTACCTGCTTTTTTAGGTTTCAAAATCTTTTGACCTTTCTACACCCAATATTTTTTTTTTGGTAAGGTTTCTACACCCAATATATGATTTCTAGTACTTTAAGTTATGTAGTACTTTAAGTTATTTTATTTTATGAATACACAATACATTATATGTTATATATCTAAAAGAATATTTTGAATATAAAAAGAAGAGAATAGTATTATTTTACAACTAGTTGTGGTAATCTGGCAGTAGGTTATTGGAGTGCATGACAGTTGGTTGGTGAATATAGAAACCACAAAGATTTGCATCCCATTTCTTACTCTTTAAGAAATAAAAATATGCAGCCTTGCCACCCACACCCACTCCCTCTCTCTTTTGCTTAATTGCTTGCTTTCTTTCTTCTTCTCTCTTTTTTGTCAACCCTCCATGGTCCCTCACTAACTTTTTGTCCTCAATCAATCACAATAATGGAGGGGGATGCTACTTTTTGCCTCTCATTATACAATTCATACATATGTGGACAATTTCAATTGGTTATGTTTGCACATTATACTATATATATTTTTTTTATCTTAAAGGTGATTAGTTACTCATAAAATATGATTTAACTATAAAAATGGTACATGCACGGGCATAGCATAGTGGCATGATATAAAAATCTTTCAATTATTTCATGTGACAATGACATTTAACTTTCATAGTTTTATTATCATGGATCAATATGGTTCCAGAATGATCTAGATTTGATACTATATTAAATATCATGTCCTCACATAGGCTAATTTAATTACTTAAACGAGAAGGATATAGCATTAGTATATAGTATGGATTGAAGGGTCCATAAATTCCTTTTTCTCTGTTTGGTAGGTAGCTACTATATCGATCGAACTCATCAAATCAATGTCCTAACGTTAAAGCCAACAATCACAAGTTTAATTTTTGGTATAGTGGATAATGACATGGATAATTTGATTGAAGAAGGTGCATTATTGCCCTCTTTTAGGAGAAAAATAAATTTTCCATTACAAAATAACAGTTTCTATGATTTATATATGATCAAGTTTTGGTAAAATGACATTGTAAATTGTTTTTGACATAATTCCAAAAATCAATTTCACTAAAATATCAAAATCACATAAAAAGGTTTATAGTTTTTGTTTTAATTCACATGGTTAAGAAAATAAGTGAAATGATATCGGTTAAGAGTACAATAATATCTTTACTAATTACTACTCCCTCACGAATGTCATTTTATCAATTGTAACCGTTATTTGAACACTATAATACTCACTTTAGAACTAACTAAAACCTACACACGAGTCATGATAAACTCCATCACCTTGAGTTTTTGCTTTTTGGGGAAAAGCTTTTCTTAATAGTCTTATTTGTTAAGTATACAACACTAATTCTTTTAAGAATTTTAATGATTAAATAACAATGTACTTTAAGTAAAATAGATATATAATTTGTTTAATTAAGCTCAATATTGCTTCGTACGTATACATGGTTTGGTTCAAGGATATTTTAGATTTATAGAAGCCATTTTACCTAACAACTAATACATATATTATTAGATTGGCCTAAATCGTTGCGAAGATGATAGCAACGAATAATTTTAAAGGTATAAAGTAAGGCCATATATAAACATATTTCTTTGCAATGTTAGTTTTTGCAAATTGACCAATTTGTGATGTGTTTATCCTTATCACATTTATAAGCTTATGAAGTACTATGATTAGGGATTGTATTTGTATCCCACACGTTATTATAACGGTATAATAAAGTAGAAAGATCAAACACTGTCCTCTATCTCTCTCTTTTCTAGATCTCAAAAAGAAAAATGACATTAGAGAAATAAAAACTAATCGCACATATGCGCAACACTAATTAAAAAAAATAGACATTACCCTCTAGTCTTTATTTTTTTTTTCAACTAAGCTACTTTATGTGCAACTATAAACACTTATTGTAATTGAGATTTATTTAAGGGATTAACATCTAAAAATATTTTTATATACACACCAAATTATTTGATAAAATATAAAATCAAATACTAGTTCATAGACTTAAATATATGAGTAGTGTGATATGTTATTGGTTAGTCTATTTGTTGGTAGGGACTCATGAGATAGTGGGAAGGTTGAGAATCTTTTGGTGTGTGCAAAAGGAAAGGTGATCAAAGAACTTGGGGGAAAGAGACTATAGACAGTGAAGGGCCACAACAAAATTTGTGGAAAATCTTAAAAAACAATACATTGAAATAAAATAAAAAATGTGCATCCGAAGTGATTTTGAAGTGGTAAAATTACAAAACAAATTACAAAAAATAAATAAATTATATTACTAACTTTTATTGATCCAACTATCTTTTATATTTAAGATAAAAAAAAAAATTTACAAAACCAAAAATCTCAAAGGAGTTGATCCGTAAACAATAATTTTTCTTTCACCCTCCGCATTTCGCAAAACTTTCTTATTTATTTGAATTTTAACATCTGAATTCTTTTTTCTACGCATGAAATTTAAATCCGGAAAAATCAAGAGACTTTGAGAAATGCTAGGTCGGATGAGAAGAAAATTTCCCTTCCCACCCACCAACTCTCTTATTTTTTTTTGGTCAGGTCCACCAACTCTCTTTTTTTTTTTTGGTCAGGTCCACCAACTCTCTTTTATCTCCCCAAAAATTATATTTTTGCCCATATAAAAAAGTTTAGAACGTATTTTTCGAACTTAACTAATTTAAATATTAATTTTTACGGCAAAAAAATTCAGATAATACATTCCAAACTTTTTTCACACGAATAAAATTTAATTTTTCAGAAAGAACAAAAGAGCGTCAGAGAAAACCGATAATTTTTCAGATGAGAAACCGTCAACTTAAACCATCTTAGCCCAAAATCGTCCTTTGTGGCCGGAATTGATATATTATTGGGCCTATATTATTTTGACCCAACAAAAATAATTGTTTTTTCCTATAACAAAATGTTGTAATCTAAAACCCTAGATTTGTGATTGTGAATTTGTAATCGCCTCCATCTCTTGCTGTCACTGATCTACCAAATCAATCATGGTACTTTCTCTTCTAAATTCAATTCCTCTATTTTTCATTTATTTTTGTTACTATTTTCTAAATTTATGTTTTGATGGTACTTTCAGGCACCAAAGAAGGATAGTAAGGCTCCACCACCTTCCTCCAAGCCCGCCAAATCTGGTGGTGGCAAGCAGAAGAAGAAGGTTCGTCTTTGGTTTTGTTCTTAAAGTTTCAATTTTTTTGTGATTTGTCCAATTGGGTATAACACTAGATATGAGATATGTATGAATGAATGGTTTTGTTGTTAATTGGAAATGTTGTGATTTGAACAGAAGTGGAGCAAGGGTAAGCAAAAGGAGAAGGTGAATAACATGGTCTTGTTTGATCAAGCTACTTATGATAAGCTTCTCTCTGAAGCTCCCAAATACAAACTCATTACTCCTTCTGTTCTTTCTGATCGTTTGAGGGTATTTCTTGTTTTACCCTTTTTCTCTTTATGTTGTTAATTCATGATTTGTTTTCGTGGTGTTTTCATTCATTTTATGTATACTGTAATAATTTGTTCAAATTTAAATTGGAATTATTAGAATTGCGATCCGGCTAAGTAGGTAGTGGTGTTGTTTAACTGGTAATATTGTTTGTATAAGGTCTACATTCCTTGAATGGTTGAAGTTTAGTTTTACTATGTGTATATTTTGATTATTATTCATGATTTTGTAGTATGTTCTTGATTGGAATTGTCTAGAGCGAATCCAACCATATTGTACTTGAAAAACATATGCACTGATTGCTTGTGTTACCTTAGTCTCAATACAAGCTTATAGTTACAACCATGGATCTATTATGAGATGTAAATCCTGTTTATATGTGTAATTGTCTGCTATATGCTTGCTAGTTTTATGAGGATAATAGTCCTGTTAAGTTTGTTTTACGGTATAACCTCCTTGACTCTTCTGTGGACATTTATATGCCCACATTTTCTTGCCACGATGTTTCACACTTTTTTGGTGGAGGATTATTTACTTGTCAAGAAACAAGAATACTGGGGGTGGCATTGTAAAATATTTAGATCATAGATATAGAAATATGAAACTAGTTAGTGTTTATGAACTGAGGTTACTTAAAATGTTGATATGCTGCTTTGATCAATGGAAATATTAAATAAACCACATTAAAAAGTGAGCCAAAGAAATTTGAGTTAAAAGAGAATGAGCCCAAAATTGTACTGTCGATGTCAAGTAAGTAGGTTAGCTTAAACTTATGGATTGTGTATCTAGATAGCATATTTTTACTTTGTGTTGTGTCTAATGCTTATGTTAATATCTAGATAGCCTACTTTTACTGTCATGTTATGGTTGCATGCATGTATACATACATATTTTCTCTGAAGCTATTGAAGTGATGATGTTAGCAATACTTCAGTATTTGTGGTCATCTATTAATTGTATTTTTCTTATGAATATGGTTGATCGTCAATTAATTAACATACATTGTATGTACAACAAGATTCTAATGATTTGTACAATTGAATATACCTTGCAGATTAACGGATCACTTGCAAGGAGAGCTATAAGAGATCTGATGGCTAGAGGTTTGATCAGGATGGTATCTTCCCATGCAAGTCAACAGATTTACACTAGAGCTACAAACACCTAAATTTTATACCGCTCATAGTTTATGTTGTATTGGTATTTGATGAGTCCGGTGAATTAATTTTCTCTATCCTTGGAGATGTACCTCTTTTATTTTGTTGTCAATGGTAACATTCGAGACTTCCAAATATATTATCGTTTTTGTTTTTTTGACTTATCCTTTATTTGATCTACTATTCTTACTAAAGAATCTACATGTCTCGTCCACTTTAATCATCTTATGGCAAAGTAGTTATAAGGAAGTTTCAATGGAAGACCTTATTAAGGTTTCTAAAATTTGATTGCATTTAAGAATTAGGGGATGTGAGTTCAAAGAGAACCTACCATATTTCTTCCTGAATAAAAGAGAATTAAATCGGCACAAGTTATGGTGCATAAGCCATATTTTCAAAAGAGAACCCACCATTTTAACAGATAATATAAACTTGATATCATATAATACTTTCAAACTCACAAATTTGATACATATATAATAATATATATAACACAAACCTTAACAACAATCTAACCCTCAAAAACAAGAAAAAGAAAACAAAGGCGGAAAAGCAACAACAAAAGAAGAAAAGCTAGAACAAAACACCAACTGAGAAACACAATAACAGAAAAACAAAACCAACAAACTTAAGTTAAAACAACACACTGTCCATCCCCAATCAATGATGGTGTTTGCTGGCAAGACACCTGTTATAGTAGTTAGGACAAAATTTAATATCCTCAACCGCACACTTGCTATACAAATACAAACAATTGATCAGCCAAAAAAACTTTTGAGAGGTGTGAAGATGAGCTTCATTTTTCTCCAGTTGATTACCTCTTCCTGCACCATCAACACTGTAGCCATTCATAATGGATGACACAACAAGAACAACTAAAACAAGTGAAGCAATGCCTTTTGCCATAGTGACTATTTTTATTTTCTTCTTGTCGATAATATTGTTTGCATGCTATAAAATTGGCTTCATACCACTCCAATTTATAGCTCTAATTTTTACTATTTTTTTTTACTGAAGCACTGTTGATTTCCTTGAATGAGAAAATGAATGAATTAATTAATATGGCTTTGCATGAGACTGAAAATATAGGATGATAATTAACTTTTGAGCCATTGATTATGCATTTGTCTTTACTAGTTAAATTATATGGACACATTACCTATCTATATATGTTTATGTGCAACGTTACCCTTTGATCACACCTTATATTTTTTAGTAGGAAGGTTGAGGATCTATTGGTGTGTACAAAAGGAAAGGCGTGGTTAGAAAATTATGTTTTGAATATATTTTGCAAGTTGATTTGTTTTGTTTGTTGGAGATTATTTTGAGATTATAGAGTATAGACTATAGACTATTTTAAAGGTGTTGTTGGAATACTAATTTATTTTTATGTTATTATTTTTTTTAAATTACTTTTAGTTGGTTGTTGATGTTGGTGTTGTTAATTTATGGTTGGTTTGGTTGCATCCTATAGATACTTTTATAAGATGAGAATGGAAAACCCGCCGGTATGCTGGCTTGTCAAAGGAGAAACGGGGTGAGAGTTTCAAGTTTCAACTCACCATCTTAATAAAAACATAGTAATTCATTTAAAATGGGGTCCAATTTACTTTTTGATTTTTTTTAAAAAATATGTGTTTATTTTTGGGTTACCATGATATTGGTACGAAGTTTCCACCCGTGTTAGCAATGACTAATTTCCGTTGGGGAACCTAGAGCGCACACAAGGTGGGTTCCACCCCTATATTTGCTAATAAGGAGATAAATGACATATATAGATCAAAACTAATTAAAAGAGGATATAAATCAAGTAAAAAATTAAATTAATATTCTATAGTATTGTGATGTTCCGAAAAGAAAAAAACACACATGTGAATTTTTTTCAACTTGGTACAAAGTACATAGCTGATAAAGCTTTATTTAGTATAGCAATATAATTTTGATATCATAATACTTTCACATGATCACACAATTTTATTTGATATATAATATCAATACTCACTCAATAGGATCATGGAAGGCTTTAAGCTTTAGGATTACCACTTTTAGCTACGGTGGTTTGATCATCATAATCCTTCTTTAGACACTTCTTCTTGAACTCTTTACAAAACTTATGATCAACAATTTTGCACCACTTAAGCAATTTAATACATTCACGAATCAGCTTAATTGGCTTACGTGATTTGTAAATATCAGCTTCCTCTTTCTCTAGTGGATTGCCATTTTCAGCACCTTCAACACTATAAACATTCAGAAATAATGGCAAAACAATTAGGACAAGTAGAACAAGTGAAGCTGTGGTTTTTGCCATAGTGTACTATTTTTTATTTTATTATGTTTGATAATATTATTGTTTTAATATTAATCCAATTTATAGCACATTTGATTTCCTTAAATGAGGAATGGAATTAATTAATGTGGCTTTGCGTGAGGGAAAAATATTTTGACAAAATTAAGGTATAGTTTAACCGTGTGGGAAGCATGTATATGGTGTTGATTGTTGAATATGAAGGTTAATTATAATTGACCAGTTGATTGTTATAGAAGGAACAAATAGAAATTAATTAGTTAGATGAAAGCAAAAACTAGCTAACAAATGCAAAATATAGGGTGATGAGTATTTTTGAGCCATTAATTAATGATTATGCATTTGTCTTTAGTTGTTAATTAGTACTACTCCATGCACAAAGGTAGACTCCAAGCCACACTCACGTTGTTGCTCATTCTCTTTCTATGCTAATGATGTATATTTTCAACTCATATAGTATAGTAACAAGTACTATACTATATGAGTTATATTCTGAGATAGAATTTTACTTTAATTTTTTTGTTCAACATTGAAGTTATATTCTGTTAATACTGATGCTAGCTGATGAAGGGACCATTCAGTTTTCATGTTAACTCGTCGATAATGAAACATGGACACACAACACCTAATTACACGTGGATATATATCTCATGATTTTATCGATTGACAAGTTATGATAATCATCGGGTTTCAGAAGATATTGTAACAAGAAATTAAGGAAAAAGTGTATTTTATTATTGCTATATGATATAAATCCATGTACAAGTGTGTGTGTGTATATATATCACTACAAAATTTTGATCCCCATACATAAAAGTTGAACTAATGGTTGAGGATATTAAGAAGTGAGACTCTAATTTTAATGAGACGCCTAAACAGAAATTCTAGCCCTTCTTCAAGATCTTGAATGCATGATTCTGTTTTCTCCAAGTGGTTTTGGAGATCATTCATGCCTTCAACTTTTTTAGTTTTGTTCAATAAAAAAGACTGCAATGCTACATCCACTTGTGCAAATTCACTTTCATCTGTCAATAGTGAGCAAGCAACTCTTTTCGGTTGAATTAGCTTCGAAATGGAAACCCAGTTGTTTGATTTTGATTGTGTGGTCCCTGAGATAAATTGCAATATTGTCTGAAATGTTGATAGTGTAGCCGCTTCGACATCTTGTAATAAGTTAATCAAAATCACTGTTTCATAGTCTTTGTTTGTAGATAAGATGTTGCAACTTTTGGTATTGCCCTTCAAATTTACCAAAGTTTTTGAAATAGCCTTTTTCACTATCTTTCTAGATGTCAAGAATTTCTTAGCTTCTGTAGCCACTACCACTTCACCTCCTCTTTTTCTTCTTATGATGGATTGAAGTTCCCTTGTGCATTCTTTGGTGTGAATTAAAGCATCTTTAGCTGAACTACACACATCTAATAGCCTTAAGGATCCATCCAACAGGTTATTTACCCAATTTTCTTGATGCTCATGGACAAGTGCATCTTGTGTTAGTGGAAGCTGAATCAATTTTTCAACACACTCGATCAAATCACGCAAGCCATCAATCTTATGGCAAAGCGATGACGAGGAGGTTTCATTCGAAGCCTTTAATAAGGTCTCTAAATGTTCATTGCATTTAAGAATGAGTGGGTGTGGTCTAGATGGCAAGCTTATTGAGCGACCATGCAAATTTGATTTTGTGTTCAAAGAAGAGGCTGCCATTTTATTTTTTTGCTCAAGAGAAGCCTTGATGTTGAATGTTGAATTGAGCTACGGATCTGCTTTTTTCCATTGGCATCTTCTCAATATATATTATCGGTCTTATGCGACATATGGAATCTCATCTTAATGACATATCAATGAGGCCAACTAATTCAGATTTGATCCAAACATTATTACATAAATGTTAGAACCATGTCTCCCCCTAAGGAATCTCTCCAACTCATACTCTGTCTCATTTGCATGATTATTACATTTTCAATGCAAATGCTTCACCAAAAATGTTTTTCTAATCTTAAACACAACCATTTGCACGTGTATAGCATTGCTGTGATGCTAAACCAACAACTGCAGTATTGTTAGGCATTTCTATCTTGGAGGAACCAAATCACAGCACCCTTTTAAACATATGTTAATATTTATAGAAATCCTTGAACTACTATCATAAATGTGTAATCAATCAAAACAGATCTCAATAAGTAATTTATAAATAGAAATGCTTCTCCTCCTACAGACACATGATCTGCTTTCCATGTTCATTCACATCTCATGCATGCTTCTTGCGGTTCACAATTTGAGTTTTTATTATTTATCGCAGTTCTTCAATAAAATATAAAACAAAACAGGATAGTTTTTTCTTCTTATACTCATAATCATGGGTTTGACTTAACTAATTATGATCTGGTTTAATATAATACACGTGCATTACACCTTCCACTCTTGATATATGAGAAGATCAAGGTTTTAGCTTTATATTACTAATATAAGAACCAGTAATGTGATTCTTGTCCCTCCAAGAGAGACATGACTAGTAGTATTGCGCAATCGATGATTTAACATTTCAACACTATACTTCACACGTGCATTTGGGTTATGTATACTATTTAATTAATATTACCACGTTCATGGGAAAGTATATGCGTTGAAAATATGATAATCATTCAAGTGAGAGGAAGAGATAAGACAAAGTATGATGAGTTGGAGAGTTTCTATGAGGGAGACACTTCTCTAACATTTATACAATTATGTTTAACTCCAAATCTTGATTAGTTAGCCTCATTGATACTTGTTAATAATTGAGATTCCTTATGTCTCCAACATGACTCATACATGATTCATATATATTGAGAACATGCCAATGCAAGAAAGGCACATCCACACAAACTCAATTCAACATTCAACATCAAGGCTTCTTTCTCTTTTCTTAAGAAATAAAAATGGCAGCTTCTTCTCCTTTGAATACAAAATCAACCAATTCGCATGGTCGATCAAACAGTTTACCCACTAGACCACACCCACTCATTCTTAAATGCAATGAACATTTAGACACCTTGTTAAAGTCTTCCAATGAAACCTCCTCGTCGTCGCTTTGCCATAAGATTGATGGTTTGCGAAATTTGATCGAGTGTGTAGAAAACTTGATTCAGCTTCCATTAACACAAGATGCACTTGTCCATGAACATCAAGAAAATTGGGTTAATAACCTTTTGGATGGATCATTAAGACTATTAGATGTGTGTAGTGCAGCCAAAGATGCTTTAATTCACACAAAGGAATGCACAAGGGAACTTCAATCCATCATAAGAAGAAGGGGAGGTGGATTGGAGCTCACTGCAGAAGCTAAGAAGTTCTTGACATCTAGAAAGGTAGTTAAAAAGGCGATCTCGAAAGCCTTGTCAAATTTGAAAGGCAATACCAAAAATTGCAACATCTTATCTACAAACAAAGACCATCAAACAGTGACTTTGATCAACTTATTACAAGATGTTGAAGTGGCTACACTATCTACATTTGAGACAATACTACAATTTATATCAGGGACCACACAATCAAAGTCAAACACTTGGGTTTCAATTTCCAAGCTAATTCAGCCAAGAAGAGTTTCTTGCTCCTTAGTGGCTGAAGAGAGTGAATTTGCACAAGTTGATGTAGCATTGCAGTGTTTTGTTTTAAGCAAGACTAACAAATTTGAAGAAGTGAATGATCTGCAAAACAACTTGGAGAAAATGGAGTCTTGCATTCAAGACTTTGAAGAAGGCCTTGAGTTTCTGTTTAGGCGTCTCATTAAAATTAGAGTTTCAATTCTTAATATCCTCAACCATTAGTTGAATGATTATGAGATCAAAATTTTGTAGTGATGTAGATACACTTGTACATGGAAGTTATACTTATATGCATAAAACTATAAATATATAGCAATAATATGAAGATTTTTTTTCTTAATATCTTGATGCAATTCCAAATTTTCTTACTCAGCACAATTCCTTTTATATACTACTAGCGGAAAGGCGGTATTAGGTTTTTACATTGAGCCGCACCGCCTAATTTATCCTTACAAAACCAGCTTATTAGGTGAGGAATATCACTCTGTTTCTATGTGAGGAATATGCCGGTTTTCTTCAGTGCTTTGTTGAATATTTTTCAACGTGAAACATGCAGTGCAATTATATAATAGTATATATTGATATATAGGTTGGCACTAACATGTCTGTTTTCTCAACCTTTAATCATTATTATTTTCTCTAATCTCATGGGTTATTGATAAATTTTTGGATGAGGAGCAGTTTCAACTAGTATTAAACAACGTTCAGCATATGGACATGTCTGTCTCAAACAAGACACCACAGATTAATGTATGAACTTGGCTACTATTTTATTAGTTCTAGTCATTGACCTAAGGAATCTGATGTTAATTAAACACTTAGTATAAATCAATGAGACTAACTAATCGAGATTTGGAATATCTAAACATAATTACACAAATGATAGAGAACTAGAGAAGTGTCTCCCTCATGGAAACTCTCCAACTCATACTTTTGTCTTATCGCTCTGGAAGGTGTGACGGTGTAATAATATAATCTCAGCTCATGGATATAAACTGTAGGTGTGCGAACAAAAGGAATCAATCAAGTATTTATATAAGATATCCACGAGGGGACGAACAATTCAATTCAACATTTCTAATTTTTCTTGAACTCATGTCAACTTTGCATGGATATAATTGTTCAATTTAGCACATTCAGAAATTAAAATAATTTTATACTTGTTTACCATTCAAATTATCATAAGCTTGACTATGATTCAATTATTCAATGTTTGTAGAGTTTCATTCTAGACACAGAACAGGAGGGAAAACATTATTACTATGATAAAAAAAAATCTTATATACAACTTTCTTTAATCACATCTATGTCCAAAGTATGAGACAATGATAAACAACAACAGAGACTCTAATGAGCTAAAAATGGCAGCTTCTGCTTCTTTTGAGATACTAAGCCTTGAAAAAGTTTCATTGTCTTTGTTTGTGCAAGAAGAAACTGTGAACTCATTTTTCATTGCTTTCAAGTTTCTAAGTGCCCTTACAATAGCTTTGTTCATGTTCTTCCTATATGCTAAGTATTGTACACCCTCAACCTTGCTTCCACTTTCCACATCTCTCCTCCTGTGAATAACTGACTGAAGTTCATGCATGATATCCTTTGATTGCACTGTACAATCTTTAACTGTATTACAAATATCCAAGAGTCTCATAGATCCATCTAACAGTACATCAACATGTTTGTTGCTGCTTTCTCGCGCCAATGCTTGTTAGCTGATTCCCAATTGGAGCAACATATCAGTGCTGTCATGAAACTCCTGCAAGCTGTTCTGTGTAACTGAATGAAGATGATGACGAAGAAGCAGTGGTTGCGGAATCCTTCAATCATCGCAGAAGTGACTCGACTAGTGATACAATGGGATTGAGTGCAGAGGGTAAGCTGTTGCTCGAGTCCTGTGACTATGCAGAGAACTTTTAGAGTTTTTTCCTGCCATATTTTCCTATATATAGTTGATATCTTTACAATATATACCAAATGACTAGAGGAGACAAGAAGATATTTTTTTATTTCAAATTTCACAAGTTCTATGCTACTACAGCAGTGTTTGCTCAATGCTGCTTCCCACAAGCAATGCTTCCCAACTCATCCCTCAATTTTAAACTTAGGAATCACATAAATATACACCTGCCATAGGATATAATAAAAACTCAAATTGTGAACTACAAGAAGCATGCACGAGATGCGAATGAACATGGAAATCGGATCTTGTGTCTGTAGGAGGCGAAGCATTTCTATTTATAAATTACTTAATAAGATCTGTTTTGATCAAATACACGTGTATGAGAAGGTCAAGGATTTTTACAGATGTTAACATGTATTTAAATGGGAGGTGTGATTCATGTTCCTTCAAGAGAGACATGCCTAACAATACTTCAGTTGTTGCTTTAGCATCACAGCAGTACTATACACGTGAAAACGTTTATGTTCAAGATTAAAACACATTTTTTGTGCAGCATTTGCATTGAAAATATAATAATCATGCATATGAGATAGAGTATGAGTTGGAGAGATTCCTTAGGGGAGACATGGCTCTAACATTTGTGCAATAATGTTTGGATTCAAATCTGAATTAGTTGGCCTCATTGATTGTGATTAAGATGAGATTCCTTATGTCACCTAACACTCGATATATATATATATATATATATATATATATATATATATATATATATATTGAGAAGATTGCCAATGGAAAAAAGCAGATCCATAGCTCAATTCAACATTCAAATCAAGGCTTCTCTTTCTCTTCTTTTGAGCAAAAAAATAAAATGGCAGCCTCTCCTTTGAACACAAAATCCAATTTCCACAGTCGCTCGATCAGCTTGCCCTCTAGACCACACCCACTCATTCTTAAATGCAATGAACATTTAGACACCTTATTAAAGGCTTCCAATGAAACCACTTCATCATCGCTTTGCCATAAGATTGATGGCTTGCGTGATTTGATCGAGTGTGTTGAAAAATTGATTCAGCTTCCACTAACACAAGATGCACTTGTCCATGAGCATCAAGAAAATTGGGTAAATAACCTTTTGGATGGATCCTTAAGGCTATTAGATGTGTGTAGTTCAGCTAAAGATGCTTTAATTCACACAAAAGAATGCACAAGGGAACTTCAATCCATCATAAGAAGAAAAAGAGGAGGAGAAGTTGAGGTCAGTACAGAGGTTAAGAAATTCTTGACATCCAGGAAAGTAGTGAGAAAGTCAATCTCCAAAACTTTGGCAAATTTGAAGGGCAATACCAAAAACAGCAACATCTTATCTACAAACAAAGACCACCAAACAGTGGCTTTGATCAAGTTATTACAAGATGTCGAAGCGGCTACACTATCAACATTTCAGACAATATTGCAATTTATCTCAGGGACCACACAATCAAAATCAAACAACTGGGTTTCCATTTCAAAGCTAATTCAGCCCAAAAGAGTTGCTTGCTCACTATTGACAGATGAAAGTGAATTTGCACAAGTGGATCTAGCATTGCAGTCATTTGTATTGACCAAGACTGGAAAAGTTGAGGGCATGAATGATCTCCAAAAGCACTTGGAGAAAACAGAATCATGCATTCAAGATCTTGAAGAAGGGCTAGAATTTCTGTTTAGGCGTCTCATTAAAATTAGAGTCTCACTTCTGAATATCCTCAACCATTAGTACAACTTTTACGTATGGGGATCAAAATTTTGTAGTGATATAGATACACTTGTACATGGAAATCATAGCATAAATGTATAGCAATAATAAAGCATATAACTTTTTCCTTAATTTCCTGTTGCAATATCCTCTTAAACCTGATGAATATTTACTATAACTTGTTGGTCACTTAAATCATGACAATATCGTTAGATCATGACAATAGCTTTAGAATTTCCTTTTATTGGACTTCTATTGATCGAGGCTATTTTGCTTTTGCTAAAATTGGTTGATAGCATCCATGATAGACGGACACTACGTTTCTAATTACATCTAAAAGTGGATAGGATTGAGTCTAACACTATATGACTACTAATTGCAGTATCCTAGATGCAGCTTATAATAGAGAGGTGTTCTAGTGGAAGTCTATGTTCCTAAGGAATTCAATTTAAATGTTCCTAAGGAATTCACTTAAATCATGACAATATCGTTAGATCATGACAATAGCTTTAGAATTTCCTGTTATGGGACTTGTATTGATCGACTGTTAAAATTGGTTGAACATATCGATGATAGACAGTTACGATGCTACTAATTACATCTAAAAGTGGATAGGATTGAGTCTAACACTATATGAGCGACTACTAATTGCTATATCCAAGATGCAGCTTATAATAGAGGGGTGTTCAAGTGGAAGTCTATGTTCCTAAGTCCTGACGAATTCATTTTAAATGGCCAATACTTTTTCTACTAGAATGTCTTCAGAAGTATGCTATTTACAAGAATTCACAATCACCAGCCCACAGGTAAATGGCGAAATCTGATGTGAACAACCTAACTAACGCGGGCTTTAAGCCAACCCTGAGGCTGATGCTAATAGTGTAGATGGGAGTCTGCAACCTTTTTGAAAAATGATCAATGCTAAATTTAGCATCGGATCCGCCAATGCTATTTGGCATCTGCATAGCCCAAACTAAATTATAATGTAATTCTATTGACAGAAAATCTATAATCAGCCTAAAGTTTATAATTTGATATTGTATCATATATCTATCTATCATGAAGTAGGCAGGCCTCCCCCCGAATTGTGTATGAAATTTATGTAAGTTGGGTCAATGTATGTATGTATGTATGTATGTAGTGTTCAAAGATGATTAACATGTGTTCCTCCTGCAGAACACATTTGAGTCATGAAAGAAGAGGCATCCTATTTAGTAGTGTTTGACACGTTTAAAATATAATTAATGTGTAGTAGGGTTCGAACTCCACTCCCAAGTCCCAACACCAACTAACTGAGCTAAACAAACTTGATGGATACTAGTATATACGGATGCATAGAAAAGAAGAAAAAGACATGATGCCACAATATAATGCCAAACAAAATTAAAATTGATTTATAGAGCAAATAAAAGCAAGTTACGTACCAGCAAGCAGCAAGATTGTGTTGTGTTGTACGAGGTGGACGGCTGGCTGCTATGCTATGTAACTTTTACTTTTACTTTTATCTTTCACTTTTTAATTTGGGGCTTTGGAGGATAGAAGAGAACTAGATCAAAATCTTTAACATACTCCAAGTTAATTCTTCATGTTTTGCGCCAGAGTTTCGGTTTATAACCCTAGCAACCATCGGTAATATTCGTGCCAACTTTTTCTTACGGTTATGGTTCATAAATAAACGGCTGATACTAATTGGAGTACCGTTTTTAAATTTTAACTTTTTTTTTGTCAGGTAGCCTAGCCGCTAGAAATTCACCATTTAAAAGGTGAATAAGTGGGTATACCGGGTTCGAACCCCGGTCTCTGCAATGTCATTTACCAATTGAGCTAAGCTCATGAGGAGGTATAAACAAATTAATTCATTTCAACATATATAATAATGTATAATATAATTTATTTAAAATTTTAATATCAATACAATGAGGAGGAGAATAAAATTTTAACTACCAATTAAACAGTAGTTAAAAAGTCGTAGATAATTCTTTTTTATTCCAGCATTTTTTGCCTTTCTAAGGGCTTTTGGCGGCCGTTAATGGTGGTGTGCTGAGAGGCTCAGATGACACGTGGTTGTATGATTTTTTAAAGTTCTTGGTATTGCATTGTGTATGTTGCCAAATTTTCGAGTGATCTTATATTTAGGGATGGCAAAAGAACTCGTACCCGCGGGCCCCGTCCCGAACCCAAATCCAGTCAATGATTTGATTGGATTTGGGTTCGGGTTCGGGCGCCACCCGATATTTCGGGTTCGGATTTGAGTAGATCAAAACCCACACCCGAACCCCCACCCGTTTATATATGTAATTACAAAATTATCCTTGAATATATAAATTTTAGTTGTAATTTGAATGTTTGTGTTTGAATTTCTTTCGAAGACTCTGAAGATTATAATTTTAGTTGTAATTTAATTTTTATTTTGGATCATTATGTTACCATGCTTGTGTTTGAATTTCTTAAAAGTCTATGTTGTAATGTTGTAGACGTTAATTTCAATATTGAAGACCATAATTTTTTATTTTTGTTGAACTTGTTGTCTTTTTTCCTTTTCTAGCTTCGGGTTTCGGGTTCGGGTGAAAAAACCCGAAACCATCGGGCAAGGGCACGGGTGAGATTTTGACACCCAAAAGCCCCTTTGGGTTCGGGTATACCCGATATTTTGAGTTCGGGTTTGGGTAGTGTCAAACCCACACCCGATCCTACTCGTTGTCATCCCTACTTATATTTAACTCGAGCAACGTTTTGTGAAGGTAGAGTTGTAAAATTAATAAGGAAATTTTTTTACCACATGTATCTAACTTATTGAACCAATAATTTAGTTTGAGAGTAAGTTTTGACAAATTTTCTCTAAGTCATAGTTATAAGAATCAAAGTATGATCATCTCTAACTAAATCATTAAATTCAAGTGGTTAATAAACTCCACCAAAAAAACGGATTTTGGGAGAATCCGAGTTCGATTCCCTCATAGAAACAATTTATTAAATAGATTTTACTTACTGTGTTATTTAATTGATTGTTCAGTTAAATATAGATTGTTCGGGTTCGGGGTCTTGGGAATTTCTTTTCTTCCAAAAAGAAAATAACAAACGTTGTTATTTATTCATTTCTTTTTTGACAGTATATCATATGGCAAAAAAATGAAATGAAAGAATGACGTAGGAGTGGGAAACCAGTGTAGAAGATATTTATGGAGAATTGAACGGTGGAGAGTGAGTCACCAACTGAGGAAGCAATAAGAGGAGGCCATCACATACATTCATGTGATGTGCATGCATCACATTCAGTAGTGTACTGTAGGAGGCAGGCAGCAGCATATGAGTGAGTGAGTATAGTAGCATCATGCACTTGTTTGTTTCTCACAAAGTGTTAGTAAAAGTTAAAACCCCATTCCCTGTCATCAATCACCCTAAAAATTATGCCTAAATAAGGCTTGCGTCCATCCCTCTCTAGCTATGATGATCTTTACAAGACCATGTATCTCTACTTCATTGGATTTGTATTTAAAAAAATGTTGTTTACAAATATAGGAGTAGTTAAAAATATCATGTATAATAATGTTGTTTCTTCAACGTAGTATTTAAAAGAATGAACTTTAAACTTAGGGGAGTACCGACGCGCTTTATTTTTTACATTATATTCATATGTAAATAATAAATCATATATTAAAAAGTGTTTATATACTAGTATGTATATTGTGTATATAAAGCTGACTAATAAATCCTGTATATAAATTTACAATTTTGATTTTTGGCAAGGAAAAATTTTGGTTAAGAGTTTCATATTATGGGCGCGCTTGTTTCGGATATTTTTAAGAAAAAAATTATTTTTTTATAAGAAAAATCACTTTTATTATTTTAATTGTGTTTGTTATAGATTTTAAAAATGTATCTTTAAATTTTTTCAAAACAATCTATTTTTTTTAAAGCTTAAACAAACGCACCTTATATTATGGTAACTAAAAATAAATACTTCCTCCGTCCCTAGATATAAGACCCTATTTGACCACTGCACGTACGCCAATGCATAATTTTGATCACAAATATCTTTAATTATCTAATAGTAAAAATTATAAAAACTTGATATTTTGAAAGTACTCATCAAAACAAATCAAACAAGATCTTATATGCTAATATTTACATTTATATATTATTAAAAAAATACGGTCAAAACATGATAAGTGAATATTAATTATTTTATATATATAACGTCAAAAAAAGTTAATGTTTTGGTATATATATGTTGTTCTTGTAGTTCATTCATATTGTTTATTATTGACATCAACAAAAATTAATGATATAATATCCTCATAAAATCAATTATATTTAATTTATTAAGTAGTAAATACTACTTAAAGTATTTTCTTTTCATCAAAAAGACTTCAAGTATAGTTAAAAAATTAATAAGTAAATTTTCATAACAGTTTTCACATCATATATAATATAAATGCACGAAATGATCGTTTCGATTTGCCAAATGTATGTCATATAATTTATTTAGTATTTAATTTAATTTATTTAATATATGAGAGTTGTATTGAATGGGAAAGGTATGGGTGGACCGCCACAAGAGATGAAGAACAAACAATGATATAATATGGGACCATGTATATATGCTGCACTGCACCCAGCAGCCTGCCTTATTTGAAGGATGCATGCTCCTTATCTGAAGGATGCATGCCCCAAGCAGTAAGGTTTATGTGTGAGAGGAGAGAAAAACATAAGAAAAAATATATTGAAGAGAGATGATAGAGAAATATTCACAGATAGATGAATTTATTTTGCACAACAAAAATTATGACTATTATTTTTCGCGGTGAATTCGGCAAAATCATGTTCATTTTTTACGGTCATTTTTTTTTTTATTAATATAAAATAATTTGACTTTTTATGTTTTTTAGTGAAAAATTAATAAATATATTTTTATAAAACAATATTAATGTATGTAAAATATCTAACTATAGTACTATTAAGAGACAAAAAAGAAGTAAAAAGTGTCTCATAATTAATTACAGATGGAGTATTATTCATGAAACTCAATTAACGTGTCCTATAATCATTGTTTTTGTTTACAAATTTTGCAACATGCAAATGACTTCCACATACATCCAAGGCTTGCTATGTCAGATGAAAGTGAAACTGCATCCCTTAGAAGAGGAGGAAGCGAGAAAAGTGAAATTTAAGAGAGAAATAAAGAGTTGGGAGAAGGAAAGCATAAAAGAGTAATTAAGAGTTCTTTTTTTTGGTACATAGTAATTAAGAGTTGTATATTAAAGGGGGGAGAACTTAAAGATATATTTATAAGTGAATGTCGTTTTTATTTTACAAGTTAATTTTATAATGTTGAATTAAATTCAATTTAAAATTCTAAATGAGAATTTACTTTATAAATTAGTATTGTAAGATTGAATTAATGTAAGTCAAAAATTCTAAGAGCAATCATAGACGTTGGTAATTTCTTGTCACATGAGATAAAACTAAGGATATATGAGTTATAGTAGTTTAATTGGTTCAACCATAAGTTTAAAAAACAAACTGTAAGGAAATTCAATCCTATGATTCAATTCTAAGAAATTAAGAATAATACGTAATTAAATCAACCTTAACCCACTTGAATTAATCTAGTGATATTGGTTTGGGTCTTTGGAATGCACTTCTTACAAGGTCTCAGTTTCGATTCTCACTGATGTCAATTTTGGTGGGCCAGTGGTGTTGGTTTAGGTCTTTAGAGTATGCTCCTCACAAAGTCTCAGACATTAAATGGAATCCCCGTAAATGAACGGTAAAATTAGTCCCTTCAAATTAGTCGATCCTTAAATAGATACTGAACTTTAAAAAAAATAAAATTAATCCACCTTAGTTCGATTCTAACAACACTTAAATACATTGTATCACAATGATATGATTTGTGAGAATCATTAGCGAACTATTAAAATTTTGTGTAATGAGTAGTATCCCACCATTAATGAAAGAAAGCATTTGTTACAACACATTTGAAGCAAATAAGAACCGTAGAAGTTCACATCAAAATTTAATTGACATAGCATAGCATAGCAGGGAATGAAAATGACATGATGTGTTTGTCTGTTAATGGGATTCCCATGTGTAAAAAATAATGTACACACCTACATTACAATACATACTTGGACTATATCAATGAATCTATTTTTCTATACTATGGTACCATGCCAAATCAACATTTATTAGTATTATTATATAGTTTTTTGGAAATTGATCTTTACCAAAAAATCTCAAGATTTCTCGTGAGCAGAGAGAGAGAGAGAGAGAGAGGTCTTGGTCTTGCTCACTCCAATAAAGGCAACTCCCTTTCCTTCATCACCACTCTGAGATCACAAACATTGCTTCTTTCTTAGTACTCTCTCTAATCATTCATTTTAGATTCACATTCTTCATCTTCTTTCTTTTCATTCCCATTATTAGTTGACCTTTCACTACCACTACCATTCAATTCATTGACTCTGTCTCATCCTCTTCTTTACCTTCAAAACAGTTTAATTAGTTTCTTGAGGTCACTGCAATGGCGTCTTCTGGTTGTGTGACCTTCAAAGCCAACACCCATTTTCCAAAATCTAAAAAAGGTTCCTTCTTTGGAGAAAGAATCAAAGGAAGCTTCAATAACACTAACTGGGTCACGGATCACTTGAATAAAAGGTTCACAACTCAGAAAAATGTCAAGAACGTTGCTTTATCTGCTATTCTTACTTCAGATGACCCTAAAGATTCCCTGGTAAGCTCAATTTCAACCTTCCCTTCACTTTTTGCTTCACAACTTTCTAATTCTGAAAAAAATACTTTGAATCTTGATCATTATATGACATAATTGTAAAGTTGGGTACTAAGTAGTGTTTTATTTTATTTTACTTTGTTTATGTATATTATTTGGCTACATTTTTATTTGGTATATGATTATGATTGTTTTGAATTTCAGAACTTGCAAGTGCCTTCATTTCTGAGAATAAGGGCTGATCCAAAAAATGTTATTTCTATTGTATTGGGAGGAGGACAAGGGGCACATCTATATCCTCTCACCAAAAGAGCTGCAACACCTGCGGTAAGTGAGTCTTATGTTATTATCTATGAAGCACAGACGCCGGACACGACACGGAAAAATATTTTAAGAATGATATAATGCAATGTAATTGTAAGTGTCAGGTGTCGTATCGGTGTCGGGCACCACCGTGACACGCCTAAGCTAACGAGTGTCCGTATACTCAATTGTTGTGTAAATCCTAACATTTTGGTGTTCTTTGTTGTGAATTTTGATGATGTTTTGTTTATTATGTCTTTTAAGGTTCCTGTTGGAGGGTGCTATAGGCTTATAGACATTCCAATGAGCAACTGTATCAATAGTGGCATCAACAAAATATTTGTGTTAACACAGTTCAATTCTGCTTCCCTTAACCGTCACATCGCCCGCACCTATTTTGGAAATGGCGTCAACTTTGGGGATGGATTTGTGGAGGTAATTAGGCACCACCATCATGAAAATGGGTGGAAATTAGTTTTTTTCTCCTCTCCTTTTTATTATTAATTAGATATTCGTACAATGCATTTTGAGATGAACATGACAGTTGCTAATAACATCCGACAAAAGAAATAAAACTTAAGTAATTTGGTTTGCATAAAATGAATAAATAAGCCTTTTATTGGTTGGCTGTTGCCGATTGACAGTGAAATACAATCCACTGGACGAGATTCTATTTTTTCATCAATAGGTCCTATTCATGATTCATGATGGTTAATTAAAGTGAATCTAAATTCCTAATAGGTTCTGGCGGCGACACAAACACCAGGAGAGGCCGGAAATAAGTGGTTTCAAGGAACTGCAGATGCTGTGAGGCAATTTACCTGGATATTTGAGGTTGGTAAATGAACATTCCTCCCTATTTTCTATTAATAGAACTTTTTGATTTTCAGCTTGTAATCAAGTAATATATTCTTTGTGGTAGGATGCCAAGAATATAAACGTCGACAATGTATTGATCTTGGCGGGCGATCATTTATACCGAATGGATTACATGGACCTTGTGCAGGTATACAGTGTAACTGTTTTGTAGAATGGGTTGTTTCTTCATTTCATTTTCTATAGTTGTCTGATCCATCTATAACAAATAAACAGAGTCATGTTGATAGAAATGCCGATATTACAATTTCATGTGCTGCTGTGGGTGACAGGTGAGTTCAATCTTATGATAGAATGTTATCTTTTTGTTGCTTGATATCATACTGTTATCCTGCTTAGACACAAATCTTACATATTTAATTGCCTGGTTTTTCAGTCGTGCATCAGATTATGGGTTGGTCAAGGTAGATGACAGAGGGAACATCATCCAATTTTCAGAAAAACCAAAAGGAGCTGATCTGAAAGCTATGGTAACTCACAACATAATAACGTTAATGATTATACCTTTCTGTTTTCTTGTTATCTGGTAATTTTGGTGAGACTGTTCACTATCAGAAACCAAAAATAAAATTGATCATCCTCATTTTGCAGCAAGTAGATACCTCCCGTCTTGGGTTGTCACCACAAGATGCATTGAAGTCACCATATATTGCATCTATGGGGGTTTATGTATTCAAGAAAGATGTTTTACTCAAGCTTCTGAAATGGAGATATCCTACCTCTAATGACTTTGGATCCGAAATCATTCCTTCAGCTATCAGGGAACACAATGTTCAAGTAAGAGGAATTCCAATAAATATATCTACTTACTAATGTTTTTATCTATTTAAGGAATTAATAACACCTATAACAGAGGTACCAATAAATAAATAAAATATCTATTGTCTTACAGGCATATTTTTTCGGAGACTACTGGGAAGATATCGGAACAATAAAATCCTTTTACGATGCTAACCTTGCTCTTACTAAAGAGGTAGGTGCTAGAAAGTTTTGGTGTTCTTGTTCAATTTAGTTGATTGAAACTAATATCTGCTCTCTGCTACTCTCATACAGAGTCCAAAGTTTGAGTTTTATGATCCAAAGACACCGATTTTCACATCTCCAGGATTCCTACCACCAACAAAGATTGACAACTCACGGGTACGATAATCTATCTACCTATCTATCTTGTAGCATGCTAGTATGTCGTAACGTCATGTCTTGCTTATTTGTCTGTGTTGCTGCTTTCATTTTGATGGTAGGTTGTGGATGCCATTATCTCCCATGGATGTTTCTTGAGAGAATGTACAATCAACCACTCCATTGTTGGTGAAAGATCACGTTTAGATTATGGTGTTGAGCTTCAGGTAAACTACCCTATATTCTAGACTCGATATTCCAAATCGCCTCATTAAATGGTTAATCCTAACTAAAAATAAAATAACCTTTTACAGGACACTGTAATGATGGGAGCAGACTATTACCAAACTGAATCCGAAATTGCTTCTCTACTTGCAGAAGGGAAGGTCCCGATTGGGATTGGAAGGAATACCAAAATTAAGTAAGTAACTCTCATGATAGATAAAGAATTTTCATTTTCGCTTACTAAATTTATTTATTATTGTCAACTTACGGTTTGTATCTTTGTCAAAGGAACTGTATTATTGACAAGAATGCAAAGATCGGGAAAGATGTCATCATTGCTAACAAAGATGTAAGCATAAATATCAGCTAGTAGTTTTCTGATCCAATCAATATATTTGTGTAGCACAGATCGTAAATATTTCTATTTATGCATGCTTATAAACTTGAATGCTTTATGTTGTAGGGTGTTCAAGAAGCAGATAGATCAGCAGATGGCTTCTACATTCGATCAGGAATCACAATTGTAATGGAGAAGGCAACAATAGAAGATGGAACTGTCATATAAACAATGGTTAGTGGTTATTTCAAGAGCTGGTTTCCCTAAGGCACCGGAAGAAGCATTATGAGGAACATTCTGTCCCATCTTTGGGGGGCGGAATGGTAACTGTTGCAAAATGCTATGTTGAATAGAGAAAGCGGCGCGTGTAAAATAGGAGCTCTCCTACTACTACATGTAAAAATAGAATGAATGAGTGAATAAACTATTGAAAGTAAAGTTGCATAAAAGTAAAATAAATTGAAGGGTTGAGCATGTGAGCTGTGAAGTTTCCATATCCCCTGCCTTGCAACTGCATAGGACTCCTTTTAAATTATTGTATCAATGAATTATTATTTTGAATGGTGGTAATAAGGAATATAATCAATTGTTGCTCCAAGTAACATCATAAATGTTTAGTATTACTCCGCCGATTCTAAATGCAAAATGCTTTGCTCACTACAACTCGATATATAAACTAATTTGGATTTCTATGCATTCAAGTAGTCCGCATCTCGAACCCTTTGGATCCGGATTGCATGGTGGAGCTATTGGATCGAGATTGCACGACTTTAAGTTTATGCTTGATAAATCAGCTTGATCTAATGACTTTTGAGTTGCTGACTACTTGAATGCATGAAAATTGTGACAAACAATCTATTCATAAACAAAGGTTGTTCACTCTTTTCAATTCTGCTCATATGCATCATCTTCCTGTTTATAAGCTCATACACACTTTTGCAATCATCTTTATTTATTTATTTATTTATGATACTTATGCAATCATCTGATATACGAGCATTATTATTGTGTGACATTAAAATGAAATATGATTGGATAGTCATGTAATTTTTTTTATATCCTCACTCCTGATCCCTCAAACTCTTTAATGTGTGTTGTAACAAAAAATAAATAAAAAAGTACAAATGTGTATACGATGAAAAGAGCTTGAAAAGGTAAAAAAAACTATGTCAATGCATGATTGCAAGATCAATTTATTGAGATATTGACACGTAGAAATTCTTGAATTTTTTCCACGAGTCACAAGGGCCTAAGTTAGTACTTAGTAGAGAGAGAGAGGTAGAAATAAACTTAAAATTGTGTATGAATTAAACTGAAATAAGAAGAAGAAACGAAAAAAATGCAATCTAGAGAAATAAAAGATGGTGGTTTAGTAGCTGAGAAAAAGAAAGAAGATAATGATTATGGCTCTTCCCTCCAACAATCTCTTGATCACATATCCATTACTTCAATATCTGGCATAAACAATTCACTTGGTACGTTACTATACTACTTTTTACAATATTTAGTTTATTAACAACGTTGTTTTGTGATTCAACACCCTCCAACGTTGTTTTGTTCCTTTCTTATGTTAAGTGTTGGAAATAAAAGCTGGAGACACTATAAGGAATGCAATTCATATGTTATACGAAAAGGACACGTTTGGTGCTGTCATTGTAGATGTCTTAGACACTGAAACAGCCGGCATTAGACATTCTGATCGCTATATTGGTTTCATTGCTTTTCCAAACATGGTTCTTTGGTGTCTTGAGGTATATATATTTAAAAGATTCTTTATAACTTTATATATTCAAATGACACACATAGCATTCTCATTGAGCATTTTATTATTTTCAAGAAATATGAAAATATAAGGGAAGATGCCACTGATAATATTCATCTCAAGGATATAGAGAATGATGGCTTATTCTCCATCTTGGACCGGATCCCTCAGATTGGCCAAACCAAGGTTTAATTTCCATGTATTGTAGGTGTTATTTGTGCTGTTCACAAATTATAATGTGCCGCATGAATTCCATAGTTCGTGTGTTGAATTATAATTAGAGAAAATTAAAAACAACAAATTAAAATGGACCTAAGTTTTGTGTTATTCGTTACTAGGTTGGCGAGTTGGCAAAGTCTTTCCTATGGGAACCCTTTCTCCCAGTACACTTGAATGACACAATTTTGCATGCACTGCTACTTCTTTCTAAGCATAAGCTGCAAGTTTTGCCTGTCATACAACAACCTAATGCTGCACTTGTCGGTTTCATTACACAGGTATCTGTTGATTTATTCAGGATGAGTATTGTATTTTCTTTTATGTTAGAATGCCTTAGTCGAACTACTTCTTCAATCAAGCGAACTAGAGTGGTTTGATGATATTGCAGACAAGAACTTGTCATAATTCCGGTATTTAATATCTTATGTTTTAGTACATATTATAGACTACATGCCTCAATTGGTTAATTTTTTTCAAATTAATTGGCTATGTGGTATGTTGCTCTATGGCTTTGACCCTTTATGTAATTCCACAGATTTGAAGGCCAAGAATATCCTAGTTGTGTATTTGGCGACCAAACTGTTGCAGATTCTTTGAAATTGCTCTGGAAGAACCAAACTTGTGCAGTTGCAGTTCTTGATAGACAAACCAAGAAGCTCCTTGGTAATGTGAGGAAGAGTGACATTTATAATTTTGTAAAGAATGATGACCTCCTTAGAAATAGAAAGTAAGTTATCTACTCACTCTTTGCCTTCAGCCTATGAATATATAGATATATGAAATAGAGTTTAATTTTAGAAGTAGTTATGATGAACAATGTAAACTTTTTTCCAACTCACGGTGTATATGAATTAAATTCTATGAATAATGGGCTAATTCCAGCAACAATATTGAATTAACAACATCAATGTGACTATTATGACAAAGATACACGTTTCCATGCGATGACAGGATTTTAACTGTCAAAGAATTTGTTCGCACAGAGACCGACAAGACAAACACTGAACCAACCATTGAGCATGGTCATAGTGCTGATCACATGGCAGGAAGTCTCCACTTGAAAAACAGCTTCACACCAAGAATGGATTCACCGGTAACCAACAAGAAAAACGACACACTGAAGCAAATAATGGAGCATATGACAGAGACTAATAGCAGTTTTAGTTTTCTGATGAATGATATTGAACAAGTTACTGGTTTGATAACAGTGAGAGATATAATTCTACAGTTTGCACCTCCATGTGTGAATTCTAGTATTGGTGGTGGTGGATTTTTTGAATTGGCTTTGGAGCAAAGTGGATGTCACATTAGTAATGGAACTATCATTCGTAATTATTGATCAAGGTATGCGTGCCAACGACAAACACAGAGAAACTATTCAGAAAATGACAGTCAAGACGATCTTAATTGTTGGTAAAAATCAGATGGTTGAAACTGATTTATTAAATTTACAATGTAGTCGTCCAATCTCATGTATAGCACTGACACTATCATTTTTCTTATTTATAATACTAACTAGGCATCATTAACTTCTAATCTTTGTCAAAGATGGCTTCGGAATCGGATCGTCTGAGAATTTATTACATGCATATTGTTTTGAATCTCAGACAAACTGATTAAGGAACTCATCTACAGTAGTGTATTTCACATCAGGATAGAGATTTGTAGCTTCTACTCCAAATGCTGCGTCAATTTCGAAGTTAGTATGATCCCCTTTTATATACGCAGAATAAGCAATCGACAGCATCATATTTAAGGGAGGCGACGACTCTGAAACAAACAAAGTTAAACAAGTTAGTTATCAGTGTTTCTATATATTCAGATTAAATTACTATGAACAACAAAGATCAGTTATACTAACCTTGAATTTGCTTCAGAAGCTGTTCCTCTGGAACATAGATTCTTTCAAGAGTTTTACCTATCTTCTTCTCCCATAGAGAAACCAGATCATTAAAAGACAAGACATTAGCTTGTGGTCTAATATACAGAATTTTCTTCAATGTTCTTGGATCATCAACAGCTTTAATTGTATAAGTAGCAATATCCTCTTCCTTATTAAAAACAACTGTTAATCAACCAAACAAAAATTACTATTAGTTAGAAGTTAGAACAATGAGTGAGTAAAGTATTTCAATACTAAACTGTATAATCTCTAGTTTTCATTCACCTTTGGGGTTTCCATCTCCTAAGATAACAACTTTATCTCTTGGTGGAGCTGTAGCTCCTCCATGTTGTGACAAAGAAGGTAGGAAGTAAGCAGCAAAGAAGTTGTTTGACACATAAGTGTAAGGAATTCCTTCGGCCTCAATGATGCGCCTAATTCTAGCTTTAGTGGCATATGCACTCTTTGCTGGTTCAACTGTATGACTCCGGTCCACATCGTTTCCAAATTCAGAAGGAAAGAACCTCTATAAACAAGATCACATTTCTGATTAATTATATGACAATTAAAGTAATGAAAATATTTTAGAGTTATAGAATGTACCTTAACATTTCCTGCTTCTTTGATGGCAGAAATGATCCTATCTTGATCAGAAAGCAGGGAGCGAGCCACAGTAGAAATGACAACATCGACCTGTTTTATCGCCTTAACCAAACTTTGATGATCATATAAGTCTCCCTGCATATAAAAAGCTTATATGATATGATATCATATCTTTGTTAATATTAGTGACAGAAAAAATGGAATAGGATTTGACTTACAACAATAAGATTGACAGATGATTGCTTGAATTTGTTGATGATGGATAATTTAGCAGGGTTGGAAAGAGTTGACTCCCGGGTTAGAACGAAGGTTGGGTGGCCAGCTTTGACGCTGGCTTCCGCAATGAATCTTCCGATGTAACCAGTGCCACCAATCAATAGAATCTTGCTCCCTGCCATCACAATTCACAAAATCAAAGTAGTAAAATATATGGTATGTAGAAGACTATAAGTGTTTCTTGCAGTTGTTGTAGTGTGCTTGTTGTTCTTTTATATCTAGTTTGCAAGTTGTGTTCAGATAAACCACTGACTGCATTTCAACATAAAACTTTGACTTTGATTCCCTCCATCCAAGATTAAACACAAAACTAAATTAACTCTGGTTGACACAAATATTGAGTAATAAAGATGGAAATTTGTGTGAAAAATACTCAATATTAATAATATGTCCTGATCCCATCCAAATAAATTAGAGTAGCAGCATATTGTGCAGGGTCAAGATGCTCATTCATCCACATGATTGTGATCTACTATTATAGTAGGCTACAAAATGGTCCCACATGACCTAAACAAAGGTTCAATAAACAGCTACCCATTTGTTTCTAGAAACACAATTAAATATTACCCTGGTGAAATAGCATATATATAATCTTGTGTATTTTTTTTTCTTTTTAAGTAGTCCGATGATTAGAAATTCCAGATGAATAAATTTAGAAACTAAATTAGATTTAAACTTCAATTCTTACACATATAATACAATATTCTTACAACTGAGTTATATTTACATGTTATGATTTAATGTTACATATTACTACTATATATATAAGACAGAAAATAAAATGATTGAAATCTACAATAGTTGAACACGACAATTTTAAGACAAAACCATGGTAAATACAAAGTTCCACCAACCAACAAAGAACTAAATTATATTCTAATCACTTATATTCTGATCAACCTCAACTCTTCTATTCATTCAATATAGAACAAATAACTTTAACGTTTTATCTTCACTTAAAATTTTAAGATAAAATTATCAAACAAAAAAAAAAACATAAGATATTAAGCTTACGTGTTTATCACTTATATTTGCTTAATCTTAACTCTTCCATCAAAAAGTAAAAATAATATCCATTTGAGTAGAGATAATCAGAACAGAAGAAGAAAAAAAAAAGCAAAGAGTTGAAAAAGTAAATGGAAACAGTGATGGAAGATGTTGAAGAATACAACTACAGAGAAGTGAAGCTTCCATCTCTGATTCCAATAGTAGCTGAGCCAGAGCTTGAAAGAGAAACAGGGGAAAGGAGAAGAGGAAGGGACATAGTGTTAGGCATAGATCATGGTCCAAACAGTAAACATGCTTTTGATTGGACTCTAATTCATCTATGCAGACTCGCTGATACTATCCACCTTGTTCATGCTGTTTCTGGTCTCTGCTCACTTCCTTTACTTCCTTTACTTTCTTTCTTTCTTCTTTAAATTTATTTTGTTGAATATAAAATATAGGAAATATTTTGCAGATGTGAAGAACCAAGTTGTGTACGACTTGACTCAGGGGCTAATGGAGAAATTAGCGGTTGAGGCTTTCGAAGTAGCAATGGTTAGTTAGTGTCTCTATGTTTTTATTTTATCAAGTTTTATTTCTAATATTATTCAATTTCACGAATAAAATTGGATAAAGTTTGAGTTGTTCAATTTGACTCAAAAATGGACATGAATTCAAATCATTAAGCAAAATTTGTCAATTTGTGTTTGATTTATGGAGTAGTCCATTCAAGAAATAGTAAATCAAAATTAATATTCTGCTGCCAAGTTGAGAATTATTCTTATATTAAGTTTAATAGTTTAAGCCTATGTTTGGTATCACCGGCGAGTAGATTTTGAAAAATCACGCTAGATTACCGTAATTCTGCCATAAGATACACATCCACTAATAGATGTCAAACTAGTTAGGAAAAGTAAAAATTTAAACCCTTGACAAAGCTTATGAATCTAATCAATCTATGATGTGAAAATAGGTGAAAACAGTAGCTAGGATAGTAGAAGGTGATCCAGGTAAAGTAATTTGCAAAGAAGCTGAGAGGATTAAACCTGCAGCTGTGGTTCTGGGGACCAGAGGCAGAACCTTGTTTCAAAGGTGTGTATGTATCTGTCTCTCACTTTCTCTAAACCGTGCACTTATATATCCATTATATATTCTGATGCATTATGTTGGTATATGTTTGTTTTTAACTTCAGCGTGCTGCAAGGAAGTGTTGGTGAGTACTGCTTTCACCGTTGTAAAGCAGCACCTGTTGTCATTGTTCCTGGAAAAGGTTCTCGCTCATTTCTAACCTTTTATTTTGTTTTTGTCATTTTTTGCTGCCTCAATTTTAGAATATTGAAGGAGTTTTGTTTCTTTGATTCACAGATGCTGGTGATGCGTCGATCCTCTAGTCGATTTGCGTTGTGTTCTGTAAAAATCTGCATTGTTTTGTAACAGTAAAGTAATGTATCTAACTTAATATGTTGTGATTTGTTTCTTACCCACTTGCCCTTTTAGATATTCATGGCCGTTTTACTTCGTTTTGCAAGTGATTGTAGAATATTATTTTCTTGTATGTAACCATTGTTTGGTTGATTGTGTTCACTTTTTTTTATTTTTATAAAAAGAATATCAGTTTGTAATTTGTAGCATGCATTGGGTTATGAGCATGGCCTAAAACATGGAATGATCATTCATAATATTGGGTTATGACAAGTGACTTTGATATCATATTTTTACTCAAAATATTAAGATATTTGATATATGGATTATCCCACTTATATGATATTCAATATCTATTTTTTTTCATCTAATGTAAAACTCATACCGACTTTCAACATTGTGCCACGAGGAACGACATTCACTTAATTTGAAAGTACTCAAATTGTAAAATATAATTGGATAATTTTGCAAACATTTTTTTACAGCAAGCAACAATAGTAACTTTAAAAAGTGTTTCATTGATATTTCATAAACATTACTGGCTTTTATTGTCAAAGTCGACTTTGGATAATAAGTTTTTTTTTATCTTTCTATAAGCCATTTTGGAGGCCAAATTTAATTGGGCTGAAATGTGATAGACCGATGGTGAATCAGACACCTCAAATATCAAAGTCTTGTTGCTCTAAGGGTTTTGGTAGAGCAAATTTTATCCGAAGATAACTTCCGATAGTGTAAATTTTATCAGATGATATTTTTTGGTAAAGTAAATCTTATTGGGAGATGTATTTCGGTAGTGCTTTTTTTAGTGTGAGCAAGTCACGAGGTGAAGAGCAGCCGTCAAAACTTAAAAACAATTTGGGCAAAAAAAAATCATTATAAGGCCTATTAAGTAGTAAAAGCCCAAGAGGCCAAGCCCAAGTTTATGCTTTAGGTCTTTGATTTTGTTGGGTAGTCCCTTTGATGTTGTAAATGGAAAATTGCTCTTCTAGCCCCTTGAGTTTCTCCTAAACCCCCCAAAAACCCCAAATTACCCTCAATTTTAGACTCAGGTTTGGTTCGTTTTCTACGATATGAACACGCCTAACTTCGTATCCTAAAACACGTACACGCCTATCTTCGTTTTCTACAATACGATGCGAAGAGTGTTGTTGTTATTTCATAGAAATCCAGAAACTGAAATTGCAGCTGCAATAGGAATGGGTTAGTTAAAGTTACATGCCATTTTGAAGGGTTTCAACCCAAAATCCGTCAAATTCACTAAACTTCAACAATTTTTCTTGCATCAAACTTCATGACAACAATTTCTACTCTACAAGTAAGTGTTGTATACCTATCCAATTTTTTATTTTATAGAAATTGATAATTTTAGGGTTTGTGAAATTGATAGTTTTTATGGAAATTGATACGGTTAAAATTACTTTAATATTGTGCAGTGCCTTTATGTTGAAAGTTTTTGGCATTCATAATAAAATTGCCGTATACCTCTGGATATAGTTTAAGCATTTTATTTTAATAAATTATAGTTTAAGCAGTTAGTGCCGGTGCCTTCATGCTCATTCCCTTTTGCTACTAGTGTAAATAATTAATGTTTGCTTATCTCAGGATTCTGTTATTGGTAGAATTGCATGCTTCTAAAATAAAACACATAATATTCACATAAACCATGTGTGTTAGGTATTACTCACTTTGATAACATAGATTTCTTTTTGTTTATCCACTACAAAAAATACTAGCAATTGCAGCAGATCATTGGCAGCGGTTTGCCAAAAACAGCCGGAAATATTGATAAGCGAATGACTTGCGGCGGTTGAATCCGACAGCCGTAAGTCTTTTGGCATACCCACGGGTCGGTTGTATTGTTAAACCGGCGGGTCTGAACCAAAAGACCGTGCGTGCCTTCAATTCCCTTTGTTTTTTTTATACTAAATCGTTCCCTTTGTTTTATAAAACACAAAATATTTCTGTTTTCTCTGATTAAGGGAACCAAAGGCAGAAACTTGTTTCAAATAAAGACAAATAAGTGTTCTATGATTAAACCCTATGTTTGTTGCTCTTGATTAAATTAGCTTTGATTTGACAATAAGTCTTGTTTGACAGTGTTACCAACATCAAAGTGGGCGTAGAAGAAGAGTGTTCTAAATAAGGATGGTTAAAGGATATCTTTGTTGACAAGTAAGTTTATAGCACTCATACATGCTACACTATTGCTTGTTTTATTAGGAATTTCAGAACAAAAACCTAACTCGTAAATTAATATTTTACTTGAACAACACCTAACTTGTTTAAGTTTGCTAAATTTAGTACTACTTTCTATATGCTGTATGTTCTATTGTGCATTGTGCTTTATACTTTTCATTCGAAATTTGTTACACTTCAAAACATGTGTTTGTAAGCAATATGGTAAATTCTGCCTTTTTTTTCTTCATGCATTCTACGTGCTAGGTTGAATCATACAAAATGATAATAGAATGTTGATTAGATTATGCTTGACAAAACGTCTAAATGATTTTTTTGTGGTTATAGGAATGACAAACAATGTTGGAAGATAACAGTTAGGAAGAGAAAATGCAGTACACGTTTCTGCGTGTATAGAGAGTGTGCGGCCAATGCTCCCGAGCCGAGTCGTCGTACGGGAAGAGGAGTTGCTCGAAATGAGCCTGAACATCAATATGAAGCGTTCCCCAATCAAAAGCTGCTGACGTGTGTAACGAAAATGTTTACATAGAGTTTGAGCCGGTTACTATTTATCAAGTGAGGCAAAAGCGGAGGAACCCCGTGCCCGGCGGTTTAGGTGCAAGTCGCAGCGGTTCAAGTTCAAGTCTCGGTTACTATTTCACATTTTATAATACGAAATGTGCATTCCTATTTTACAGGACGAAATAGATGCTTGTTTCGTATCCTATAATGTAAAATCCTGTATGAATCAATTTTTTACAATTATTATGACAATGTGTATGACAATTTATATACCAATGTATATGTGTCATTTTGTATGCGAATGTGTATGCCAATTTATATGCAAAAAAACATGATATTTTAAACTCAAAAACAATTTTGCATCCTATAATGCAAAACGCAGGTTTACGGATCTCCTCAAAAAATTCAAAAAATAAACGGTTTAAAACACACATTATCTCTTCTATAACTCGAAATAGGTGTAGGATCATCAAAATGAGTGAAAAAATGTTCATTTCAAGTTTGAAAACACCAAAATCGCCTAAAAAATTGCAACTTTTCATATAAAAGGGGTTTCGTATTTTACGAAACGAAATTACGTGTGTTCGCATCCTAAAATACGAAATGTCAAGTCATTTCGCATTCTAAAATACGAAATGTCAAACCATTTCGCATCCTATAATGCGAATTGTAGAAAAGAAAAAAACAGTTCATTTTATCACTTTATATGCGTTTTATATGTTATACGTGTTCGTATCCTATAATACGAATCATAATTCATTTCGTATTGTAAAATGCGAAGGGTATTTTCGTCAACTTGGGGGGCCTGAGAGCATTTTAAGGGGCCTAATGAGCAATTTTCTTGTAAATGGGTCTCATACAACCAGTAGTAAAGTATAAACGGGCTTCATAAGAAGGAAAGTTCGTATTTAGTTATCTTTAAGTTTTATAGCTACTAGCTCTCCCTCATAATTTACATTTATTCTACATAATAATATAATATACATGATCTATTACTAATAAAGTAGTGTTATCCTTTAGTCAAAAAAAAAAGTAGAGTTATCCAATACTATATTTTTTAAATTTGCATGAAATTTTGTAAATACTATAATACTCCTACTTCATAAGAAATTTCAATCTAGTGGGATTGATTAATTTCACATTCTATGAAAAATAATTGAGTGATATAATAGGTGTACCAAATTTATAACGATGTCAATTGATCCTATTTTAAGAATGTATGTGGATCAAATATTCATACTGAAAATCTGATCCAGCATGGGCCAATTTAGAATTTTTCGAAAAAGAATGAGACACAACACAAAGGTGGAAGTTAACATTGATTTTTTGCTTTCTGAAATTATTTTATAATATTTCATGTTGATAGCAAAGGAATCTGTGTTGATTTTATTTAATAAATGTTGAAGTGGCCAAACAGCCCCCCATGTGATTGAAAGGATAGAAAGAAGAAGAAATTGTGATATAAAGCTAAAAATGGGCCAATTGAAAGCAATATGAAATAAAATCTCTCACTATCCTTAGGAACACAGAATCAACAAAATCTTCACTATGAAGGAGACAGGTGCACCGATGTCACAATTATGAATACTTTGAAAATGAAACATGGCTGCGGTACTTGTTACCTTCGAATATTAAAAAAACAGTAGTAGTTCCTTATTAACCGTCGATACAACCAAACTTTGGAATTGTGAAGCTCTTTTCATGCATGTTAGGAATAGGACAACAACACTGGTCTACCTATTATGTTTTATTACGTAGTACTATGTGTTAACATTTTGGGAAGATATATTAGTAAAATGAATAAGAAACTCTTTGAATTGAGATATATATTTTAGCTTATCTTTAAGCATAAATACTTATTATATACTTTTTGAGAGAAATTATGAAAAAAAGTTATAGTATGTGCATAAGTTGTTGTTAGCTTATTTTCAAGGGCTAAAATGACTTATGCTTTTCTTTTACAAAAATAACTGTTTACTTATATAAAATAGATAACTAATAATCGTATACTTACCGAATCTATGAATATCTTGAACCGATTAGATGCATAAGTGCTAGATGTTCAATGAATCTTGATTATAGTAATCAGATAACTGATGACAAAACATGTATATGGAATAAGCTTGGAGACCATCTTAAAATATGTCCTAACATAATTATATATAAAACCAGATTGTCTAATATTCAATTCTAGATTATATCTCATCTAATATGAAACTTTTATCATGTTAATCATATTAATATTATTGAAACTATGAGCAACATGGAAACCTTGATAGTGAGGCTTGGATTTTGGTCCTTGTGGCCCAAAATATATTACTAGCAATGCTATTTCCTTTTCTCGACCGTGACATTTGTCCATGCTATTGTTATTTTAATTTAAGAGGAATGATAACAACATTCTCTTTTTTAAATATTTGCTAATGTTCTCTTATTAACCGGTAGAAATTCATGTGGTCTTACTATTTTATGTGGATTAATTTTCAAAGTGAATGACCCGCATGAATTTTAACTAATTAATTAGAAAGAGAGTGTTAGAGTGTTCAAGAGAGAGAGTATTATTAGCGCTCCTATTAATTTAAAGGCTAAATTGCATTTTTGGCCCCTTATGTTTCACAAACTTGCAATTTTGGCCCCCTAACTTTTAAAATGACATTTTTGACCCCTATGTTTGCCCCCTTTTGCAAGAGACCAATTTTGACATAGTCAACGTTTATGTGTTAAGTTATTTAAGTGACTTATTTGCCACGTCAGCTTCTTTTGCACCTAATAAATAACAAAAAATTAAAGAGCGAGCATGGTTGTTTGAAGATGCATGCGGCAAGCAAACTGTAATTTTATATGATTGCTTGAGTTATTGTTTGCAATGTCTAAATTGTAAAGTTAAAGTTTGAGATGTTGGATCATGGATGACTGCTCACCACTGTCTACAAACCTTGTTACTATTTGCAGTAAATTGAAAGTTTTAGTCCTCATACATGATTATAATGATTTATTTATGTTACTGAATTCTTCAACTTGGACCTTTTTGAATTCAGTGTTGCTAAATGGTTGTAACACTTAGCGCTATTGCATAACAGAAACCGGAATTTGAACGAAGCACTATTGTTCTGTGATACGCTATTTAGTACAAAATATAGTGAAATAGTGGCTGGTTATAACTTATAACACTGTTGTGTAGTGGAATTTGAGCAAACCTATATTTTCCGCAATTCGCAATTGAACACTGCTTGAATTGCTCCATACTCGGTCTTGTTTTCTGTTGCCGAACCTGCACTCCTTTTGTTTCAGTTTAAAATCTGGTCTCATCGTTTAGTTGCAATGTATTGTTAGTTCTTAAATGATGTGGTATGATTTCCAAACCATTTTTTTTTAACCTTTTTCATGTATGTATGAATGTTTTTCTTTGCACTGAGACTGTGCTTTTAAAGGGGGCAAACACAAATAACTTGCCACATAAATGTTGACTAAGTCAAAATTGATCTTTAGTAAAAGGGGGCAAACATAGGGGGCCAAAACTGCCATTTTAAAAGTTAGGGGGCCGAAATCGCAAGTTTATGAAACATAAGGGGCTAAAAGTGCAATTTAGTCTAATTTAAACATTTGATTGATAACTTGGGCGAGGATCTATCCTTTCAATTATAGACACATGAGTAGGAATGATATTTTTGATTGAACTGAATCATAAATATTTTTGTGTACTTCAGAGACAAAATATGATTCTAATAAATTGTAGACATAAAAATGTCTGCCCATAACTCTTCTTTCCACCGCATATTTAGAGCTATGTATTCATCATTCTGTGGCTTACCTATCACTGTCTTAATCATCACCCTCTTATTCTGTCCCCAATTCCTACTTTATCATGGTCCATTATCCCACCTCTTTAATTTCCCTCCACCATGCTCAGTGTTTTCTTTTTACTTTATCCACTTAAATGGATAAGGCTTAATTCAATCACTGAATTTAAGGTTAATTTGGGAGTTCTTACTCCATAGAAAGTGGAATGTTTAGCTTGACACTTTGACTATATATTATTACTTCTCCAATCATTTGGATTTGAAAGTGGCATCCTCAAGATATTTTTAGTGAATTAGTATAATTGAATGTCGTAATCTTTCACCCTCATAGATGCTGTTTATGTTTCATTATATTAATTGGTGACTGAAGTTAACAGGTATTAATTAATATTAATATGATTTTATTCATATTATGGAGTAGTATACAGACAATTAATACACTATGTACTTGAAATGAAAAAAGAATCTTGATAAGAAGCATTTGGAGTAATTAAGCTGATTAATCCAAACCAATGGTCACAGATTTTCTGATCTACATCTCGATCTTTAGATTGCTGCTAGCTTCAACTAGACCTGCATACATGTAAAACAACACTTAGAATTTTTGAAAAATTATAGTCTATAGTATAAATACTTTCATATTTAGTGCTACTTTAACTGTTTTTTCTACCCATTTTTATCTATTTTTTCCTTTCTAACTTCTAATCATATCATATTTCTTTGTTATTCACACAACGGATGAGATGAGTAGTGTGATACCATCATTTTCTCTGATTTTAAGTGGTCTCTAAAATGAGAGATTGTGAATGGCAACCAGAAACAACCCTCAAGTTGTAATCAACTTTGTGCCTTAAGAAAATGATTGACGCTATTGCTGGTCCTAAATGCTTCAATCTTTTCATCCAAGTTGCTAGAGAAATTACAATTTCAAAAAGGGAAACTGATAGCTCCCTCTTATCCAATTTGAAAAACAATTAATTTGTTAAATAAGTGTTTTAATCACCTGATTCGTATTTCATACAACTAATGCATGTTTTATGTCATGCTAATAGTAATAGCCTAATGCTAAAATATTCTTCTGACTCCCTTTAAACTAAACAAAATATCAGAGTCGTTTTGCTACATCGTACTAAAGGTGTGTGTCTGACATGTGTCAATGTCTTATACAAATACGACACTGACATATTTGATCATTTTTATTCTCTCAGATTATGTATGAGTAAAGTAGTGGGAAAGTGGAAACACAAAAAAAACCAGCTGTATAATTGAATGATTTAATAGATCCATTTACAAAAATTAAATTATTTTGATTATTAAAGGTCTTGGTATATTTCTATGCTTGATCAAAATCAGTGAGATGTAATGTCTCCATCATCTAATAAATCCACTATCTTTTGCCTCTACTTTCTACTTTAAAGATAAAAAGCTAATTAAAAAGTGAATTTATGACTAGACATAAATTTTTATCTACCTGTAAATAGCTGAGATTGAGATGGAAAAGAAGCTCTTGCTTGATCAAAACTCATGTTGTAAAGATTTTGAAAATCACCTTCCCATGTTGTAGATGGTAAAATGTGCTACAATAAACACATAAACAAGATTAATATTAATCAAATCCACCAATACATCAAGAACACTAGTATATAGGGACAAAAAAGTTAGAAGAGAGAGTGAACCTACAGAGAAACAAGAAGAATCAATAAAAGTTTCAGGTATAGGTATAGGTACAGGAGCACTTATGCTTCTTCTAAGTCCCATATCTGAAGGGTTCATTCCATTATCTAATCCACCATAAGGAACAAATTGTTGTGGTGAATTGTACTGAAGATAAGGATTGGTATTATTCAATTCTGATGATATTCCAATTGTTGGAAAAGTTGCATTTGGATCACAAGTAGGAAACAACTGTGTGAAGAATCAAATCAAATAAAAAATATGTTTAAATTTAACTCAAATTGATCTTAAAGATATATATGGTGAAACTGAAAATTGAAATTCTTGCATTTGAACATTCATTACCTCTTTTTCAAATAGATCATCAATGTTGAAATCAAGTCTTGGATTCACAGTTGCTAATTTCATTGATAAGAACTGCATGAATCAAATTAACATAAATAAATTTGTTATGGATTGATCATGAATCAATGTGAAAGGTAAATTAAGAATTAATGAAATGGACGTAATGAATTAACTAACTCTTGAATTTACCTCAACTTGTTTTTGAAGAGACTGAACATAGTTAATGATTTCATCAAGCATTCCAGCTTTTCCTGTAATTTTGTTGCATCCTGGTACTAAATCTTGCAAATACTTCATTCTCTCACTAATCTTTTCTCTTCTCACCTATATCAAAATTTATATATATATATATATATATATATATATATATAAGACTAAATTAAACTTGATTTCATTTTACTCGTGATCAAATTGAATCTCACAATTTTTTCACTGAGACTAAAATGAATCTTCACTCTAACAAATATTATTAGTATTACTACTCACTCTTTCAGCTAAGCTATGGCTATCAGTGGCTTGACCGCGACGTGCTCGAACATGAATGTAATCAGTCTTTTGATTATGAACCTCAGAAGCTTTTGAATTTTCTTTTGAGTTTGAAGTATCTTCAGCTCCACAGTTTTCTTTATTGTTATTGTTCTTTTTGGTGCCTGTGATCTTGGATTCACCATCCTCAGCAGCACCAATTTTGATTCTCTTGTCTTTATTCTCAATTTCATCAACAACCTAAACAACAAGCAACAAATTAAATATAATTTCTTACACTTATATAGGCAATTCTAATTGCGAAATTGCGCGCGCGCGCCCACACACAGACACACCTTGAGCTTAGGATTATGATGAGTCTTATCAGATTTTCTCTTCTTAGAAGAATTGTCTTTTCCAATTGAAGATTCAATGAGTTTGGGGTCTGGAAGAACAGGTGGACAGCTGAAAGTTCTTGAAATAGCATCAACGGTTGGGATTTGAAGAGGCAATAAATGAGCAAGTGAAGAATCTTGTTGCAGAGAAGAACAGAACACAGTGTTATTTCCAGAAAAGTAACGTTGTTGCTCATGTTGTTGTTGTTGTTGTTGATGTTGCCACTTCATTCTTTCCCTTTGTCTTTCCAAAACTGTTATGTCGGAGGAACAGCTCTCAGATGCTAGATTCCCCGAATTAGTATTCAAACAGTGCAACATGTTTGTTGTGATCACTGTTAATTATTTGAATTAAATACTAATGATTAGAATAATTAAGGTAGTAATAGTGTGTAGATTTAGCTTATTGTTTGAGAATTGAAAGTTGAAATAGAGGATGATGAATTATATATATGTAGTGATTGATTGAATTTTGAAGAGGAGAGGAGAGAATAGAAGAAGAAGAAGAAGAAGAAGAAGAATACTTGAGAGGAAAGCAAAGGAAAGGAAAGTAGGGTCAAATATTATTGCACCGTCATAAGGCCAATACATGAATGAATGAATGAAGCTATTGGTAATTGATAGAGTGAAACGTAGTTAAGGTTGGAAATGAAGATGGACGTGGGGTATATATAGACATTTAATGTAAAAAATTTATTGCAATTTTTGCCCTTTAATTTTATAATCGCATGATTTTGACTATCTGAATTTAAAATAAACAATTTTTATCTTTAACTTTGCCTATTTCTTTTATTCTCGATTTTTAAAAAAGGATTTCTAGTAGTCTAGAATTTAAGCAAATTTTAATATCAAGTGTTGTCTCTTCTCAAATACAATTATAAAGATCAAAATGTAGTTTGTACAAGAAAAAAAATCAAATTGTAGTCTTCTTACTAAATACACCATCAATTACCATTAAACTAATTATTAATGTCTAGTAACTTTGCCTCATTTCTTGTATTTACTATTCCCATGCATATTTGACTAAAAAAATGTGCAATCACATCAACGTGGAAACTTACATTTAAAAAGAAAATCAATAAAAAATAAATAATGGAAATTCCACGTCATCAAAAATGTTCATGGGAGATTAGTAAATAAAAAAAGGAGAGTAAACTGTTCATTCTAAATTTTGAGGTTAAAATTGTATAATTATAAAATTTAGAGGGACAAAAGTAAATTTAAATTTAAAATATAAATGCAATTTTAGAAAATAATAAAACTATTTAAGAAATTTTTTCGAAAAAAAGTTATTCAATAAATGAAAAAAATGTTAATGCACTTATTTATATTATAGAAAGTTCGTGTTTATTTAAAATTATTCTCTACAATTGTACATAGAAGATATTTTATTTACACTTATAAAAATGTTAACAAATGATCTTAAGACATTGTTTAAGAAGTAAAAAGATATACTTAGTATAGAAAATGATATACTAGTATATATAAACTTTGGTAAATATTAACATGTGCCCTAAAAACACATATTAAGAAACTTAATAAAGAAAGATTTTTTTAAAAACATTCACATTTTTAATGGTCAAACTATTATATTTTCTAATACAAAATTTTTATTTTTGATTTCCTTAACATATACCCTTTAGGACACACATTAACAAGACCCGTAAACTTTGATAAGAATTTGACTTTTATGTGCAAGACAAAAAAATTTAGATTTTTAAAATACTGTGCCTTAGGGAAGAAATAAATAAGGTGAATGAATGTGTGAAAGACAGAAAGAAGTGGGGAAAATTATTAGGAAAGAGAAAAAGGATTAGTTGAGTTGAGATGAGAGTTGATAGAAGAGGGGTGTATTCCTATAACGAATCTGTGGGCTTTGGGCCCATTTGATATGACCGCCACGTGACTGTTCCAATCGCGGCAAAACGGAGACGCTCTTTCACTCCGTAATCACCTTGCTAATTACACTACTACTAGTACTTACTTCAAATTAGTCCAAATTAATAGCGAGAAGAAAACGGGTAACGTAATTTATTTTATTTTTGTTGAGATTGAAATATTCACAACTAAATATATTGATTAACTTCTTGTTAAATTAAAAATAGTTGATTTAAAAATTTAAAATTTTAACATATTTAAATGATGATTAAATCCTCAAATTCTTAATTTAAAGAAAAATGAATTTTAATCATTCAATCACGCTTATAAATTATAAAACGGGTAATGTAAGATAACACGCTCATTTAAGTTTTTGTGTGATTATTTAAAATAAAAAAGAAGGAAGGGAATGGGAGCATATTTGTATTTTGATGTGTGGTGTGGTGTGGTGGGTGGGGTTATCTAATCTTTACTATTATGGGACCCACCCGGGAAATATGACAGGATGAACTTGGTCCAACTTACGTATACACCCACGTGGTATTCTTCCACGTGGCAACTCTCTGTGCTATAATTCTGACATGTCAGTTAATGACGTGTAATATGACATGGAGGATAAATGCAGAATTAGTCTTCTTCAATCAACAACTTGCTTCATTCGTTTACTGCACCTGGGAGGAAGAAGACAAAGTATAATGTATGATTTCCCCAGAATGACACATGGCGCGTTTATTACACCTCCCTCAAAGACTGCTCGTGCATTCAACGCGCACTTATTTCTAGCTAGAGATTCTCGCAGTACGTAATTGGTTAAAATTAAGATTCAGTAAAGTGTAAACTACTATGGTGAGTAAACTGCTGGTATAGCAAACATTTTTAAACGATTTTTACAAACTAAGATTCTGGGCTTATTTGGTTGGAAAGAAAGAGGGAGAAAAAAAAAAGTGAAACAGGGAAAGATGTATTTAGATTATTAAAAACTAATTCAAATATATGTATTAATTTTCGTGTTTCACTTTTTTTTTTATCGCTTTTTCTCTCTAACTAAACAAAGTGTTAGTGCATTTGTGAGTTGTGATCACGTGTAGTCAGCAATTGTAAACCGTTTCAAAATAAACTATTATTTTGATTTAATATAAAAAATGAGTTTATATTTGAACCGTTTGATTAATATAGTATGTTTTAAATTTATTGACTGAATAATTGCACTTAATTTTGAATTCACTCAATCCAAGGCCGATTTTTACCTTATTTCCACAACACCGTATATTTCGAGTATCAACCTTAGATCATGTGCAAAGTTTTTATAATTGTCATTTGTAAAAGATCTATCGGTGAATAAGAAAATGTGAGTGTTTTATAACTATAAATTAGAAAGACATATTAGTCCAGTTTATTTGTTTACTTTCCATTCATATATGTAATTTCTTTTATATATATAAAGAATAAAAAGTCTTTTTAAGTGGCAGAGACATCACATTTAGGATGTTCACGGTTTGGTTTGGATCGGTTATGAGACAAAATTTCATCCGATTCAAAGAGAAAATAGGGTGCGGTTTGGTTCGGATTTTGGATGACTAAAAAAAATATCCGATCCAATTTTATGCGGTTTACTTCGGTTCGGTTGATTCGGTTTTATTCGGTTTTAAAATAAACAATACATAAATACTTATAATATAAAAAATATATTTTAAATGTTAAAAAAATCAAGCAAGCAACTAATTATATTGTTAGATTTAAAACATATTACTAGATGAGACCCAAGAGAGAAGTGAGTAAGACGATGTTGGTTTGAGGGAGACACTTATAGATTGAGACACGATGATTTGAAAGAGATGAAACAAAAGAGAGAACTTAAATATTTCTTTTATATGCTACTACAGTCAAAGACAAATAGTTTATAATTTAACGTGTCTTATGAATAGAGAAATAAGTATTAAAATATATGTATGTGGTTTGGTTCGGTTTGGATCGGTTTTGACAAATCAATCCAAAATCCAATCTGATCCAGCAGTTTTCAGAGAGGAACATCCAAACACATCCAAAAATATTCGGTTTTTTGCGGTTTTCGATTATTTTGGATTGGTTTTCGATTTTAATTTGGATTGGTTTGGATTTGAGCACCCTTAATCACATTTTATATGTAGAGGGTCAAGAAGACTTCGAACCCTCGATACCCCACTTATGCATGTTTAGGGTGGAAATTCAGCTTTAGAAATGGAATTTTTATCTAATAGGCTACTTGACTCAAAAAAAATTAAATTAAAAAAATAGCCTTACTCAACATATATTACATTATTTTGTGTATAATTTGAACATAAATAAAATCAATATTAATTGGTTTTATGTTTTTGTTTTGTTTAAGTAATACTCTATTTGTCCTAAATTATAATGAAAAATATTACACTTACTAAATATGTTTTTGTAGAGCGTCCATCCAACCTCTACAAATCAATATTTATGACAACTATTAAAAGAGTTGTACTTTTATAGGAGTAATTGGTTTTTTTGTTTTAAAAATAAAGTGACTTGTAAATTTGTCATGTTTTTCAATGAAATAATTGATATGAAGATAACTAATAATGTCCAAGTCTAATGGTTGTTGCAAGCTTTAGTGAGTAAAATGTGAGATAATATGATGATGGGTTGAAAGAGGGCAATGTGAGGCATGTGATCACTGATGCAAACACTTGAAATGAAATGAACACTCAAATGTCTAAGTCATGCTTTGCTTGCAAATTTATGCTGCCATTTGCAGCTTGAAGCAACATATAGTAGTACTAATTAGGAAGGGAAAAGGTGAGCAAAAATAAATAATAATTAGGGAGTAGGAAGGATGATGAGAACGTACAGCTTCTATTATCACACACCTAATGGGCCATGGAACAGCTTTTAAGTCCCACTTTATTTTGGTTTAAGTCACCATCTATCCCCTTCCTCTCTTCGTTCTCTTCTCTCACAATATAATTTCCCTCCTTTCTTTCTACATCTTGTGTCACCACCTAATTTTGTTGATCCAATCAAACAACGACAATAAATTTTGTAAATTATCCAACTATATATGATTTGTTTCTTACTCTTGTGTTTTAGTTTAAACCACAATGTTTATAGTTTACACAAAATAAAAAACAGAAATCTATTTTTTATTAAATATATTTATCAGATTTTGTTTAATGTGCAAATAAATAAGTTTTGCATATATACTATACATAAGTTTATTTTTTACTATTGAATTTAATGGAGAAAATACATTTATGTTTGGTGTATGACTTAGTATCATGTTTTGATTTTTTTTAATAAGTGTAATATTTACAAATGGTTAACAAACCTATATATCTACAATTTTTATATGTATAATCAGTGTATATAGAAATCTCCTGCTGTACAGTTCATAAAATTAGAGTTCCAAAAATGAACCAATGACAATATATTGAATTTGAAAGCCTTCTTATCTTATCTAATTTATATATACATATGAAGCTGCAGAATAATAATTGGGTGAGGGAGACATGGCATACTGTATACTGCAAAGAACAACAGAAGATCCAATATATGTATGGGGAAATTTTATATATAGTTCTTTCTTGCATAGTATCATATCATCCATAATATAATAAATAAGGGAATAAATAAAATAAAATAAAATTTTGCATTTTGTAGGCAGCATAAAGTTTGGAGCATGGAGAAGTCTGTTGCTAATTGCTATCCATAGCTATACCTCCCTTGGACCTTGGTCCACTTGCAACTTGCAAATTATCACTCACTATACACAGATACTACATACTTGTTGTGGCCTCTCTTCTTAAATACCAATACCAATACCAATCTTGCACAACACATTTTACACCAAATTCACTCTCTGCTCACTAAAATTGGCATTGTGTTTTTTTTTTTTTTAGATTAAAAAATTGGCATTGTGTTGTCTAATTATGTTTAGGCAAAATTTTAATTAGTTAGTACTCTCACTACTAACTTTCAAAAAAAAAAAAGTACTCTCACTACTAGTTGATAATACTAGTATTGAATTTAATGATAATTTCTTATATAGTAAAGAAATAGCTAGCACCAATATAGTTAATTAAACATATAATTTTTATTTCATTTCATATTTATAACTAATTCTATGGAATAGTATAAATTCAATCAGCTTGATGTAAATTTATTCATTATAAACTACTCCGTTCCAAAATATAAGAAAAAAATGGTCAAAAAATTTGATGTATTTGTTTAAAAATTTGGACTAAATACATCAACTTTTTTTGACTAATTTTATCTTATATTTTAAGACGGAGGGAATACTTTATCATATCAAACTGAGTAGTTTTTTTTTTGTCGAATAAAAGCTAAATATTGAAAAGGTTTGAAAAAATGGACACCAAGTTGTTTTTGAAACTTCAAGTTCCAATCCCCTGACGTCTTAAGTTTGCACAGAAAGCTTTCTCTTAATTACCATGCTGGTGCTGCCGGTACATGCATGCATGTTCACTATTCGGATCACACATACACAATTCATGTTTAATTTTAAGGGGGGTTTCTTTTAAGAGTTTAATCAATATGTTTGTAAATTAATTTTTCACTAACATCAACCAAATTTAACATTTCTCTATGTTAGGAGTATAAAATTAAGGTAGGGTATGTATAATGAAATAATTTGACAGAATAAACCAAAAAATAAAATAGTAGTATATATGCAATAAGAGAAATGTGGGTCAAACATTCAGATACTACCACTGAATGGGTATACCTCATCCATAGTTTGTTTTTTCTTATGCAGCAACAATTATAAGTAAATTATTAGGTAACTTGAAGTTTCAAAAACAACTTGGTAAAGGATCATGATGGATCAAATCCAAATAATGTTTCAATTGACCGTGATTTTTTAACCAATCAAATTTATTTCTTGAAGTAATTATTTGATTAATTTCCTAAGACTAATTATGGTCTTAGGTCACAGCCTTCCTCCCTCTCCAACAAAGACACATGCTATGTTCCATTTGTCTTACAATATACTATTAGACAGTACGTACCATCTCCCAAACTAAATGGTAGGTTGGTTGATTTTGATTGTCATCAGAACAGAATAACTAATAAGAAATCAAATCGGTGGTCCATACTGTACAAATAAACAAACATATATATGTCCCTCCCTTCACTTATTATTATTACTTACTATATTTATTTAATCTTGATGACTCCAATTGATATTATTTAATTACCTCCATTTTAAATATGCATGCCCTTTTCTTCTCTTTTTTTTGTTCAAGATATGCATGTTTTTTTTCTTATTAAGATAATGTAGAATAATCATGTTCATGAAGAAAAATTAAAGGCATTTTGTGTTTTGAATATTTGTATAGTGTCAATTAGTCTTTGCAATTATGAACGGAATATATTCAATTTAAGAATAATATGAATTTATGATCGACTAGAATTGGTGATGTATTGGCACTGCCGTGGCCCACAGGTGGAAATTAAGTGTGCTATTATTTGAATGCTGAAAAAATATAAATAAATATTTATGCAAAAATTAGATGAAAATTTTAAATGTAAAAGCATTTCAATATCTATTTTATTTTATTTTTTTCATTTATAAATATTTTGTTTTTGTTAACACATTTACAAATATTATTGTGATATGTTGTGATCAAGAATGTAGATCATATTGAAATATCTTCTATCAAGTGATAGTGATTAGTGAGGCGTACCTGCAAACATTATTATTATTTTTTGACACAACCTGCAAACGTTATGAAGTTTAAGTTATTATAATATTTAAAGTGAGAAGTTTTAAGGAGAAGATAGACACTTTTTATCAAATTGTGAAAGGTTATTTGTATATGCACCAAAGAAAAATAGTTGGACGTTAACAGAAAAATTGTTACAAGTGAAGCTCATTAATTATGAGATCAAATAGTCGTTAGGAGATGTTTTGAGTTTTAATTTATCATTATTATTCATTTGTGAGTCAAGAAGAATCTAAGTTTGTGTGAAGACTTCATTAGATTGGGTGTTTAAGAATGTGGAGCTCAAGGGGGTTATATCTTGGGTCAGTCCTAAACATAACATATTTGGAGTAAAAATCATAATTAAACCATAATTTTTTTTTGATATAGAGTGTTAAAAATCTCTCTCAAAAGAATTTAATATTACTATTCTCATAATTCAAACCCATAATTTCTAATTAAGTTGAAAGAGATATTTTATTCAAAATATCTTATTATATAACCCAAGTGCTTTTGAGTATTTGTTTTATTTTATATTTAAAATAACATTTGAATAAAAAAATCCATATTTTATTTTGTAGTTAATTTTTTCAGCAGTTGTCAAAGATGCTCAAAGCCCACTAATCAGACAGGCCTATAACGAGCTTTCCATTACGTATGGGCCACAAACCATGTTATCACTGTAGGAGTCCATCTTAGAGCTTCATGAACTTCTTTTTTTTTTTTTTTTACACAAGCTTCATGACCTTAAATGTCCTTAAAACTAGGAATAAACCATGCACTTATTCCTACTACTATTATTCTTTCTATATAACAAAAAATATAATCCTTGATATTTATTAAAATATGTCAATTTAGTCATTAAAATCTTAATAACAGAGACCAAATTAACATATGCTACTATACTATATGACTATATTTAGATAATTTAAGAAACTAAACTGAAGTGAGCGTGATATTTTTTGAACTAAATTGATAGTTTATAATAATTTATTTTTTAAAACATAAAAGATTTTATTTATGAAAAAAGGTTATAATAGTAGTTTTCTTTTTGTTTAAAAAAATAGTTTTTTTTGAAGGCGAATACAATAATATGTAGCGTGTTATGAAACACAGACACTGACATGTCAACACGGATAATTTTTTTAAAAGTGATATAATTAAATGTAATTGTAAGTGTCATGTCAGTGTTCGACACGACACGTGTCCAACACTGAGACACACCTAACAAGGAGTGTTAGAGTTCTTAAGTAGCATGGAGTAAACTAAACTTTGATGTCTCAATCATGATCGCATATATATAGTGGAAAAGCACAATATCTAATCTATAGGAACAATTATATGCCACAATGACATTATCAAAAACCATAACACCCTACCTTTTTACTATATCTTAATTTAGCTTTTATTTGACATTTTCCCACCTCTTCAGAATCACTTTTAAGCATTTTTCCCAATATTAGATACAGTAACATTTTTATAATCGGGTAATAAGTATTTGTTGGCTTGCCTTGGAGTCAGTTGAGCATAATTTTTACTTTTTCACAAAAATAAACAATTTAGCTTAATAATAATAGTATAATTCTCATGGGAGTTACTTTGATGTTATTAGGGGATAAAAGTGCAATTAAGCTTTATCAAAATTCATTTTTGTGTGCAAGATGTGTGACCCATTCTGCCCACCTAGCAAAGCAAGGAGCCACACTCTTTAATGTGTCCAGAAAAAAAAAAGTGGGTGGTATGGAAAATAAATAAAGAATGAAATTGGATGAAAAGTGTTTGTTGAATCAAATGCTGGTTAGCTTGATTGGAAATTCTGCAGTAGAAGTGATTATAGGTAACAATTAATGGAAATAGATCTACACAGTGATATGCAGTTTACACTATTGATGTATAGTAATGAAATTCTACCAGTTTATGCATAATTAATAAATATTTTAAGTAGTATCACAAGTCTAAATTAGTAGATGGATTTTGTATATATATTCACAGGTTTCAGATAGCCAGCTAGAACGTTTTGGAATGTAGTAATTGGGATAAAAAGATCCGAAAAACCAATTCCAAAAATCTGAGACTCAATATAATAGTACTACAAGCTTTATACCAGTTCAGCACATAGCACCAGACACCAGTGGTGGCTGATGATCAAAACCCCAATTTATGATATTTGTTTTGTTTAGCTGAAGTTAAATTGTAAAATTCCTTTAATTTTAAGCAAGCACTAGTAACTTAGTATGAAACATCAACACATACATCGTTGGAGAGTTGGGAGAGCAACAACGGGGCAATGCTCCAAAACCACAAGAGATGGAGACGCCGCATCTCCATCAAAAACTTTAATGCATTAGATAAATTAGTCACCTCTCTTATATATTGCCTCCCAAGTGTCGGTGTCTCGCATCCTATACTTGATCAACAAGAGAGAGTGTCACACGATCCAACCCAAAACCTTTGTGTATATGGTTCAGCTATCTTAACCACTTACATTTGAACATAACAAACACGACATTGACACTGATACGCATACATTGTTAATAATTTTAGAAAATTGTTCGATCTGAAATGTCAGTGCTTAGTTTTAACGTTTAGAACTCTGAAGCTAAACAAGGTGAACAACTTTATTTGTAATATATGATGAAAAAAGGAAAAAAGAATCGAAATCTGGAACCTGATTCATTGGAAATTGATTCTCTCATCTTGGCTTGTATCTGTACCTTGTCCTTCATCAGTTTGTGGTTCCAAAGCAAAAGGGCCACAACACAAGGTTTTTCAACTATTAGCTATTCAGATTCTCTTATTAGCTACAACCCACTATCCTCAACTCATTTATAAGCATAACAATCACCATACCATTTTCATACTCAACTACTACTTATTTTTCTTATATTCTCCTTCTTTACAATCTTTAGTTCATTCAATTAATCACACTACTTAATTATGGCATCAACTTCACTTGCCAAACACAAACCTTGTGATTCAATTTGGACACCAAAACAAAACAAGTTGTTTGAAACAGCACTTGCAAAGTATGACAAGGATACCCCTGACCGTTGGCAAAATGTAGCAAAAGCAGTTGGTGGTAAATCAGTTGAAGAAGTTAAGAGACACTATGAGATACTCTTGGAGGATCTCAAACACATTGAATCTGGTCATGTTCCCATTCCAAACTACAAATCTGTGTGAAGGGTACCAAATTAATCAGCAATTTTGATGAAGAAAAGAGTTAAGGTTAATTGTTTTTACTTCATGTCACTGTTTTTTGTGCATGTATATGTAGATATTTTTCTTTTTGTTATGATTACTTACTAATGATTTTATTTTTGTTTATATTATATGATTGCATCAGGCTATTGAAGTATTTAAAGCTGAATAGATTTGAAGCAATGCAATGCTTGTGTCCTTCCTCTACTGTCTCCCATCCACCATTGTAATTTTGATTATTTTAATAAACTATTTCATTATGCAAGAAAATGTGTCTAGTTCTTATGATGTTTTTCAAAAATATGTTGGTGGTCATATCAAATCCGAAATCATGAAAAAGTTTTCACTAATTAACTATGAAGGGGCAATTTGTTTGTTAGGAAATGCAAGGGGCACAATTTGAACTCTAAACCACAGCAAACTCAAAACTCAAGTAGATCATATTACCATATAAAGTTGATTTTATGGTTGTGGTAGAGTAAGTAGTTAAGGCATGAAATAGCACTATTTATACTTTTTAGAGTTTGACTACACAAATAAAAAAAAATTATATCTAGGAGCCAGGGACACTATTCAGCATTTTTCTTAAAAAATTACATTAAAAAATGAATGATTACTTCTAGTCTAATTACAAATTAGGCTTAATGATTATTTTTGTCGTACGTGAAATTTTGATTTTAATATCTGTATCGATTTTTATTTTAAATACGTCCTTAAATCAACAAAAAAAAATTATTTTAGTTCTTAAAACAAAAATTTGCAGAAAAATTCATAAAAAAATCTTCAGAAAAATCATCTCTATCTTAAAATCATCTCTATCTTTTGCCATCTCTATCTTAGACTCCTTTACGATCCAATAGATTGTTTTATGCAGTGGTTCATAAGAGGGGAGCATAAATTATGCATATTCTTATAAGATTCAAAATTATGCATATTTTTCAAAGGGAAAATTTGGATCCACTTAGATCATCCTCATCAACTTGTGTCTTTGTGCGCCAATCTTAACACCTATTTTGGCGTTTTGCTTTAATTTTGGGAGTTGTGATTAATTATACTGATTTTCTTTACCGGAGGCGGTGGATAACAATGGACACAGATTGAGGTTGTAGATAAGTGCATAATGCATTAGACTCAATAGGATTTATAGTGTACAGAGGTTCTGCGGTGGTTTCTTTCTTGACTGCAAAAAATGTCCGTATGAGTACCAATCTCACCCAGTAAATTCTCAAATTCAGTGACTGAATAAAATATTCGCAGACCCAAATAAAGTTAAAGGTCCCCTATTGAATTAGGCCATACCTCTATCATTTTAAGAACTGTTTATAAGAGTACACAAATAAAGTTAAATTGCTATCCACAATACTTCCAATAATTAATTTCACATAATTTTATGTCAAAGTATATACTGCTACTACTCTGGGTGCATTTGTTTGTGATTTTCATAAAAATCATTTTGTTAAAAAATTATTTTTGAGTCTAAAATAAAAAACTATTTTTAAGTGATTCTCTCAAAATCTATTTTTTTAAAAACAAAGACTATGTGTTTGTTCTCAAAAATGGTTTTTATAATTGTAAACAAACACAGAAATAACTTTAGATTTTTTCCAAATCTCTACAAAATACGTGATTATCTTATCATTAATTTGCATCAAAATTTTGTTACTAAAAATCCAGTTTCTTTTTTCAATATTTGCAACAAAACAAACGTAATTCATCAAAATAGTAAATGTAAGCAGTATAGATAGATTGTTGGATCATAATTTCTGACTGACTAATCTTTTAAGAACTGTTTATGAGTACACAAATTCAGAGGACAAAAACGATAACCACGTGATGATGATGATGATGAGTAACACGAAACCAGAACAGATAACATAACCACAGACAACATTCCAAATCAAAATGATACAATTAATTAGGCTTAACAACACACAATTCAGAACCACATAATTCAAATTCCATTTCAATCACTCCTAAACCCCTGCATTAATTCCTCCAGTTACCGTCAGAATCACCACCTCCTCTTGAGTAACGGGAACCACCACCACCACCTCCATAACCACCATCTCCTCCATCACGACGCCCACCACCTCCATATCCACCGCCTCCTCCACCATATCCACCCTCACGACGACCACCACCACCATATCCACCACCGCCTCCTCCACCATATCCACCCTCACGACGGCCACCACCATATCCACCACCACCTCCTCCACCGTATCCACCCTCACGACGGCCACCTCCTCCACCGCCTCCTCCTCCACTGCGGCTTTGAGCCTCGTTGACAGTGATGTTACGCCCGTCCAGAGGTTGGCCGTTCATTCCTTCGATAGCGTCTTTCATGGATTGCTCTGATGCGAACGTGACAAATCCAAATCCTCTCGATCTTCCAGTTTCACGATCGTTGATGACCTGAAAAACAAAACAAAAAAAAACACAAAATCGCATCAGATCTAGCTCAATTTCACATAAATTATATAAAAAAAATGATAGTAACCGATCGATCTTCTTCTTTGAATCAAAGATGAAGATGAACGTACCAATTTGAAGCGATTAATAACAGAATCAATCAATATAGTAACATAAGAAGTATCATAGAGCAAGTAACGGAAAACAGATCAGAGAGTAACAGAACAGATGAGATGAGATCGCGAAAATCCAAATCCGATTGGTGTCAGATCCGATCCGATCTCAGCAACAAACGGACCTTCGATTCGACGATTTGGCCAAACTGTGAAAAGGCTTCCTCTAGAGCGTTGCTGTCGGTGGCCCAGGCAAGTCCACCAACAAAGCACCGGTATTCAACTTCAGCCATTGAAATTGGGGAAAAGGAAGAAACCCTAGAAATAGGGTCAAAATGGGAAAAGAAAAGAAGAAAAGGAGGATTAACTAGAATCCACCTTGAAGTGAGAGCACGAAGAATAAAGGCTATCCCTATTGCTGTTATATAGAACAGATATTTTTAACTGTAGTTAACTTCCACTGGTTAGTGGACCTTGTTAGCCGTTCGATCTAAACCAGGGTTCAAAATGGACTCATGTAGAGCGTCGATCTCTCACTCAATGGTAACCTAACCACTCGGTGAAACTATTTTTTATTTTTATTTTAAGCACAAATTCACATTTTCAAGTTTATTGCTTATAGATTATAAGTTCATTTTGTTCTCAAGAGCTCAAATGATAAAGGATATTAGACATTTGTGTAATGATTGAGATTCGAACCTATTGAACAATTGTGCAAGAACAGGGATTCGAACTCAATATATCAACTTATTCATTTTTAAATGATGAATTTTTAGTCGTTGACTATCAATTATAAGTTCATTTTAAAGAAGAAAAAAAAAGTGGTGTTACATAGTAAATAGTAATGGAGCAGTTTTAAATTCTTGGGTCAGCTATCTCACCCCGAGATGCCTCCAATCTAGCGAGCGAATAGTCACTGCGTTTGGCGGTGAATATCTCGGTCTCGACAAAAAACATAGCAAATAGTAACATATAAAAAGAATGAAAAAATAAATAAATATTGTAACCAAATTTTAAGTTTATCACATAAAAAAAATACTTTAAGTTAAATCGAAATTAGTTTAAAGGTAGAACATTTTGAATTTGATCTCTTTTTTTTTGGTACGTGAATTTGATCTCTTTTTAGCCATAAAATTTGCACATTATTTTTATTTTATTTTATTTTTCTAATTTTGATAAATAAAAAAATATTTAAGTCTTCGCTTATTTGTTAGTATTGATAATATTTTAAGAAATTTCTATGTTTAATTTGATAAAAAAAATGAAAAAATAAATTAATCCAATAAAGCATAAAAAATTCGTGCGCCAATAGAAATGAAAATCACGGATATTTTTAAGAGCTTCATAAATATCTGACATGCTGACGTATATACACAAAAATATCCTATTGATACAAGTTGAAGTAGCCATCACCCATGCCATGTGTCCCTTGTTCAATGAAACTAGTTTATGAGTCCGTGCTAAGCACGGGTAAACAATGCGTTTATAGATTTATTATATTTATATGATATACTCTTTCTGTTCATTTTTATTTATCGTTTTAGAATAATAAAATCAAATTAAGAAAGTGTATTTTTGGAATAGATTAAATGAAAATCCATAAAAAAATTAAAGACAATTCAACAAATCTACTCTTCTTTCTTCCCGTTCTTCTCCCTCATTCTTAGATTTGTTTTTTTTTCTCTCTCTTCATTCTCAATGTCTGCCGCCGATCAAAAATCACTTAAAATTGCATAAATTGAAATATACTTTATAAAAAAAAATCAAAATTCACGAAAAATATACATTGAGATTTGCAAATTAAAAATAAAAATGTCAAAAAAGGAAGAAAAATAATGTACACACGAAACTAATAATCACCACTCTTCTCTCAACCTGCATCAGTCATTGAAAGGGTGATTTTGAAAATTTCTTGATCCAAAATCACCAATGTGCAATCTATTTTCTTATCATTTTTAATTTAAATAAGTGGTTTTTCACATTGATTAAGTTTTCTTTTTGAGTTTTTTTTTTAGATTTCTTCGTCTCAGTGCGACGTTTGTTTGTTTTCCCGTTTTAGTGCGGTGTTTGTTTTTCCGTTTTGGTGTGAATGATTGTTTGGTTCAAATTGATAGATCAACTTATCAACTATTGATTCCACCGGTGATCAAGTTTGTTAACGATGCAGATCTGGAGGCATAGGTATTTTGGTTACTTTATTTTTATCACATTATTTGTAGCCATGAGTATGTCATTGCATGCTGTGAGTTTGTACGCATATTCATCCTTTTAATTTTAACGGTTTTGAATTTATACTTGTATTTGTTCTTTATCCATTTGAATGAACATCCTTTTATTTTTTGTCGAAAAAATAATTGTCCTTATAAACAAAATATAGTATATGCAAATTCTTTCCCCTTAAAGTCATTCATGACTGATAAATTATTAAGAAGATTACAATTAATTCCAATAGAGAAACACTTGTCTTTATTCCTTTTTTAGAGATTTAATCTTTTATATTTTTTACATTTTCAATTATTTAATTGAGTGTGCCTAACTAATTATTATAGGTGAGTGCTCACTCAAGAATGTATTTTTTTTTTTATGAATAAAATTATTGGTAAAGAGATTGTGTAAAAGGATGTATTGAATTTAGATTTCAATGGATTTTAGAAGTTTTTTTTATGATAAAAGAATTTTAGGGTATTGAATTAAGACTTTTAAAAAATATAAACAAATCTCATAATATTCAATAAAGGCAATCAAACTTTTTTATTCAGGGCGACAAAATTTTGTATTATTCAATCAAAATTTCTCACAGATTATATAATGACTCTTGATATTCAAATTATATAAATTTTGACGGATTCTTCTCTAGATTAGATTTTGTGAGATTCAATAGTTAAAAATACACATATATGCAACACTCTTTCAACAATGTTGCTGAAACCCTTAATATTTTTTCGTTATTTACCAAAGACTTTTTTTTCTTAGCAAAAAATTTTGAAAATAAAACCCTACGTTTGCTAACGTTAGATATTTTCTTAGACAAATTCCATATTTTTTTTCTTTCTTTTTGCATTCATAAATGATTCTTCCTCTGTCATATACCCCATTAATTTCATGTTCTTCCCAAATTTGAATGCCAATTCTATTCACTTTAATCTGGTACTCATACATTTGAGCAATTCTTGTTCTAATTTTATTTGTTCTTTCCAATTTGAATTTCAAATTCTATTCAATTTTTCTCCGTCATATTCAATTTAAATTGGTCAGACTTATACATATTGAATTTCAACAATATTTCTTTAATTGTAACAAAAAAAAATTCTTTAATAATATTCATCGGTCATATTGATTCATTGTTTTCTTTGGTTATTATACATATAACATGTTAATAATATTGTAGTTATTAATTTGTTACTATTGAATATTTACAAAGACAATACAATATGTTAATTTATAGAAGACCTAAACATAAGGTGAAGTTAAAAATCACTTTCTTAGTATTTTTTTTTTCACTTTTTTAATTTTGATTTTTTTTTACAAACTCATTTAGTTATTTGAAATCTTAAAATTCATAAAATACTTTGAAATCTTAAAAGTTTGTGTTACAATTTCATTAATATCTAGACTTAAAAATTCTGATTATAAAGAGTCTTTTAAAAAAGTCTAAAAATGCAATAGAATCCTAAAAATTCCTTTAAAATTACATTTGCAGAAATTCAAAAAACGTTTCGATCATTTTGCTTCAACAAATTTGGTTCATGAGGTGCATGCTTTGTAGTGCAAAAAAGTGTTCTCTATTAATTTAAAGTCCTTTATTTTGAAAAAAACACCCGTAAATGTCTTTGAAACTGGAACAACGTGTGATACTAAATGAACAACAAACAAACATATAAAAGAAACTAAATTCAATTGTTGATGATAACACCAAACAAATTTCATCGTAAAGCTTAATGTAAGAAATATATCATGTATCATGCCGTTGTTAATATATAATGTATAAGAAAAATATATATCAACATAAAATTAAGTTTAAATTGTAAAATAAAATAATATAGTATTCTTCAAATTATTCATTGTGAAAATTATTGTATTTTGTAACCAAAACAAAATACCATTCATTGTACCTTTTTCACTACAGCCGCCGCACTCTATTACCCTAGTTTTCTTCTTCTCTTCATCACCCAAAGGTTTTTGATCTAAAATCACCCCTCCAATTTGTTCTTTCCTTTTCTTTTATTAAAATAAGTGAATTTCACATAGTTTTTAGTATTTTTCTTTGTGATTTCGTCGTCTTATAGTGCGGCGTTTTGTTGTTCGTCGTCTTGGTACGGCGTTTCGGTGTTCGTCGTCTTGGTACGACGTTGTTTTGCTTTCCCGTCCTTGTGCGGTGTTTGTTTGGTTCGGAAAGACAGATCAACTTTGATTGGCTACTGATTCAACAAGTGACAAGTTCCTCAACGATGCAGATCCAGAGGCATAAGTATTCCAGTTACCTTAAATTTATCACATTATTTGTAGGCAAAATTAAGCCGTTTCTTGCTATTAACTTGGATGCTGCAAGATTGTTCGCAAATTCATCCTTTTATGTTTTTAGCGGTGTTGAATTTGTAATATCATCTGATGTAATCTATCTTTTTGAATGAATGAACATCTTTTTATTAATGTCAAAAAACAAAAAAAATACCATTCATTGTGAAATGTCTTGCTAGTACTACTACATATAATGACACACATACACCCCTACTATCTAATCGAGCAACATGTTTGTTGAATATCAATCTACAAATACTTTGAGGAACAAATGATGTGAATAATAAACTTTGAAAGAATTGTTAATATCCTTTAGTTACAACAAAATCTCATTTCAACTTATTTATCTAATAGAAATTCCTCCAAACCTGAAAATCAAACCAGAAAAATAATAGTATAACAGAAAACAAACAATTAAAAGTCAAAAACATAATAAAGAGATAAATTCAAAAAAAGACTAAATCTAACAAACGTTAGGGAATGAAATATCTGTGTTTTAAAATTGAATACCTTCGAAGGTGATCAACCTCTAATGTACCTAAAAAAATAAAAAAAAAGATCATATCATAGAGAGAAAAACCGACCATAAAAAATAGTTTCAATTGTATGACTATATATATAGAGAAGCAAACCCTATAATTCGTATTAAAAAAAATTGGGCGGCTAACCCTATATAATATTTTTTTTGAAATACTCTGTGCATAATTGCTACTGATATGTAAGGGCTGTCATTTAATTTTAATTAAGTGGATGAATTTAGACATATGTGTGTATATGTTCATATTCTTTATTACACTTTTTTTTGGGTACAATCTTTATTACACTTTTTTTTTTTTATATTCTGCACTTTTTAATCAGGAAACAAATTGTACCAATTTTTTTTTCATTAATGTAATTTAAAACTAATCAATTGATAGCAATTAAGGCTTACAAAAAAACATATTGACGGGAAGGCTTACAAAAATTATTGACAGCAATAAGTCATTTTTTAAAATAAATCAATACGTATTATCACACTAAATTGTTTTGCTTACAATCACACTGTGTTATTTAATTTAATAATGAATATGAGTTTTTGTATCAAAACAAAAATATGTGTTTTAATATTCTATCAAAAAAGAATATGATTTAATAATATTTGTATTGGAAAATAAATTTGTCCTTATCACCATATGTAATTCATTTAATTTGATAAAAAAATTGTAGTGTAAAAAAAAAAATTAAAGAGATCTTTAGTGCATCAAAGGTGAATTGCATTAGAGGTAAGTTCAGAAGAAATCAACTACCTGTACGTATTGAAAGAGAAAATATTAGTCCACAAATCTGCATTAAAGATTAAAAGATTCCATATTACTTGCCTAAAAAAATCATAAATATGACAAAATAATATTGCATTTAATGTGAAAACAATTAGAGAAGATAATACATATAAGAATGCCACATGTACGTTTTACTTTGAAAAATAGGTCTCAAATAATAATAGTATAGATACTACTACTCCATCTCAAAAAATAAGAGAAAGAGAAAAAAAAAACTCATTTTTATCTTAAAATGTAAGAGAATAAATACAAATAATTATATATTCAAAATAATTTACTCTCTTTTTTATTTTTTCCACAATCAAGAAAAATTATTTTAACTTTTTTACATCTTTTCATACAACTTTTTTTTAAAGAAAACATAAAAAAAACAAACTTCCAATCTTTCTATTCTAATTTTTTCTAAATAAGCGTGTTTTTTGTTTTTTCTTATATAATATGAAACAGAGAGAGTAATCTTTATTTATTTTTATTTTTTAATGTATATTTAATTTTTGACATTGACGTAATTAAAGGGAATTAGCTTGGGGTGATAATATCCGAATCAATACTAATATATAAATGTAAACTCAACTAATCTAAATTGAAAAATAAAAAAAAAAATCGTATTTAGTTAAAATCATACGGATCGTATTTCTATTAAACCGTACAATTAGGTAAGGTTGGCGGTTTTCATTTCATTAAAACGAACCAAACTGTAATATTTAATTTAACTCTATCAACTAGAAACAATCAACTTATTACATAGTCCAACTTTACAAGTCTAATGTAAATTGAGTTTATAAAATAATAGATGTCAAAATATATTCTTTCACGTGATTCAAAACTATAATGTTGACATTAAAAATAAGTTTTTTTTATAAAATATAAAAAAGTTTTTGAGTATAAATAAGTTCTTCTATAAAATATAAAATAAGTTCTTTTTATTAAATATAAAAAAAATTATATGTTTATTTTGTAAAAAGTTGGTAATATTATCATATTTCGCGATAAATCGCACAAACTGATCTAATCAAAACCGCATTGGTTGGGTTTGATTTGGATTGGTTTAGATGGCTTTTTAAAAATCCAACCGAATCAAATTAAACTGTATGTATTTTTATCTTGCGGTTAGGTTATCTTTTATACTCAAAAGTCAAAACTGAATCAAACTGCACTGAAATCATCCCTAAAAATTAGTACTATTTTGGTTAAGAAAGAAGAGATCGATTGGAGTCATATACCGATCATTTTTTGATTGATTCGAGAGTGTAAGTTTTAGACTAAATTATAAAAAAATTGTTGGTGGGCAGACTAAACTATAATTTATGTACTAAAAAAAGACTAAATTATAATTTCGTCTTTATAGTTTTTTTTTTAAGTAACTTAGTGACTAGAAAATTCACCATGTAGATAATTAGAATGATCGGAGTTCGAACTCCGCCCTTTGTATATAAAATACAATGTCTTATTAATTGAGTTAAGTTCACGTGACATCTTTATGCTTTAACTATTTCATATTTTGTTAATCTATTAACTATATTTTCGTCGATCAAATATTTAAATTGGTTGTCTAAAAATTCTAGTTTAATTTGTTAATAATTTATCAAAATTATTAGGTCTAACATTATATCTGAGGTTCAAACTCCGACTCTCTCATCTATGATGCGTGAATTTATAATGATTTTATTATTTGGTCTATGCATATAAAAAAATATTTAAATTGGTCATTTTGTTTGTAATTTTTAAGTTAAAAGATGGACCATCTGTAATATTGGTCCATTAAATGTCCATTAATTTTTAAATTTTTATCCATTTAATTTTTAGTCTGAATCTAATCCAAATCTCAAATATGGAGCTATTGCAAACCTAGATCACCTGCAAAATTTATCTTCATATTTTTAACGTAGGTGCTACCATCTTTAAAACTGTAATCTCCTTCCTTCAAATTGCCACCATGGGTTAATCTTAAAAGCTCTCACTGCCCAGAAAATTGCAGCGTCTCCTCGTTTCAATTTCTTTTGTAGAACCAAATGCTAGCATGGCTTGTGTTATTTTTTTTGTAGTTGGGGATGAAGTGAGTATTTATGTTATGGGCGTAGCATGCCTTAGGGCTGACACTACATTCATCTTTAGATTTTTTATTATGCATGAAAAATTGATGTTTTGAATTTTTCAAAATGTAAAAAATCAATGGGTAAAATGTGTTTTTCGTCTTTTCAATGTTAATAAATTGAATTTTAGTCCTGAATAAAAAAATTCTCACATTTTACCTTTGTAAAATTAGATTACTTTTGTTTGCTTTTTTTTATTTGGACATGTCATTAAAAAAAATATGTTTTTCGTCTATATAATGTTAGGAAATTTGTGTTTTTCATCTTTAAAAGTTTAAAGAATTTGTGTTTTCTGCCCCTATATTGTTTTTTCGATATTTAAAAAAAGTAGTTATAATTGAAATACTTTATGCAGTTACATGGAGTCTGAGGACTAAATTTAGGTGTATAAAGCAAAATTTTATGACAGAATATATTTGGGCTTTATGATCGGAAGAAAACCCATTGCCAGAAATTGGACTTTTGACAGCAAAAATAAAAATTGGATTATTGGTAGTAAGTTGGGCCAGACCAATGCTGAACACTATTAGGCAATGAAATTTTCTTTTTGTTCCCCCACTTAATTCTCACGCGCTCATAAAATAATAAAAATACTTCCTCATTATCTAGATAGAAAATTTCGTCAGCACTTTAAGTAGTAAGCGATATTTTTTATGACTCAACTAACAGCGTCTGCACCATTTCCGCTCCTTGATAAAACAACACTATATTCTGTGATTATGTAACAAATTTATCACAGGTTCGCTGTGTAACTACCGAACCGAACCCTTCTTTTATCTAGAAAATCATAAGCATAAACAAGAAATCTAAAAAATCAGAATCATAAATAAGAAACGGAAATAAAATGAGGACATAATGAATATACATTTTTTATTAAAATATTAAGAAAAATTCTCTTTAACCCCCCCGCCCTTCTTTTTAACCCCCCTAAAACTCCAAAATGTCCCTGAAAATGTGCCTAAAAAAAAATTCGTGAGATAGGTCCCGAACTAAAGTTCGGGACGCACGTCACGAAGTATTGAAGAAAATCTGAAAAATTCACCCCCAGACCAGTTCGGGAGATGCATCCCGAATCAAAATTTGGGCTCTGCGTCCCGAATTTGGGCCAACACCCCCCAGCCCACAATAGAATTCGGGACAACGGTACCGAAATGGAATTCGGTAAATGGATCCCGAATTGGATCCGGTTTTGTTTTAAACCCACAAAAACCCCCCACTCTCCCCATTTTGCAAAAAAACGTTTTTTCTCCAAAATTTCACCAAATCCATTGAAGCTCCAAATCTTCCATACCAACACCAAATCATCACTAGATTTCCTATTATCAAGTAAGTTTAAATGATTTTTATGTTTATATTATGATTTTGGTATGTTTTCAACATTTAGGGGTTAGTTTTGGTTAAAAAATTTATTGCATTATTTTAGTATGATGTTGGTACGATTTTATTGCTTCAAGTAATGGGTTTGATGTTTGTGAAGAAGTAATGGGTTTGATGTTAGGTGTTTGTGAATATGTTTTTGGATTTTTTTGTGAATATGTATTTGAAAAAGAAAATGTTATGTTGATTTGTTGAATATGTATTTGAAATAGAAAATGTTATGTTGATTTGTTTGTGAATATGTATTTGAAAAAGAAAATGTATAAGAATTTGGGAGGAATAAATTGTGAATATCTTATGTTAGATATTTTGTGTTGATGTTAGATTATGGTTATGCTTATTGTTTTATCACTTATGCTTATTTTGTTGGGTTAGTTTTGTTGTGCTTGTACTAAGTTGTGGTTCAATGAAATGAAATATGATTATGGTTATGGTTGTTTGTTGTTTTGTATAGATATGGATGAGAATATTGGAATAGGAAGACACGGTCGGCCAAGCCGAACTCATGTATCTGGTCGTGCTATTGTAATGCCAAAGAAGCGGGGTCGACGAAAGAGTAATGATGATGGCGAAGGTTCTTCAAGGACAAGAACACCACGGTCTGAACCTGTTCATGAACCTGAGGCTGAGGCAGAAGTTAATGAAGATGTAAATGTGCATGTAGAGGAGGAGGAAGAGGATGACTATGATGTTGTAGGTTTTCCCGGAGGACCGAAGGATTTGTCCTTACTAACAAGATACCGTGACCACCGAGCTTTTAAAATCTGGAGTGCAGATGAACGGGATCCGGTATATACTGTAATTTTATAAATTGAATTAGTATTGATTTATATGGGTTATTATCTGAATATGTTGAATGACATAATTATTTTTTTTAGGATGTGCACAAAACACAAGTGCTTCGGACTCATGGAAGGAAGATTGAGGGGCTTGAGAAACCCAGGCGCACAGAAAAATATGCTTGGTTTTGGGAGGTAGTAGACAACTCTGGTCTGGAGCCACTGTTGCATACAAACTACAATATCATCAACCACGGTGTGATGACAACATTTGCTGAAAGATGGCATTGTGAGACTGCTACCTTCCACCTGCCGGTCGGTGAAATGGGCATCACACTGGATGACATCCAGTGTCTTCTCCATCTTCCTATCAGTGGTCCATTATTGAACCACCACAAGGCAATGAAAAGAGATGAAGCTGGTGAATTGTGTGTTCAATTTCTTGGATCTGATGCAGAAGAAGTAGACAATTGGTTTGTATGGTCAGGCGGACTACATTTGACGTTTGATTATGTGAGGGATATTTACCTTGTTAGTTGGAAAGCTGCTGATAGAGCTCTTAAGCGTGGCAAGCCGATGGAAGAGGTTACTGTGTTGAGAGAGAGGACCATCAGAGCCTTTCTATTGTATCTTATAGGATGCACAATCTTCACCAACAAAACCGATAATTACCTGGACGTTATCTATCTTCAGTACTTTGCCGATTTGACAGCGATTCATACTTGGAATTGGGGTGCTGCTACTCTCTGTTATCTTCATAAACAGTTGGATCATGGATGCAATGCCAAAAGCAAAGGGATTGCAGGATATTTGTCTCTGCTTGAGGTAATTTAATAAGTTATTAGTTTTTGTACTTGCTAAGTTAGAATAGTTATTAATTTTCTAAGTTTTATGGTTATTACGATTTGATTGTTTATTTTTTTCAGGGATGGATCATCTCTCACTTTCCTAATATGACGACGTGGTACTTCGAGAATAATTACAAAGAAGAACAACCGCGTTGTTCCATGTTCTACGTAGGACAAGGGCACTCGGATGTACACATCTATAGATCATTTCTGGATAATCTCCTACTGCAAGATGTGATATTCAGTCCGTACGATGCTCACCGTGATGTTCGCCCTCTGACTGTCGAGTGTTGGTATTCTGGATGGCTGCGAAATGGAAATATTAAAGCAAAGCATTTGCCTGAACGTGTGCTAAGGCAATTTGGACATGTGCAAGGCATTCCACCCGATCCCACTAATTCTGCGCCTAAATTCATCACCTATCCAGAGATTGATGTTTGTTTTGAAGAAGAATTACTATCGAGGATTATACCTGAAGAGGAGAGGGGGCCACTGGTGGTAGCCCCGTGGGATGTTGCGACAGGCTATATGACGTGGTATACCAAGGTGTCCCATTTGAAAATGCGTCCAGTCATGGCTCCGGAACAACCACCCGTGCCACCAAACTTGGAGGCATTGACACAGGAGCAGGAGGAGAATGAGGTTTCGGAGCAGCTTCGATTACTGCGGATGGTGCAAAATGATTTGGATGAGTCCTTAGAGACTGGTGAAGTTGTGGCTGGAACACCGGCATATGACAGGCATATGAGGATGTTGGGTTATGTTACCCCAGTAGTTGAACGACACGGGAGGCGTAGAAGGGCAGGAGATGCAATGGAGGAAGATTAGGACTTGGGTTATGTTAAGACTTTGTTAAGTATTGGTTGTATTATTTTGGACCTAATTTATTTCGCTTTTAACTTGTTTGTGTTTTGGAACATGATTTTAGGAAGCCTTGTTTTAATAGACTGGTCACGTGTTGACAAACTTCAATCTTGTTGTTATATAATGTTATTTATGCTGGTTATGTTATATAATGTTGTCAATGAACACAATCATTTGATAGGGTATACAGGGCGATATATGATAAAATCATGAGAAAAGGCGTTAGATGCGTTAAAGTATTAATGCTACATGATTCGTGCCTGTATCGATACTGACCTAATTAGCATCGATGCTAAATCAGTGTAAAGGCTTTAGGTCATCCAATTAATGTTTCAGTATCGATACTATATATGTTAGCATCGATGCTGAATGCTTCAGGAATAGCGTAATAATTCCAGAAGTTTAGTCTGTATCGATGCTGGCCTAATTAGCATCGATACTAAGAAGGTGTTAAGGCTTCTGGTCACTCAATAGACGTTTACGTATCGATACTATATATGTTAGTATCGATGCTAAATGCTTCAGGAACAACCAGAAGGATATTCTGTATCGATACTAACCTATTTGTATCGATACTAATGAGGTGTAAAGGCTCTAGATTATTCAATACACATTTAGTATCGATACTGGACATTTAAGTATCGATGCTAAATGCTTAAGGAATAGCGTACCAATTCCAGAAGGGCTTACTGTATCGATACAGAATATTAGCATCGATACTAAATCATTGAAAAAATAAGGTAAAACCAAATAAACGTCCTGTATCGATTCTAGATCTTTTAGTATCGATGCTAATTCAGTGCATAAGGTTCAGAACTACATAAATACTGAAAAAAAACACACAGATTGTCATATCATAACAAGCTTTAGTGAAACATTCATATCCATTTTGCAACATTAACATTAACATACATATAAAACCTTAATGAAAACAAGAAATACAACACATAGATTATCATATCATAACAAGAAATACTAACGTAGATCTGATTGTGTTGTCTATGGATCCATCAAATTAACAATAGACTCGGATACAGGTTCAACCAAAGCTAACATGATTTCTTCAACAGATCTGGTCAGTCTTGCATCCAACTCGATAGGAGTCTTTCTACTGTACTGAACAGACGTCTGAAACATCGATCTGACATCGTTGTCGTTGTTGAGACGCACATTGTTAAAACTTATCGCCTTACCGTCCGAGCTGACTGTAGGACATCTGTACTCGATTGTAATAACAGTTCTTGTGTCGCTATCCCCTCGCAAACGTCTGTTCACAGTGTTTAGCCGCTGCTTTAGAGAATCTAATGTGTCGTCGATGTGAATTCTAAACAGATCCGATTCTCCTCCGTTAAAGTATACTGCAGCAACGTGGGAATTGATGTTTCTCTGATCCCAAGCTTGGGTAGACATGTTTACTTCACCAATTGATTTTGTGGATAAATGAAATAGGTGGATTATTATAGTGTAAAAAAACTGATTTGGTTCGTGACATGCGTCACGAAGTAGATTTTGTTTCGTCATATTAGCATCGATGCTAACTATGTAGCATCGATACAGGTTGACATTCTGTTTATGTTTTAAACAGAGTGTTGTTTATAGTATCGATACTGGGTAAGCAGCATCGATACTAGTGTTGTTGATGTCTAATGTGAACAAGTTCGTAACGCAGAACACGAAGTAAATATAACCAGTATCGATACTACGGGTGTTAGCATCGATGCTACAATAATAAATTTTAAAAAATAAAAAGGTCTGGGGCGAGGGGGATTCGAACCCCAGACCTTAAACGCACGCAATACAAATTAAACCAGTGTCTTAACCACTGGGGCGCAATGCCAATTCATTAATATTAACGCTTTCAAATATTTATATAACATATAAATAGAGAGTTTTAAAAAATAATTCATTTTCTAAACACAAATTTTGTTGTTGTTTTTAAATTTTTAAATCATTAAAATTTTTTTAAATATTTTAGTTTTTAATTTTTAAATCCTACATAATCCTAAATAACACTGAAAATGAGAAATTTAAAAAAATAATAAAATGTCAGGTGGTGGTGGTCAGTATCGATGCTATCATGGTAGTATCGATACTGATTCATATTCTGTTTCATTTTGGAAAATGTCAGGCGTGCCCAGCATCGATACTACAGTATCAGTATCGATACTCAATGTTTCCTGTAAGTTTGTCATGTATTAATTGTGTTACAGTATCGATACTCAATATTTTAGTATCGATGCTAATTGTTATTTATGGCACACGACCATGTTTTTTTTTTATACCATTACCACATTCAAAAGTACGAAATGCAAAATATTGCACATTGATTTGCCACAATTTTATAAGCGCGGATATGTAAAAAGTAAACATATGATCCGTACATAACCAAATAAAATCCCGAAAACTAAAATACGATAATTATCCGTACAAACACAACCAAATTCAAAATATAACAAACATAAAGTCATTGAAATTTAAATGCGACAATTGAAAAACACGATTCTAAAACATTAGGATCATTCATGCATCTGGTCATCTTGGTTCATGCCTTGGTTGTTGCTGCCTTGGTTGTTGAGGAAGTTGTTAAGTTGCTCTTCGATAACACCAAGTCGGGAGGAAGTGTTGGTGCGATGTTGTGCGAACTCATTGTAGAACATGTGCTGGTGCTCACTCAACATGTTCTGCTGCACACTCATATTCCTAAGCACATTCATCATCTCATTCATGTCAGCATTGTTGCCATGGAAATCATCCGTGTCTGTGTTCGGAGCTGTGTAGTCAGTATCATAAGTTGCACCAGAGACATAATGATCAGACCATCCCAATGTCTGCGCACCTTGCCATGGAACCCATGCAGTCTGCGATACTTCAGCCACATTTGCCTTACGAGATGGTTTACCCCTCCATGGATCCGCTGCTGCCTCCGGATCTTCAGGCTCATTCACAGTAGCCGATGGTTGACCTGACCACGGATTCCATGGCCCTTCAATGTTGTCTTGTCCTTCCTCTTCCAGTCCATCTTCCTCTTCGTCTTCCTCGTCCTCCTCCTCTTCCACTTCCTGTCCCTCTTTGGGTACAAAATGCTTTAGATCCTTATCCCATTTGTAATTCAACTTGCTCAGTTGAAATTTTGAAAAGTTCTGTTGCGGTGGAACACTTTGCCATATCATCGCAGCATGAGTGTGCTTTGAACATATTTCAAAGTGTTCAAGAATCTTACAAATCATACTTGGGTAGCCAAAGTATGCTTTTCTTTTGCTATCATAAATGTTGAACATGTGTGCCACGATAACAAACGGCCAGTTAACACCTTTGTTCTCATAGATCAAATACATCAGATCAACCTCTGGCCAATCGATTCTTGAAAAAGATGCACCTACTGGACGAATTATGTGACATATTATCCAGTGCAGAACTCTAGGGTCTCTCCTCAGTGCAGCAGCAGACATCCCACCCCCACCCTTTACTTTTGGAGGCATGTTCCCATCCTTTGTCAGTGTACACAGAAATGCCTTTGCATCATAATTTAGTTTTTCAGGTTTCAGCAATTCTCTGTTGGTCTTCAAACCAAACAGTTTATCCCACAAATCCTTAGTCATCCTATACACTTTTTTCCCAATTTTGAACTTAAATTCTACACCTTTTTTGCCATGTAAGCCAGAGTAAAATACCTTAACCATATCCTCAACATAAACATTATCTAAGGCACAAAAATTTTCTAAATTTTCATTCCTAAGCAATTTAGCAATATCACCCAATCCCAATTCTTCTTCCAACTTAGTATCTTCCACCATGTACTGTTTTGTCACATTCCTAGTTCTACAAACATTGTCATAAAAACGTTCACATTCTGCATGCACAAAATTTTTCTCAACATAATCAAGATTTGTGGAAGCACTAGGGTTAGCAATTGATTTTCCTTTACGATTCAATTTAACCTTAGTTGTCATTTTAGATGTCATTTCAGAGAGATAGTGTTATGAAAATATTACCTTGATAGGATGTACAAGGAACAAGAAGACTACACACACACACGTAGATTAGAGAAATTGCAACCTTGGATAATCCCAAATCAAAACCCTTGTTGATATGTTGAAAAATCCCAAATCAAAAGCTTTAATCCATGAAGAATAGATGGTGGATATAGAATTGGGGGCGAATTTTTTAAGGAAATGACATTGAAAGTATGTTGAAGTTGGTTTAGTAAGGAGGTTTTCCAAGATTGAAGAGAGTGGAGTTTGGTGGTTACTATTTTGGTGAAATAGGGTCATGGGGCGGTTTGTTTGACAATAGGGAGATATTAGGGTTGTAAAAATGAATGGACGGACGAGATTACATCTGCGTCACGTGTCTACAGCAAGATACAGAGTTAGTATCGATACTAAAGTCTGCAGTATCGATGCTGCATTTATTTTTTGGGTACCTGATGTAGTAAGTATCGATACGGAGTACTCAGTATCGATACCGTTTAACATTCTGTTTCAAGTAGCAACAGGTACCAGTTGCTAGTATCGATGCAGGTTACGTCAGTATCGATACTGAATGCAACCACATGCGCATATATTAAATACATTTGAAAGCTGCTATATTAATGAATTGGCATTGCGCCCCAGTGGTTAAGACATTGGTTTACTATTTATTGCTTACCCATAAGGTCTGGGGTTCGAATCCCCCTCGCCCAAGACCTTTTATTAATTTTTTTAATTCTCATTTTATATGTTATATACTTTTATTATGTACAATATTATTAAGATTTTAAAAAAAAAAATTAACGATTTAAAAACAACAACAAAAAATTGTGTTAGAAAAATGTATTATTTTTTACAAATCTCTAATTATATGTTATATATATATAGTTAAAAGCGCAAAAATTAATAAATTGGAATGTTATATACGTTTATTATGTACGATTTTAAGTTTCAAAAGATTTAAAAATATTTCAACGATTATAAAATTTAAAAAAACTTTGCAAATTCATTAAAAACAAATTATTTCAATGATTTTAAAACTTTAAAAAACATTTAAAAAAAAAGTAAAAAAAAATATTTCAAAGATTTTAAAATTTAAAAACATTCTGTGTTAAATATATTTAAAAGCGCATATATTAATGAATTGGCATTGCGCCCCAGTGGTTAAGACACTGGTTTAATATCTATTGCGTGCGTATAAGGTCTGGGGTTCGAATCCCCCTCGCCCCAGACCTTTTTATTTTTTAAAATTTATTATTGTAGCATCGATGCTAACACCCGTAGTATCGATACTGGTTATATATACTTCGTGTTCTGCGTCACGAAATTGATGAAAATCAGAATGCTAACAATGCTGGCTACCCAGTATCGATGCTATATACACCTGACTGTTAAAAAGTGAAACAGAATGTCAACCTGTATCGATGCTATACAATCAGCATCGATGCTTAAAATTATATTATGGACCCTGATGTAATCAGCATCGATACTGCATATCCAGTATCGATACCAGTTAACATCCTGTTTCAATTTTCAAGAGTCAATCGTTGATAGTATCGATGCTGACTATGTCAGTACCGATACCGGTTAACTTACTGATGCTTGCCACCATTCCTGATGTAGCCAGCATCGATACAAAAACCAGTTCATAAACATCATTTTGTAGATTCAAAAACCACAAAACCTGTTACTAAAGTGTACGATATAATCAATAACATAAATTAAGTCAATTAAGGACATAAGCTGTTGTCAAAATCACTTATAAGCTGTTATCAAAAGCACTTATCAAAAAAAGCTGCTACATTCATAAGCTGTTATCAAAAAGCACTTGTAAAAAGGCCAATCAAGTGTTAAGTACATATGTTAACCATCATCAAAATAACTTATAACATGCGAAATTGATTTAGTTCACCCATAAGCATAACCTGTTATCAAAAGTGCTTATGACATGTGAACTAAATCCATTACATCCATATAAGCTGTGAACAAAATAACTTATAACATCTGAAAATAAGCATGGAAATCATCTATTATCTATCGCTAAAACTAGTTACAAGTCTCTCATGATATAGTGAAGGGCTTATCCTTTTCATATCCAGTTCCAAATCTAGAGGTTAATGGTCTTTCAATGTCCAGTAGTCTTTGAAACTCAGCTTGCCTATCGAGGAACTTATACACCCACTCCGCAGCTTCTTCGGTCCGATTAGTATGCCATTGAAGAGCAGTCTTTGGTATAGGACAGTCGGGCTTCAGCTTAACATTAAGAAAATGAATATTATCCACAAATAGAAGGCACGTAACTTGCAAAGAAGCGTCAGAGGTTGGTTTGCCTCGGAGTGGGAAAAATGTTTCACAAACACCATATTTAGGCTCAGTCAACAAAACTACAGGTCTTTTGTAGTAACTGGCGACTATATGGCCCATATCAGGGAAGCTCATCCAAAAATTTTCAGGCGCACACCCACGTTTTGGAATGACGTCAGGTGGTTGTACAGCTGCCAAAATTTCGTCATATCGTTTCTTACCACCGAATAATTTGACATATGCAGCTCGGTGTTGATTTAGCTCCCTTATCATGTCATACTCTATTAGAGGAAACTCGTCTTCACATTTACCCCTCTCCACAGCAATCGCACGATATCCACAGTATCCGTCACCTCTGACGTCAATTATCTCATCTATCCACTCGTGCATAAAAAGCGGTATGCATTCAATTCGAGGAACCTTACGAACACGGGATTGTTTCGCCTGTCTTCTCCGAGGAGGCTTCGATGTGGAAGCTTGACTTTCCGGAATAGGCTTCGATTGTGATGTTTGGCTATCCGGAAATAGCTTATCCACATGTTCCCAGTAGGAAGGCTCGCGAGTTGTTGAATTAGCCTTTTTCTTGCCAGCACTTGAATTTGGCTTTCTACCTTTTGACTTAACCTCAGCAACTGCTGGAATTGTCACGGGCGTAGTCGCTGGCCATGCAAAAAGACGAAGGCCTTTTCTAATTTCTGCCCTCATGCTCGGGTCAGCTGTCCTTAACCGCTCCTACAAAATTGTAAATACAATTAAATACGAACGTTTAAAAATATTAAACATTAATACAGTTGACATTGTAAAATTACACTAACCTGGATAGCTTTCCACTCTTCCACGCACATCCAATCATCATCTACTTCACCGACTTCCCCCTCAAAAGTAAACACCAACTTCTTCCAGTGATCATGCACGTCATCCAGTGTAATAGGTACGTTGTCATTGACCTTTCCCGCAATGACGCAACCACAAGGCAAGCCGTGAGTTGATCTCAGCACACAGCCACAGTTTGAACTATCGGTACCATCCTCTTCAACCTTCTGAGATTCCTTAAAAATGAATTTCAATGCCTTTCTCGAAATCTTAAACACCAAGTGCTCGTACAAGCTCTTATTACTTCCTCCATGCCTGTGTTCTGCAACAGATAAGCTCTTACCAAAACTAGCTTGTATCTCAGTAAATTGGAAAGCCAACATTTTTTCACAGCATTCCCATAACTTGACAAAATCGATCTTGCTGTTTGGTATCCACCCCTTCAATTTACCGTGTGCCGATTCAACTCTATTTGAACTAGTATTACCCAAGTGCATAACACGGTTAGTCCACGCGTACACTAGCTTGTCTTTAACAACATTAAAAACAGTGGTTGTAACATATGTCCAAAATACGGGCCACTTCGCACATAATTGTCTGAAGTCCTCAAGAGCTTCAATGTATTCCTGTTCAGTAGGTGAGACAACAACAGCATCGTAAGCCCTCATAATACTTTTCCACACATCCGGCTTCTTCACCTTCTTGCTTTCCCGTACTGTGCAAAATTCCTTCATCTTAGCTTTTACATTCTTTCTTACATGTACCTCGCAAACCAAGTGCTTTGATTTTGGAAATACTACGGGAATAGCACCCACCAGAGCCTTGTCCCTATCTGTCACAATAACACTAGGTGCAATGTCTTTTTTGTTCAAAAGATCAAGACAAGCTTGAAGTGCCCATTTGTAATTATCCTCCTTTTCTCTATCGAGCACAGCAAAACAAACATTAAAGGTCTTCATAGTCGAGGTCACACCGACTACCTCAAACAATGGCTTTTTGTACCGGTTTGTCTTGTATGTGCAATCCATCACCAAGACAGTTGGAAATGAGTTGAACAATTGTACAGACTTAGGATGTGCAAAGAATATATCCTGAATATCTGTCGACTCACCAACCGTCCTATATTTGTAAACATATTTTTTACCCTCCATACATCTAATCAAATGTTGCATCTCTGTCAAAGAACCCCTATCAGCAACCTTCGATCTATGACGCGCATTGTATACTTGTTTTATCTCCGTTGCATTTTGAGGATCTCTTTCTTTCAATGTGGATATAATCTTTCTTGGGGCGATCAAATTTCTTGTCAGTTCATCAACTAACTCTTTCTCAGCCGGTTTCAAGCGCCCCGCAAGCAAATGTCCTTCTAAAGCTCTATCCAACACATGGTTGTGTTGCCCTCTAACAACCGATAGACTCCATTCATTTCTTAGAGTGTTATAATATCCACGGAGCCTAAAGGGACAATCACATTTCCTAGTTCCAAGCCCTTCCGCTTTGGTCTTCTTCTTTGTTGGTTTATACACCCCTCCACGTTCGCAACCCAACACAAAGAATTTCTTTCTTCGCTCTGCACCATAATCCGACTTCACTATCGCAACCGAAAACTTCAACTTGGCAGCTTCGCCCCTAACCCATGCAATTAGCTCATCTCTATCCGCATATTTTTTCGCCATCTGGAAATTATCACTTGTATCAATATAGATTTCCTCAACATGCGGACGGTTAGAGCTTGAATCACCAATCAAGACAATCTCATTCATCTCTTTTGGTTCTTCCGGTGCATCACCAATCACAACAACCTCATTCGTCTCCTTTGGTTCTTCCGGTGCTTTACCTTCGTCAACCATAACTGCAAACAAATACAACAACAGCAAAAATTAAATAAAAAACACCAGTTACATATTCAGCATCGATACTAACCATGACAGTATCGATACTCATCATAGCAGACCATCATAAAATACATGACAGATAAATCATTCTGCATCGATACTGCAGTGATCAGTATCGATGCTGGCAATCTTGAGATTTATAAAAACACTCAGACAGATATCCAGTATCGATACTAAACTATATAGCATCGATACTTCAATGACCCTAAATCCAAAAAAAAAAAACAGTAGTTGACCCAGCAACGATGCTACAATCCCCAGCATCGATACGGTAATAACTGGGGTTAATACATGGGCTCAATATCGCCAGTATCGATGCTATAATCGCCAGCATCGATACTAGATATGACAGGCCATCAGGAATCCAGCTAATGACAATGCGCATCGATACTAGCGATTATAGCATCGATACTGGCGATATTGAGTCCATTAATTTAAAATAGGACGTTCGCCAGTATCGATGCTATAATCGCCAGCATCGATACTGGATAAGACAGACCATCAGGGCTACAGCTAAAATCAATGAGCATCGATGCTGACGATTATAGCATCGATACTGGCGATATTCAGTCCAATTATTAAAAGCAGAATGTTTACCAGTATCGATGCTATAAACGCCAGCATCGATGCTCTATTTAAAATACTACAAGGGATCCAGTCTTGTTTCATATGAGTATCGATACTACCTCTATTAGCATCGATGCTGGCGATTTTTTCAACTGACAATATATTATAAAAGTGATGAGCATCGATGCTAATTGTTGCAGTATCGATACTAATATGCCAAAATTCGTGGCGTAGGCCACGAAACACACCAGTCACAGCTACCACAACACAACATCAACAACATACAACAACATGAACAAAAAAGATATGGTTTCAAGTGCACATTACCTTATGTATAAGCTTTAAATAGTATGCAACAAGCTAACCACAACACCAATACTGATTTGTGACGATCAAAGTATGAAAATCAAGCACAAAATAGAGGAGAAAATATGATTGAGTAAGTATGAAGTTTGCAAAAAGTGAGCTGGGGTTTTAGGCTTATATAATGCTAAACAATTTGGGACAAGGATCACGAACCAAGGTTCGGTTTGTATCTCACGAAATAAAGGTGGGGGTGCTGCGTTTTTTGAGCAAATTCGTGACTTGTATACCGAATCTCAGTTCGGGAAGCAAGTCACGAACTGAATATATGGTGGGGGTGAAAGTGATTAATTTCGGGACGTAACTCCCGAACTTGGGTTCGGTATGAGCGTCCCGAATTGGCATTTATGAGGGTAAAAGAGGTAGATAGGGGGGTGAAAGAGAAATGAAGGGGGGGCTAAAGAGAAATTTTCGGTTTCAAGTGCACATTACCTTATGTATAAGCTTTAAATAGTATGCAACAAGCTAACCACAACACCAATACTGATTTGTGACGATCAAAGTATGAAAATCAAGCACAAAATAGAGGAGAAAATATGATTGAGTAAGTATGAAGTTTGCAAAAAGTGAGCTGGGGTTTTAGGCTTATATAATGCTAAACAATTTGGGACAAGGATCACGAACCAAGGTTCGGTTTGTATCTCACGAATTTAAGGTGGGGGTGCTGCGTTTTTTGAGCAAATTCGTGACTTGTATACCGAATCTCAGTTCGGGAAGCAAGTCACGAACTGAATATATGGTGGGGGTGAAAGTGATTAATTTCGGGACGTAACTCCCGAACTTAGGTTCGGTATGAGCGTCCCGAATTGGCATTTATGAGGGTAAAAGAGGTAGATAGGGGGGTGAAAGAGAAATGAAGGGGGGGCTAAAGAGAAATTTTCAATGATTAGGTTGTTAATGTTAAGAATTGAGACTATAACAAGAGAATAGGAAACTAGGGTTTTCCATTACAATAATAAAAAGCGTGAATACAAAAGGATTGTCTTAAGAATATATAATAAAACATAAATGACTAAACTATTACTAAGCCCAAAGCCCAATTACAACCAAAAGCTCATTACATATTGTCTAACATCTCCCCTCAAACTCACAATGCAATAACATCTAGCATTGAGAGTTTGTCGAACAAGAAACAAAAAAGAAAACCAAATGAACCAAACTAAAGAAACGAACCCAACATAAAGATAAGCACCAACCAAATATATCAACCACCATAGAAAGAAACAACAGCAGAAGAGAAATCAGACCAAAAGAAGTTAACAACGAAGAGAACAATCAAACTAACCAAGAGAGAAGCAACAAACCAACAAAAAGAAGAGCATTAGAAGAGAGAAGACATCAGATAGAGAAGCAACAACAACAACAACCAAAGAGAGAAAACAATCAAAGAGAAGCATTCAACAGAAAAGAGATCATCATAGAGAATAACCAAGAGAGAAGAGACAGCAACCAAATAGAAATAGGAGCAACCAAAGAGAGAAGTCATCCAACAAAAGAAATCAGCAGAGAGAAGTAATCAGACGAAATTCAGACAAAAGAATTATCAGGGAGAAGCAATCATACAGAAGAAAACATCAGAAAGAAGAACCAAACGAGAGAGAAGTGCAACCAAAGAAGGGACAACAACCAAAGAGATAGAGAGATAACATACAAGGATAAGAAACATAGTCAAAGAGGGGAACCAACAACAAAGACATAATCAACCAAAGAAGAACCAATCAAAGAGAAAAATCAACATACCAACAGAGAGAAGCATTCAAAAGAGAGAAACATCAATCTAAGAGAAGAATCAAAACAACAATAGACAAAACTCCGCAGCTTGATTATGGCATGTCCCAATCAGCCTCTTGCATTGTGGATTCAGAAGAATTAGAGAGATTCAAACTTTTTACAAAGGAGGCTGACATAGCACGTGGTTGAGTGGAAAGAAATTTTTGAAATTGCTCAGCAAGATCAGATGCTTGAGAAGAACCAACAATAGAAGCACCAACAACATTGGACGATGGAGCCTTAAAGTTTGTTCCACTTGCCTTCAATAATTTTGGACATTGTGCTTTCCAATGACCTTTATCCTTGCAAAATGCACACTCATCAACACCAATCCAAGCCCTCCCTTGAGGTTTTCCTTTGTGAAAAGGAGTAGCAAAAACAGATGGAGGATTCGAGATAATTCCTTTTCCATGATGCATATTAGACTGAGACTTAAGTCTAGTTTCTTCTGCCAACAACTCACTAACTACTGAATCAACACTTGGAAGAGGAGTACGATGTAGAATACTCCCACGGAGTCCCTCAAAATCATCACGAAGAGCCATTAGAAGCTGAACCAAACGTTGTTCTTCTCTTTGGTCAGTGTATGCTTTGACACTTTTCAATTCAGCTGATTCCATTAGGGCCAATTGATCCCACAAATTAGTCATGGCTGAATAAAATTCATGAATAGTCATATCATTTTGTTTAAGATCTCTAATATCACTCTCAAGCTTATACCGTTTAGCAAAATTAGATTGCTTATACAAACGTTTCAAATGATCCCAAACCTCTTGAGCAGTATCAAATTTTGCTAGTTGCATACCTATTGACTGAGAAACGGAATTATTAATCCAAGTAATTATCTTCGAATTACTAGCATCCCATGTTTCAAATTCTTTTGCATATTTTTCTTTATCTTTTTTATCTACGGGCATAACAGAGGTTCCATCAACATAACTCCACATCTTCTTTCCTTTCAAAATTTTTTGCATCACATAACTCCAATAAGGATAATTTTCTCCATTAAGTTGAACACTAATAGACTGAAGAGAGTCATCTTTATCGTTACTCATTTTAATCAACTATAAGATCACCAAAGCACCACAATGCAAAATTTTGTCACCGAATCAAAAAAAAGCAATAGCAATAATTCTCCCAATTTTCAATTGTTGTACTCAATTGAAATTTTAACCAAACATAAAAGTAGCCAAGTACATGAGATATCTTTGAATAAGTATCCAATGCAATACTAACAAACCAACTAATAAAAGTCAACCTACCAATATAGCAACAAAGCACAACAAACCACAAGAGCATCAAAATAGCAACGTACCAGTGTATCAACACGACCACCAACCTTCCAACAAATCAACAGTCGTCGTCTCAATAGATAAGTCACACAACTTTCAATCGGACCAAATTGTTGCTCCAAACTGATGCACCACTTTACGATAGATCCCAAGATCAAACCGAGCTCTTTGATACCATGTTAAGAATTGAGACTATAACAAGAGAATAGGAAACTAGGGTTTTCCATTACAATAATAAAAAGCGTGAATACAAAAGGATTGTCTTAAGAATATATAATAAAACATAAATGACTAAACTATTACTAAGCCCAAAGCCCAATTACAACCAAAAGCTCATTACATATTGTCTAACAGTTAACTCTAATTTTTTCTTATAAAACCGACTTATAAGGCGAAAAATTATTTATACTTATAAATTCACATTCAAACCATCTCAAAGTAAAATTGTTAACACACTCTTCTGACACCCAACACTATTGAATTTGGTGCATGAATATAAATAGTAGTTGATCGATAGCGAAAACCTATAGAGTCTAGTTCAACATTATTGAGTTTGGTGCGTGAATATAATTAAATGGTGGGTGTGAAAATTAATTTTTGTACTTTCTTCTTCTGTATTTCTATTGATCCAAACAACATACAATTTCTACTCTATTTCTTTGCTATTTATCTCTTTTCACTTTTTTCATTATCCAAACATAGTGTAAAAGAAGACTAAACCCTCTCAAATCCAAATAGGTACAGAACTTTCTCTATTCCTCTACTACCACCAATCCACCGGACCACCACCGTCTGCCATCGTCCCTGTTCGCCGGCCACCCACCCCATCTCTTTGTCGCCCGCGAATCCGCCACTGCTCCGCCATCCTCCGGTAATCAATCAAAATGTTTATAATTTAAGGTTTTGAAAATGTGTGATTTTTTATATAACTTAAATTGTGATAAATTGCTTGGTTGATTGATTATGTAATTGGGGTTCTTGATGATACATTTGTGTTGTGAAATTGATTAGAGTTCTAATGAATGAATTAACCAATATGTTTGTTGAAGGATATTCATATCAATAACTATGTTGTACAAATTGTGTTGAAATTTAGCTTTTTTGCTACTGTTAAAATTAGGACACCAAATGAAATGTGTTGTGTAATTGCTTGCGCAAAAATCTGTTGTTTTCTTCTGTGAGTAAGGCTGCTTCTTCTTTTCTGTGAGTGTGCAAAAATCTGTTTCAATGAGTTATGTGATGGGGGTGTCAATGTCATTGATAGGTTTTTCCATATGTTGAAAATTAGGGGGAGTTTTTGTTTTTGTCATTGTTAGTCCATTGATATTTTTCAACAGAATTGTTAGTTGCTAACTGTTATTCATTGTTGCTGTATTAGTTGCTAATTGTGAATACTTTTTATTGGTATTGGTTTCTACTTTCTACCGAGAAATTGTATTTTGATGATTTGGTCCATGAATACAAGTAAGAAGAACTTTGATGATGTACTGATAAACATACATGCAGTTATAGAATAAAATTCAGAGTTTATTTCTGAGTACAAGTTTTTTTATTCCTTCTGAATAGAGTTTATTTATTTCAGTTTTTCTAAACAGAATGAAATTTGGAGTCATCCTTCCTTGGGTTATTTTTATTTTTGTTAAGTTGGATATTTATGGCCCCATTTCCTATGTTTTTTCCCTTACTCTTTTCTTTTCTGATTTTTCAGCTGGATTCTGGACTTTTATGTTTTCTGCAGCTTCTGTCAGAGGAGCAAGACATGGGTTTTCCTGCACTTTCAATAGGTATACTTTTCTCACTTAAAAATCATTTCTTTTATTGGTTGGATTCATATTTATTTCTTTCTCTATTCAAATTTGTTCTTCTGTTCGGTAATTATTTGCTTTATCTCTTTATTTTCCACCTTCTTATGTCCCTAGTGTGTGGAAAGGTGGGAAAGATCTTCTGCCACTTATGTTTTGTTGAATTTATTTTGGCTCTAGATGTTTAGTGATACTACTGATTCAGATTCATATCTTCTCAGCTTACTTCTGGAAAATGTAATCCAAAAGTTAAAGGTGGTTATATAATGAAGATCACATTTTTCTCACAGAAAAATATACTAAGTTTGCATAAGATATAACCTCGGCCTCCTTTTACAGTGGTCCTGACTCCTGAGTACAATTTATAATTATCAATGCAGACATAGGTTATTCTGGCTATACTTAGGTGAAGATGTTCCGACCATTGCATCATCCCCTTCAACATCTTTTCAATCTTTTACTCCTTATGAGTCCATACATCCAAGAACTTACAGGACACCGAGACATATTTTAAGAGTTCCCACTGTATGTTCTGCATCAGCTGTTGTTTTACAGCAGAGATCAAATGTCATTGGAGGCCATGGTAATCAGAGAAACAAGCTACCTCCTTCTAGATATACAAGTAATGAATCCGTTGAATTGAAGACCCAAAATGATGTCGTACGGTTCTCGCTGTATAAGCCTGATGATATTAGTTCTGCAAAGAAAAGCCAGAATAAAAACCCAATGAAAAAATCAAGAAAGGCCAAACTGAATGAGCTCAGATTCTACCGTTTGAAGGCAAAACAAAAGATGTATTCTCCTAATCCAGAAGTTAGAATCCGCTATAAGCTTGAAAAGGTGGATTTCATTGTAACTTTTAAGTTTAAGGCTTTATTTTCTGTCGATACTGCTTGGCCGTTGTTACTGGTTATTTACTTTTATGATAATTTTACCCCTTTTTGGTGCATACCTTTACGATTTTATCATCATGTAATTGTATATTTTCTAGTTTTTCCATGAACTACAGATCTTGTATTATTAGTACTTCGGGGGTAAGGATCGACCTCTTTCCCACTCCTTATCATATCACTTTGTAACTCCTCCACCCCAACCTTACATTTTCTAGTTCTCTAATAACTGTAAGGGTATTGTTTTGATATACTTGACATAAAGAGCTGTCTCTTTTTTGTCTTGGCATTGGAATAACAAGAATGCTGCCTCGTGTGAATTTGCATTTGAAACACCTCCATGAAGTCTCATTTCATTTGGAAATTTTTCTGTGATGTTATATTTTAATCAAAACATTAATCCTTTGAAGTTTGTATGTAAGTTATATTTGTTAACTTTGCTTAGAAATATAGATAACAGTATATTCAATTGGATATTAGATATATTTCTGTTTTAACTTAGTTATGGTAGTATATTCACATGCAGACATTAATTAGGCAGTATGTCTTTCACCCTTGAATTTTCCTTTCAAAGTTAGGGTTTTAATTTGAACTCATAAATCTACAGGCCAAGCGAAAAGAAACATGGTTGATTGAAAAGCTTAGGAAATTTGATGTACCAAAGCTTCCAACAGAGACATTTGATCCTGAGATTTTAACTGAGGAGGAGAGGCATTACCTAAAGCGCACTGGAGAAAAAAAGAAACACTATGTTCCAGTTGGGAGACGTGGAGTGTTTGGTGGGGTAGTTCTAAACATGCATCTTCACTGGAAGAATCATGAGACGGTAAAAGTTATATGCAAGCCTTGCAAACCAGGTCAAGCTCAAGAATATGCTGAAGAGCTTGCTCGACTGAGCAAAGGCATTGTGATTGACATCAAACCCAATGATATTATCATTTTTTATCGTGGAAAGAACTATGTACAGCCAAAAGTAATGTCACCTCCAGATACATTATCAAAAGCGAAGGTAATTTTATTTTGCCTCAGCTATTCATTAGCAAAAGACATTTGATGACAAAAGATATAATTCCCTATTTTTTCAGAAATAAGAAAGGAGAAAAACAACCAATAAAAATAGTGACTTATATACTATAGTAGACGAGAGATAATGATCAAGCCGTGTTTTTTTTTAATTAAAACACAAATTAGTTTCTAATTTTCAAGAAATTGTCTTTCATACAAACATGCATTAGTGAGTCATGTGAATACTTTCAGATAACTAAAAGGACTGGTGTTTTCTTTTCATAGAGTGGACGAGTTAATAACTTTGAAGTGCTGATTATGCATAAATTTAGCTGGAATATGTTATGTTGAGAAAGCATAAGCATTGTATTCTCTTCTTCTAGCACATAGCTTATGTTTTCTAACTTGTTAAATCTCTAGGCCTTGGAGAAATATCGGTATGAGCAGTCCCTTGAGCACACTAGCCAGTTTATTGAAAGGTTGGAGAAAGAGCTTGAAGAGTATCATGAGCACGTTGCAAAGTTTAAAAAAGGGAAAGAGGATACAACTTAACATGTTAGATTGTACATTAGTATGTTGTTCCCAATTGATATAAATGATGCTTGGTTTAGTAATGAAAATGTTGCAAGAAAAGTCATTTTTGTTTGTAGCAGAACAATGCGAACATCATACTTTTTAACTTATTCTTTCCTAACATTCTTTCCAATACAATCTATCATTGATTGAATTTCATGTGATTCTCACTAGAAAAGCTAGTCTCTCAATGTTGTAGTTATTTATATAGTCGTGGATTAAGGAAGCTTGACTATTTTTATCGACAGCAATGTCACGCACGAGACTCGGACAAGTGATCTTGTAACTTGTTTGCTCTTGATGAAATGTAAAATCTTGCATGAGATGTCAAGTTGACAACTTATAAATAATGTAATAAACCAAAAGGTTTCAAATTCATTATTTACAATTTATAGGTATTGTGAAGACAGTTTACGTGCTAATATATGACATTATTAAGTTAATGATGGTGTCATTTGGCAAAATTTCTTCCTCTGATATAGTTCGGCATATTTGTCCCACCACTGTGAGTTTGCTATCTGGCCAGTGGTGTTTGGTTGTTGGATAGAGATGGATATCTTAATAGATTTTGGAATCAATGCTCACTTGATATTTTCAGGACATATCTTGTTCTCTAATAAAAAATTATGCTTTCATTTTTAATGAGACTTTCTAGTTTCTATCTATGTTAATGTCATTATGCATGTACTGTTGCAACTTGTTACTGTTACTTATTTCGCTACCTCTATCTTGTTTGATTTTTGAAAAGAATATTGAGTTCCTGTTCCAGTACTGTGATAATTTCACCAGTTACATAATCTGGTAGAATGTCATGCATCATACAAATTATATCCCAAAGTCTCATTCATTACTTTGTCGTTACTTGAAGGATTGCTCAAAGCTGCGCAAACCGAATTTCGGCATGACTTTTAACAAATTTTGTTTGTCCTTTGCATGTAACATTTAGGATGGGTGAACTGAATGTTGTTGCTATCAATATTATTATTACTACTTGACCACTCTCATGATAAGGCTATCCATAATCCAATGCATATGGTTATGGCTAGCTGTTTGTCTTCATGCAATGCAAGTACATAAGGGAATGGGATCACATAACATGTTCTCAATTCACATTGGTAGTGACTTATCATAACTTATACAAGAGTCTTCCATATCTCTTGCTCTTCTGTTGGTAGAGTTACATTTCTAATAAGCTACACATAATTTCAGAAATACACATCTGTATGTGACAGCAACTTTTTGTATGTTTTGTGTATGGAATTATACATTCAAACAACATAAAAACTGTGTTTTTTTTCTCTCCTTTTCTGAATGTATACATCAGAGGGTTTTTTGAGGTTGAACAAAGTTCCTATCTAACTTTAATTGAAGCTTGGCCCAGAAGTTGGTCCCAAAGAAAAAAGATAGACCCACAAGGATTTTTAATCAACCAAAAATAATAAACAGCAAGGTTTTGTGATTATCCCTCATTCACGGAGTTTTATTGATTGGCCTAGAATCTTGTTGTTCTGATAATGATGTTCATGTGTAGATGCGGACAAATCATCATCCCAAAGCTTTAGAATCCACATCAAAAAGTTTCTTCATATTTGTCTCTCATTTAAGTTGGCTGGTTGATATAATTATAGAGTTTAAATATCACTTTCGTCTATATATTTATGCGGAGTTTTAGTTTTAATCCCGGTATCAATTTTTTTTAAAATAAATCATTGAATCAATCAAACTTTTTATTTTTGGTCCTTAAAACTAAAATTCGCAGGAAAATCTGGAGGAAATTTGCGAATTTTCCTGCGGATTTTTGCTTTAAGAACTAAAATAAAAAAAAGTTGATTTATTCAGAAACTTATTTATAACAAAAATTGATACATAAACTAAAACTAAAATTCCACGTACATACATAAACGAAAATGATATTTAAGCCTAATTATAAACCAATGTTTCAGTTAATCTTATCTTGTTTGCTTATTTTTATTAGAGTTGGGTTTGATTTTACAGCAAGAAGAGTTAAAAGTGATTCCAGAGACACAATATGCTCTGATATGTTTGGTTGACTTCAATTTGAATTGAGTCTAACTTAAAGTTATAATTTGTAGTTTTTTACTCAGGACATTTATTTTACATTCATTCAACGTACAATTCACTTTTATGTGAATATGTTTTGAAAAATGAAAATAAACCACTTTAACTTATATTTAAAATAATTTTGTAACTGTAGAACCAAATAACCAATTATTTTCTATCCACAATAACAGAGGTGCTCTGCTGACAAAGATAGCAAAAGTAAGCTAGTTTGGAACCTGTTAATACCAGCATGGGTCGATGAGAGTGCAAGACGCCAAGACCATTAATACAGTTACTTCTATAGTATTATAGAAAAGACATATTCTGATATTCACCATCACCATTATAATTAGAATAATATCGACGACTAGAGTTCGAATTCTGGTACGCCCACCTATTCAGTTTTAGAAATCCTCAAGATAATAATAGAAACTCCTACTATTATCACATTGATCCTCTAATGATGGTATATCCAAATCCTTACCTTGTCATTTCTCTTTCTGATAAGAATATTAACACAACCTCTCTACTAATCTAGTTTGTGAACCATAATTTAATTATATACGGTCTCTATAAAGCAAAATTATATATTTAATCTTATATTACTGTCACTTTCGATCAAAATAGCAATATTATTTTCCCGAATATCAATAAAGTGCACATAGAGAAGAAAAGCTCTTCTATGTCCCAGCCCTGATCTCTCTTTTACTTTAATTAGATTAGATGATGTTTTGGTGTGAAAGTACTTTTTTAGATTAAAACAATGAGACAATTACGCCGTTGAGTCCGTTATTTGGTAAAGATTTTCTTTTCAAATGGATTCAGCAATTAAGATGCACCATGAACATGAGGGTCATTTGTTTTCAAATCCAAATTATGGTATTTTGTTTTTTTTCTTCTGTACTACACAAGTACTCTAACTACTACTACTAACTGTTAGTTGTTTGACTTCTTAAAAGTCAAGATTGAAGTTGAAGGTTTAACTAACACATAACTTTGTTTCAATGAAGTAAGATGCCACAATTCTGATTATTATTTTTGGTCAAACCACAATTCTGATTTTATTTCTCAATAAATGTGACATTAGTATTTATAATGTCCTTGAAACTTTACATAAACTTCATTTAGAGCATATAGTTGCTTGAATGGTGGGGATCATGATTATTATAATTTTGCCAAACACCTCTTTTTCTTTTATGTTCCATTAAAGAGGTTAAAACTAAAAAATTGCGGCTAAAAATTATAAATACTAATGTCACATTTATTGAGAAGATGTACATCATTTATGTGTTGTGTGAGTAGATGTGTGTCACGTTTGCCAAAATTGCGGCTAAAAATTATGGTAGGACAAAGGGTAAATGTGTGTTAGGAGGTGCGGCCGCTCAATTAGACAGACATTATTTTAAGTTGTATCATTTGGTGCACAATTCAATATCGTTAGTAAGATATACTTCCGTATCAAAATATAAATTAGTTTGAGAAAAAAATTGTACTAAAATACTTTCTCCGTACTAAAATATAAGTCGTTTTGACAATATCACACAAATTAAGAAATGTAATCATTATTGTATGAAAAAGAGAAATTATTAGTTAGTTTACAAAATTGTCCTTCATTAATGATATAGAAAAGATAAATTATAAAAGTAAAATAAGAGAGAGAGTAATAAATTAAGGGTATAATAAGAAAATTAGCATTAAATGTTGCATTGGTATTGTAAAACGATTTATATTTTGATACAAATTTTTTTTCCAAAACGACTTATATTGTGGTACGGAGGGAGTATAAGTCATTTACAATATCAATGAAACATTTAATTCTATTTTTCTTATTATACTTTTATCTATTTATTACTCTATTTTCTTTTACTTCTATAATTTATCTTTTCTAAATCATTAATGAATGACAATTTTGTAAACTAATTCAGAATTTCTCTTTTCTATACAACAATGATTATATTTCTTAATTTATGTGATATGGTTAAAACGACTTATATTTTGATACGGAGGTAATATAGTGTTAGGACTTAGAATAAGTTTTATGGGATATATAATTTTAGAGGATTATTCAAAATTTTGTGTTAATTATATTGTTTAGAACTTTAGGTGATACATTTAAAAAAAACAATAGATAGAGAATTAAAAACAATAGATAGAGAATTAAATATGTGTTTCGCTTGCCTATGTAATATTGGAATATATTGTAAGTTTGATCCTTATTTTAGCCCATATTTTAACTGAATTTAGAATTAAAATAAATGATTTTTTTTTTGACGGAGTTAAAATAAATGAATTGAACTTAATTAATTTTAAATATAATTATAAAATATAAAAATTGTAACTCATATCAATCGTTAGTTGGTTCAGTAGGGATAGACGCTGAATTTGGTAGGTAGAATTACGGTTTGATTACGGTTTGATCCTCTGCAACTGCGATCGGAAGGGGCTTGAACTACTTAATACAAGAACTGACTCCCGAATCTGATTAAACTGGTGGTTAAAACCAAAAAAATCAAAATTGTTACTCATCCCATGTGGACGCCACATAAATTAAAATGTCCATATGCCAATGCCACGACTCTATTAGCAGTCTATCATCTTCGTCTGCATAATGTAATTTGTATTGACCATTATTGAAAACAATTAAAATACGAGAGATTAATAATTAAAATTTAATAGAGACCAAACTTTGAAGAACTCAGTTTTACTATGTTCATAAAAAATTCAATTTTATGAAGTATTATGCTCAAACTAAATTTATGGAATTTTAAATTACACATAAAAACATATACTTTAATTGTTCCTTCTCCTTTTCTTCAAATTTTGCAAATCAAAGGCTAATTATCACACTCTATCGAAACATTTGAATGGATTAAAATTAAACTTTTAATTTCTCTAAAACTCTCAATTACTCCATTCAAATAGACTCTAACGCATTAGCTCATGTTCATATCGCATTAGCTTAGCTTTAGTCCAAATGAGAAGTTCTTTGTATTAGTGGAGAAGGTTAGCTCCCACAAGGAGCACAATGATTGATTTTGCAAGAATAATGTGTATGGATGGCAAGACAATACATTATTTAGAAAAAGTATAATCAAAAGTATCACGCATGGAGAAATAGTGGACAAGTGTGAGTAACATTATGCCTTTGTGTACACATAGACCATCCTCCAATTTCCTAACCAACAACCCAATTTCTCAACCGACCAGGCCAAAAAATTCTCACATGCATGGTTAAATCTGTAATGTGGACCCAAATACATGATGCTCATAGAAGCACTAATAAATTACATACAACTATATGGTTGAACGTTTGATACATATGATATGATGAAATTGAGGTTAAATATAAGTTGAAATGCTAAAATATGAATCATTTAATCTTTATGCTGTATTCAATAGTTGTTGTATAGACAGTTGGACCAAATCTCTCGTACTAAGGGAAACATGAATCACAATGACTTTAAATAATTGAATAAATATCAAATAATCATTCTACCAAAAAAAAAATCGAATAATCATAGGTTATGTTTCAGTGTAATTAAATAGACTTTAAATAACCCGAGGGACGTGGTTGAGCGGTTGGGGCTCATCCTCCCTTAACCAAGGGTCGAGAATTCGATCTTCATCTCGGGTATGAAACAGCTTTAAATATTTGAGCCAGCTATCCCATCCATCGAGGTGTCTCCAATCTAGCGAGAGATTAGTCACTGCGTTCGACAGTGAATATCCCGGTCTCGACCAAAAAAAATATACTTTAAATCATCTAATATTTATTCAATAACTTAGACGTTGAGATTAAATAATCTTATACTAGCATTGTTTTGTTTATTAGGTTGTTGCGCATTCATGTTGTTTGTAGTGATGCCATCACAATCACAGCAAAATAGCACAGACACAATTTGACTACTACTACTACATTGGGATTTAATTGCTTTCTCAAAGTTACAATTGAGAAATGCCACTAAAAAGTTATTATAGTGGCGTGAATGAATGTAATTAAAATATATATTCAAGTCACAAGTACTAAATAGTGATGAAGAAGGGTCATCCAATCTAAATTTTATACTAAGAATTAATGTAGTATGTGTATGTCCAATTATAATTTTAGAGGCATTGATTTTGTCACGGACTAGAAAATGACATAGTACGATTGTGCACTAGCCGCAAAATCAAAGTGGACACTGTGCATGCCTCAACTTAGGATAGAAAATAAATCAAATTTGATGTCTTTTTGTTTGTTTATTAGTACAAATCTCAGCTAAAAATATTGGCCAATTAGACAGAAATTGTGGTACAAATTTAGAGTAACATTATCGTTATTTTTAGAAATTCCTTATAGTTGACATACACTAATACTAATAGATAGCTACTTGCATTAAGAGGGTGTGACATGGCAAGTTGGTTTGCTAAAACTTAACTCATGATAGCTACATAAACCATCAATGTTTTTGTTTATGTAAAATTATTATTTTATATATTTTCAATATTTGATTTAAAAAAATATAAATATGTGAGGTCAAATTTTGAATTTTTATAAATAATCACCATAAAATTAAAAACTATCTAAATCAATTAAATATTTCTTAAATCCTACATGACATTTTGGTCCTACAAAAAATAACTTAGCTCACTTATTTTAATTACTTCCATTAAAGTTGCTCTAAGGAAAAATAAGAGCACTCCACTTATTACAAATTTACATGTGTTCCTTATTATATTTTAAGCATAACTAACATGGAAGATAATAGAGATCCCAACACTATTAAATTGAAAATTGTCATCATACTTACGGATTAGACCACCATAACCTATCTTTATTGAATTCGTCAACACAGAAATATTTATTGTTAATTTGTAATAGACCATAAAAAAGAGATAAAACTTTAAAAATTAGGGGGTTTAATTGTTAATGTGTAGTTATAAGAAAAATGAATTTAATCTATTTATATTGTTTGTGTAAAACATATATAGTGAAAATATTTTAAAATTACTAACATAAAAACTAAGTGGCATCATGACATAAATTTTTTTAGTTACATGAATAGAAACTAATCTAAAATAAAGAACTTGTTTTGTTGTTGAAATAGTAGTATATTAATGCTATTCACTATTAGTATTGATTGACAGTGAATAAACTGAAAGTGGGTGAGTTTGTTAACAAAGCTTTAAAGTTCAAATTACGCTTTATCAACACCTTCATTTTCCTTTACTTTTCAATAATCACAATTAATTATCAGAAAATGAGATGCATGGGTTGCAATTGCAACATGCTGCAGGCGGCTGATGTGAGCATTTGGGCATAAACACAAACAATCCGTAAAGAAAAAGACATTTGACTCACTTAATTAGTGTATGAGCTGTAATTTCACATCAAATTAATCCAAATCAATTAATTAGAGTCTTTTGTTTATTGGTTAATGTAACTATCACAAATTACAATTAGAGTGTTAACATCAACAAAAGGTCCAATACATAATTGTGTTTATATACTCACTAATATAGTCAATTAAAGTTTCCTCACTAGATTAATTAATCAATAAACATGTTAATTAACTGTCAAGTAGTACTAGATTAGAAAATGACATATGTTTATTCTACGTTAACATATCCTTTAATCTTTCATGTGAGGTGCTTGTTTCATGCAACTTTTAATCAACCCATGCCTTTCTTCAAACTGAAAAGTTTAGTGTAGAAAATTAAGGAATTCATAATCATTGATGATCCTTAATAAAAAAGCTTTGTGTGAAAATTTTCTTGTAAGATCACAAGTGGGTGTGGGTCCCTTCAATTCATTCAATGTTTCCAATATTCACAAGTGTGAGTACGTACTTATCATATGCTCTGTTTCTTTCTTGTTAAAAATATTGCTCTGTTTGCACCCAAAATATAACTGCACTGTTTCATTTTGTTTAAGATAACTAACTAATTGAATATATGGTTTAACATAAAAGAGGAGAGAAAGACTGTATATGCATCATGCATGAATATATATTTTTCATATGATAATTTTTTTAGTGGGAATTATCTTTTGTTTTCAAGTATCTTTGAAAATTGGATAGCTTATAGATTAGTGACAACTAAATTAAGGCCACTAAATAATTTTCTAAATTAATGACAATTATCTTCGTATACAAGAAACTAAAATGTTCATTGGCCAAAAAAAGAAGCAAAATTGACATCTCCTTTAGTATACTTGTCTCTATAATTTTTTTTGATATCATGTCCCTTTTAAATTTGTTTTCATGTATTAAAGACTTGACTTTTATTTTTTTAGGTAAAAGACTTGACTTTAATAATTAAGAGTATTATTTTTTACCATAATATTGATACAAAGTTTCGCTGTTAGCGATAACTAATAAAAGAGTATTTATTGTATGTATAGCTATTTAATATATTCCCGTCAAAAATAAAATAAATTAATATATCAATTTTAAAGAATTATTTTTTCTTTTGTCAAAATAAATGGATTAGAACTAAAAGTTAGTTGGTTCAATGATGATTAATGTTGAACTTGACAGGAAGGGACCACGGTTCAATCTCCCGATACTATGTTTGGGATGAGACTAAAACCACTTACATGCCAGAATTCGGCCCGAACATTGGACTACTATAGTCTATTTCTCCTAGTAACGAGAGAGTGTAAACCAAAAACAAAATTAATGAATGGAGTGTCATTACCAACAAATAAAAGAACAGATCAGAGTGTCAGCATTTTACATTCAATGTTTTTAGTAATTGAATTAAACTTAAAAAACAAAAAGTTGCTTTTTTACAATAGATAAAATGGGCCAAAAAACGTCTATAACTCCTAGCTCAAATGGCAAATGCCGAAATTGCTAGACCGGACGCCGTGATCCGGATTCGAACCCGAGACCTCGCAGTTGTGCGAGTTGTTTAATTTCAGTGGATTACTACTTAAAAAAAAAGCCCAAAAAAACATTATTATATTTGATTCAAAATTTGAGTTAAATACATTTGTTTTCTTTTGACTTAGTTTTGTTTATAATTAAGATAGAGATTATATATATAAACCTAATTAATGGTGATCAATATCAAAAGCAGCTGGCCATATATATGCAAGTGGAAAGACAAAGACTTTTATAAATATATGTCAATATGTGCATACGTACATATAAAAAGTAATCAAAGAGGAAGAAACTAACTTCTTATTTACAGCCTTATTAATACTAAACGTAATAATAAGGACTTATCTATCTATTTATAGTTGACCCTAGTAAAGGAAATAGACAAACAATAAAGTACAACAGCATCTTGTATTAACCTTTGTACAAGGAAAAACCCAACAAAAACTACATGACAACTATAATTTCTCTATCTTTATAGACTTTAATTGTCACCACTCACCACCGTGCTTTCACCATCCCCTTTTTGTTTATACATAAAAAACCAAAATCATCATCATTTCAAGTCATCTCCTTCACTATCACTATACTATACATGATCAATCACTTTACTTTCTTTTACTATACATTGCTCCCAATTAATCCAAGTATAAACAAAAATATTCAAAAATATCAAATCTATCCGGTCTAATTTAGACCAGATACATTTGACTTTTCGAATCTTTCTGCTTATATTTTATTCCGTATAGAGTCGTCCATCAATTCAACGGCCACTAATATTCACAAACCTGCATCAAACGGCACACCACTACCAGAAATCCAAGAACCACCAGCAAGAAAATTCCCAACAGAAAATTTAACAGCTTCTGAAGGATTAGTAATAACATGAAAACCAGGCCAATTAACTCTTCCACCAGTACTAGCACCACCACCAACATTCATATATTCACCATAATAAAGTGTACTCAAAGCAAATCCACCACTCCATGGAGCCCAACCTTGAGAATTAATCACACCATCAATATTACTTTTCATAACAACCGTTCTTGAATATTTCTGCCATGGTCTACCAAGATAACTTTTAACAGAATTCTGAGCCGGTTTCAAATCACCTGCAGCGGTTATACGACAGTTATGAATCACAATCCCGGTGTTTTCATTTGGATCAGTACGCCCCTGCGCCGTTACGGTGTTCTGTTGGTTGCTCATTGGTTTTCTGACAAAGATGTTGCAGTTTTGAAGGACGGTAACCGCGTCACCGAAGATGAAATCGACTGTTCCGTAGATGTTGCAGTCGCGGTAGAATTGACGGTTGGCGTAAGGATATAAGGTGTCTTGGTAGCCTTTGAAGGCGCAACGGTAGAAGACAGAGTGATCGGCGCCGGAGCGGAGAGCCACTGCTTGATGCTTTTGTGGTCCGGCTGTGTTCTCAAAGGTCATGTCTTTAGCTATGAAACCATCTCCCATAACAGCTGAAGTAATTCATTATTTTAAGGGTCAGAACTTTGGATTTAATTTAGAACAATAGCTAGATAAAACAATTTAACTTTACTATAATGACTTTTGATATATATGTAGCTAAAAAAGTTATATTTATATGGTATATATATTATTTGACCAATAAAGTCACTGTCAATATATCAATTGTTTTTTTCCTTAAAAAAATATAATATATCATATAATATGAGACTTTTGACATGAAGTAAAATATATCAGTTACAACAGTTATGTGATATTGATGTAAAAAGTTTGTATTGAGTGGTATTAATATATTATTGTTGGGTTACATGGTTTAAAGTTTTATAGTTGATAGTTAATCATGATTATGATATAGCTATATTTTTGTTTTTGGTTTGAATATGTCTTAATTAAAAATATTAATAAAAGTTGAACAAAAAGTACCTTTTGTGAGAAAGTAGAAAAGTAATATTTTTTAGTGCAAAAATATATTTAGAACTGATTTTATTAAATAAAGTAGGGACCAGAAGCAAAAAATAGATTAGTTTGAAAAATATAAATTATCTGTTTTGAGAAATTTAAAATCTGAATACTTTGATAGCAATATGACAAGAAGTTTCTCAGTATATTATATGATGTTTTGATCCGTAACACCATTGTACAGAAATAAGTACTATATATGCATGTCCTTATCATAATGGGGCCAAGTGATGTTTATAGTGTCAAGTTAATTTTCAAAGTGTGTTTTACTATATAGTGTTACTATTCCATTGATCATATGAATATTTCTCTCCCATGCATATATATATATATATGATTAGATGCATGAGTGATAAAAGATTTAAGAACTTACCAAAAGTAGCTGAACGAAATGTTGTAGAACCATCAATAGCATTATGATTACCAGTAACAATAGTGGAATCCATTCCATCACCAAATATCATTAAATTTTGCACTGTCTTTTTGATATCAACATTCTCTTTATAAACACCTGCTTTCACATGAATAACAACTCTTCCTTTTCCACTAAGTTTAGAAGCTCCAGCTATACCTTCTGTGATTGTTTTATAGTTTCCACTTCCATCTTGTGCCACCACAATATCGGCACTTGATGTTGCCTGAAGTAGTTTTCTATCCGAACCGGAAAGCCAAGATGGAAATCCATCGGACAACAATCGTCTTCCTCCGTTTTGTTTAGCATTTGACAAAGATGATGAGGAGGAGGAGGATGGTGAATATGATGAAGCTAGAGTGTTGCTAATGGACAAGGAATTAGTAAGCAATTTTGAGAAGTTGCTTAACATGGATGGAAAGTAGTTTAAGTGAGAGGGAAGGTTGAAATCAATGAAACCATTTTGACAAGTTTGATGATTGGTAATGGAAGCACTTTGCCAAGTTAATTTGTCATTTAGATTGTTTGAGTTTATTGATCTCTTAAGTTGATAAATTGTATCTTCATAAAGCTCTAGACAATCTTCCCATGCTGACTTGGCTTTTTTGTCTTTGAAATTATTTAATTCCATGGTTGACACAAGTTTGTGTGCTTCAATGGCTTGGTCCATGGTGACCTTAAGAGCCGTATCATGGAAAGAAGAAGAATCTAGGGTTGATAGTGTATTTGTGGTGGTGGAACCAATGTAATGGTTGCACACATGAGGGTATGGAGTTTGATTGCATGATAACTCTTTGCCATGCACCAAAAAGAGAGAGAAAAGGAAAAAGTATGCAATGCAACAATTGAATACGAGTTTGTCCATGTTATTAGAAAATGGAGTGTGCATATGGTATGAAAATGTTTTTTTAGTGGGAAATTATATGAAGAAAGAGCTAGGTGTATAGGAATAGATATGAGAGGATTCTCTTAGAAATATTTGCTTGTGAATGAAATTTAAGTGCTAAGGAGAGGGGCTATATATAGGTCAAGGGTATGGCTAAGGTAGGCCATAAAGGTATACTAATTTGTGGGTATTGAAGCTTAGGATAAGGGAATAGTCATATTAATATATGGAAAGGTTTGCTTACATGTCCGAAAGTTCTTGGTCGTGTTATTTGATGGGCCATGCATGAGCTTAAGTTTGTTTATTAACGTGAAAAATACTACAATATTTTTTTTGTTACAAAAAGTACTAAGTGTTATCATTTACTTACATAAATTTGTTCGTCAAAACTAAATTAAATATGATGAGATAAAGAAAAATAATCTTTAAGTTACATTCGTATTAAAATTAATTTTTTTATAGTTTACTAAATGTTAGTTGGTATTGACGATAAATTTTGATAAAATAAACTATAGTTCAATTCTACAACTATATTTAAAATAGAACTGAAACCACCTTAATGTGAGAATTCACTCTATTAATACACTTTTCATTACGAGGAAGACAATTATATTACCTTCGTTTTTTATTATAAAAGATAAAATCATTTTTTAAATTCATTGAATAATTAATGTATTTGGTCCATATTATAAATCAGATACATTAATTTTTTAATAAATCTAAAAAGTGATTTATCATTTATAATAAAGAACGGAGGTAATATTTAGAAAGGAACCCAGACCACACTTAATGCCAACAAAAAAAAACTGTATAGCTTTCTAGAATTTGCTTAGTTGAAAGGGTCAAGCTAAGCCATTAATTTCCACACGCAGTACGGCTATGATTTTCGTGCCACGTCAAATGCACTTTTTCTCTTTTTGAGTGTTTTTGCCACATAAGACTTCAAAAGGTAGAGGGTGTAAATAATAATAACAAATTAATGGTTTTGTTGAGTTTTTTTTTGGTTGGGAAATTTAAAAAAAGAAAATCAATAAACTAAAAAAAATAATTAATCTTGATAAAAGAGAATTTTTATTGTGTCACTTCTAATAAAATCGAAGCACTATCTAAATGATAAGTATAAGTCGAAAAGTCAGAATCTGAAAAGGCTCCAAACTTAACGAAGAAATTGCTCATTGATTAATCTCTCTAATTTTTATTTATTTTTTGACAAATCTTTTAAGAGACTTTTAAGAAGACTCCTTCTAATATTTAATTCTCTTAAGAAAAATGCCAACAAGTGTCTCAAGAGATTTATTTAGGTTGAGACCGGGTATTCACCGCCGAATGTAGTGATTAATCCATCGCTAGATTGGAGACCCTTCGATGAGTGGAATTGCTGGTCTAATGATTTAAAGTTACTCCATATCTAAGGTGAGGATCGAGCCCTCAACTCTTAGTTAAAAGATGATGAGCCTCAACCGTTCAACCACACCCTTAAGTTAGTGCCTCAAGAGATGTGTTATGACAATAAATTTATAAACTTTTTTTATAAACAAAATTCATTCAATTTTTTAAAGATTAAACATTTGTATATTTAAACGCAATATTTTTTATATTAAAATATATATATACATGTGCTCTAACCTCTAAGTAAATATGTTTACCCCACAAAAAAAAACATATATTTTTTGGTAAGAAAAAATACATATGCTAATTAATAAGACCTTAATTTTTAAATTAATTTTTTCGTGTATTTATATTAGTACCAATTATATATTTTTTTGGGTACAAATAATTTTTCTAAAATATACGTAAAATAATTTAGAGTACTTATTTAAGTAACTTCTGTTAATTATTTTTTATGTATGTAGACGAAATGGATCGTTTTGTTAATTATTAACTCAATTTTTTTTTTTTTATATTTTGTATCTTCTCATAATTTTTTAATATTTTAAATTTTCTCATAAAGTTTATTGTAACAACAAAAAGAAGTATAATTTAGGTTAAGAACAAAAAACATATAATACTTGTCAAAAAAAAACATATAATAACATTTATTTTAATAATATTTACTAAAAAATAAAATTGGACCGATTCATATTAAATACTCCCTCCGTCCCAAAATGTAAACAAATTTGACTTTTTAGGTACATTTGACTATCGATGTATTTGATCCATAATATGAACTAGATACATCAATAGTCAAATGTACCTAAAAAGTCAATACTTACATTTTGAGACGGAGGGAGTAATATATACTCCTATAAACATACACCTCAATTTTTTATTTTTTTTTTCTAATGGCTCATCATTATTCTTTCTATTTAATAACATCACTTTAATTTAAAGACGTTAATCATTCAACTAAATAACAATTTGATAATGGCATATTGTTATCACCATAGCGTTGGCTCCCACTTGCTAATGCTGATATTGATCGTACGGATAATTTCTTCCACTAATCTTCTCTCGCAAAATGGACAAGATTTAATTTCTTTCAAACCAAGCTATGATCTATGATGGCAATCTTTTTAGGAACTTATATATAAATATTAGGATCTAATATTAAATCGGGTTCATATTATAAATAATTTTAATCATCATGTACTTCCTTTAGAAATATAGGTACACGTCGTATCCGGCTAATAATAATTTCTCTTTATTCAATGATAAAAATAGATATTATTAAAAGAAATACAAGGGTACTTGAAATTACAACAAAAAGAACCAAGTGAACCAAAACAAACAGAAAAAGAAATATAGCAATATGTACTCTTTTGGTGCTTTTTGTGCTTTTATGCCTTTGTTTATTAAGAGACTTGGACCAATTCATATTAGGTTAGTTGGTGGTTTGGTTCAATCGTTGTTTTTGGAAGGTTGCTTTCGTGTATTTTTACCATGGTTGATATGTATAGTTCATTGGTGGTGGTGTTTTACTTTGTGATTTAGTTTCTAGTTATCTTTGCTATTGTATGTTACTTTTTTTCGTGCTCTTTTTTTTTTTTATTAGATGTCTGATCGTATTTCTTGTACTTTTGATTTTTCTATCTAAAACATATATTTGTCATTAAAAAAAATACAAACTAAAGACGGCACAAAACTAGTCGAACCAACCCTAATGAATCAAAAACAAACGAAAAACACACAAAATCAGGCAACACTAAGATCCACCATGACATCAAATATAAGGCCGGCGGGGATTCTACCACCCACTCATAAAAACTGCAGCAGTGGTCTAATGACTTGACCAAAAACTACTTCAACAAAAAGCTTATAATTCTATCTAATAGTAAAAGTCGTTAATTATCAAATTGAGGCCATTGTTATACCAAACAATAAAAAGGTCAAAGTGATCACACACTAATTAATTAGCTGTGTCATATGTAGCTTCATTTTTTGTAGCTCAACTAAATTTAGTCCTCCTAACACGTACTCGATATGACCCGTGAAGCTTTAGGATTTTGATTTTGATACCATTTTGCTTTATTCATCTAAACCAAAACCTAATAAGTAATTATATTAGGTGACTGTCACATAGTTACATGTGTGACACACTATAAACTCACATATATACACACACGTACTCCTCTTCCCCAATATAGATATTGTTGTTTTGTGTATCGTACTTTATGTTCATGTTCATGTATACATTTGGTATAATACCATAAAAGCCACGTGTCCTTCAAGATGTTTTGTTTGGTCTTATCAAACACTTCATAAAAATAATATTAGTACACACACGTTTCAAGCAATTGGCCACAATTTCTATAATTCATTTATCACCTGAAATTAGTTATCTAAATGTTTATTTATATAATCCTACATGTTTAAACTTATTTTGCTCCTGAGTCATTCGTTTAATTGATGATAATCATGTAGTTCATTATTATCATTATAATAATAATAATTATTATTATTATGATAATAAAGGTGTTGATATAGTCTTTAGTCATACTCATAGGACAAAGACTACTCCAACAACCATGGGAAAAGGGAGAATGCAAAGTAGTGAACAGGATAAAGTGGCAGGCTTCCCCACCAATAAGCTTAAGAGGAACGTTGTCCACATATTTATTTTAAAAATTTGTTGACTTTCATATATTTCTATTAATTTCTATTAATGAAATACTTGTGAATGAGAATTATTTTCGTTCTAAATTGTGGTTTTGAAGATTTTACATAAATTAAAAGAATATATATTAGTTTTCATAGAAAAAGTAACTTATGACTTATTATATATTTTATAAGATTATTATTTATTATTAGTATAAGAAAAATAAATTAAAGAATTGAAAGAAGATCATTATCAAAAAATAATTGAAATAAAATAAAGTAATAAAAATAAAAAAATAGTATGAGAAAGATAATTGAAGAGTGTAAACAAAAGATAGTAATTAATAGTCTCAATAGTATTAGAATATTATATATTGTTATTATTAGAATATTCTTGTTATTATTAGTCATAATTGTATAGTGAATAAATATAGAAACTTGCCTTGTATATATATCATTGCAAAGTCAATAGAAATGCAAGGCCAATAATTAATAATTCTATTAGTAATAAATACTAAATATAGTTTTTTTTTTTATGCAATACTAAATATAGTTAAGAGTATATAATAGAAAATTTAATATATTTTTACATCAAAAAGATAAATTGCTCCCGCGAGTGATTGATCACTGGACCTCCCGTTCCAAATAATATGTCCTTCAGAAAATTTAACATTTAATATTTCATAAGTGACATCTAATTTGTGTTAAGTTGATCACTTTTATAAGTAGTTGGTTCAAGGGTAAGGCTTTAGGCTTCCGAAAAATATTAAAAAAAAATTATTAAAGAAAATGTCTCAAATAAGTCATAAATCCTTTAGAAAAAGCTTCAAAGAGAAACATAAAGGTTTCTTAGAAAATATATTATAAAAATGAGACAATAATTTAAATAAAATACGCTTTATAGCTCAGAAAATTTCCTCAAATAAAAATAAAAAGATCTCACTTTCAAGTTTACTTTAGACATTCTGAGTCCACTATGAAACAATGCTTAAAATTATCAAATAATTCTAAAGATAGTCAATGGTATTGAAGTGAAAATTTGTGATTTTCCATCTTCACAACTAAATTGTAATATACTAATTGATATCAGATCAATACAAATTACATCTTATTTTTCTTATATTGATATCAATATAAGAATACCGCAGTACTGATTAAACTCTACATGTGAAAATGGTTAAGGGTTATTGGATTAAGTACAGGGACAGGGCATCAATATTGAATAAAGCATTATTCGGGAATGGATTATCTCGTATCATACAAAAGTCTATTTAAATTTTCATTATTCATTGAAAATGAGAGAGAAAGATTTTAGCAAAAAGTATATTATAATGGTTTGAGATTAAAAATGTAGAAATAAGAGGAAAAATTTGAGAAGATTCTTTTCAATGTAGACAACAGCCCAATATCGTTCGATCTAGATTCAACGATTTAGATATTAAAGACAATTTATTATTTTAGTTTGATATATATCTGAAGACAATCTATTGTTTTTGTTTGATAATAATCTCATCTCTAAACGACTAAACTCAGACTACTCCAATAATGTCCTTCATAACTACTATTTGAGCTACAATTATGGAATATTATTAAACATATTTGTTTATTTTTTGACGATAATTAGACATATTTAATTATTTATTAGGACTGTGTTGATGTTCTTTCTACATCGGGCAAAGTTTAAATTTATCTTTTTTCTTATAAATTACGTTCTTAACTTAGATTAGCAATAACCTTATGAGTATAATAAAACAACTTATAGAGTTGGAGCAAACCTTAAACCTACATGAAAAGTACTCCTTACATGAAATTTTGCAACCAACATGATAGATATGCACTTTTGATAAAGTAGAAAACAAAACAATTTTGATATGCATTCTCAACCATTCAAATTGCAATTTTAAATGTTGCATTATTTTAATTAATTCATGCTTAACATATATGACACACCTATCAAATCAAATAATTGCCATTGTCCTTAGGTAAGCTATATAGAAGTTCTTGCACTTAAGCAATAATAATTTATTTTGCATTATTTTTCAAGGGAAGTGGAAGCATAACCGGTTCAAATGAAAAAGCAAAGTATGATTAAGACTTACTAACAATACTTATGTATTGACTTTAAATCCTAAATTATCATTTGTCGTCGTAATCCAAGCTTCTATACATAACCACAAGTCCATAACCCTTTGTTGATATATGTCTACTCTCATTTTCTAGAGTTTTTTTGGCATTACTCTTTTCTATCTTTATTTTTGATTGTGACACTTTTGACGTTTAATCTTGTAGTATGTTTTGAAACATAGGACTAGTCAATAGGGGCTCTTTATCAACCAAGTTAAGGAATTACTCTATGAAGAAGAAAAGAAAACAAAGCATATATTATACCGAAAACTTCTATTACATCGATAAATTAAAATGTTTTAATATTTTTTAAACTAATAAATTAACAATCATTTTTCGACAAAAGAAAATAGAAATTTCTTTTAAGAAAAAAAACTCACATGACTTTTTTTTTGAACAGAATCTCAGTTGGCTATTATTTTAAAGGAGAAAGAAAGTTAACATAAAAACGATGTATTTTTAATATTTTTATCGTTTGCATAAATACACATAAAAATCCCAAACCTCTGTTAACAAACAAATTTAACACACTGATCAAAAAATATATATAATGTTTACTGATAAAAAAAACAAATTTAACACAAATTAGAAAAATAAGATAAGTTTAGCTCACAAAGTAAACAATCCCTTAAATGTATGTTTGATACTAAAGTGATAAAAGTTGATTTAATAAAATATATTTTAGTTAATTTTTTTTTTGGGTACAATATTTTAGTTAAATTTAATTTAAGGTAAGATTGTGTATCTGCAAAACAAAAAATAAAATGATAACTATATTTGAATGAAAATGAGTTTAGTGATAAATTTGAGCTTACTTGAACAAAAAAAATAGAGCTTACTAAATACTAATTAAAATAATAAATTTAATTGTAAAAATCACATTAAAAAAGAAAGCCACAAATTGAATACAAAAATCAAATTTAAGTCTTCATTCATACTTTTGATTTTGACTCATTCAAAAGTGAATTCAAGCATGAACTAACTGGCATTTCTGTTTACACACAATTATGAAATGGTAAGCTCTCAGTGGTGTTTTTGCATGGAATCTTCACTCAGATAAATTTGAGTAAAAACAATTTATTGATGTAACACAAGCCAAAAGTAGTTGATACATACAAGCGTAGAGAACAAGTTGGCATAAGTAGCTAAGTTAGAATGAAGAATAGTATTAATTATTAGTTAGTGGAAAGTTGTGTGGTGGTAATGAATGATTCTCTTACAAAGAAATAACAAATAGAAAGTGCTCAAGAAGACAATTGGGTCAAGAGACTCATTAGTCATTACTGAGCTTTATTAAGTTCAATTTAACCCTACTACTATGCTTTAAGTTTATTTACCCCTACCGGATTTTATATTCACCGGATACACAAGTTGTAATAGCGAATCTCCTTCATGATACAATAAAATCCTAGTCCGGTGACTTAACTCACACGCCAACAATCAAGGTCAACGAAAATAATAAGTTACAAAATATAATAGTTTTTCTTCATTCTCTTTGCATATTGCTTTAAAAATGCAATAAACAAAACAAAAACTTAGGTTTATATAACCCTCCTAAAAATACATATTAATTTATTTAAATGCACATAGAATATAAATTATTCCTTGGTAGAGTACAAAAATGGGTATAAGCAATAGAAAATATGGAGTTGAATACCTATCTAATGAGAAATTGAAAGATCTTTCAGCTGTTGTGGATCAACTTCCGATGGTGACCTCGTGAGGGCACACTGTGCAGTAGTTGTTTTTGGGAAAGCGATGACATCCCTGATAGAACTAGCCCCGGCCAGCAACATAACCAATCTGTCCAAACCATAAGCTATGCCTCCTGTAATTGATATATAATAATAACAATCATCAATAAAATCAACAGCCACTAAACATATTGAGAAACAATTAGTGCACCTCATGTTTCATAGCAGTGTGCAGACATAGATACACCAATTAAATTGCAATTTGATAAATATTAGATGTTCCTTTTATTGAAATGCTTTCAGTTTGGTGAGAAAATATTATATCAATTATATTTTTTTTGGTACATCGGAAAATAATATACATAATAAAGAAAGAAAATTTTCTTATTTCTGATATGGTTGTGTACAGACAAATGCTATAATCTAGTAAAGAAAATATTCAGTATCACCACAAGAAAGGGAGGAATAGGGCTATAAACCATTTTAGAAGATTTACGAAGATACATACCATGTGGTGGAGCTCCCATGTCAAGTGCTTCAAGAAGATAGCCAAACTTCGCTTCAGCCTGAAAAAGAAGTCATAATGAATAATTGAGATCAGACAAACTCAAAGCCAAACACGACTTCAAAGGCATTACAAATATAAGCTTAAACGAAAAGGATAACTAAGACGAGGTATGGAGTTGCATTTACTAGCCTGTTCCATTGAGATGCCTACAGTCTCCAAAACCTTTTGTTGTATGTCGCGTTTATAAATTCTCAAACTCCCCCCACCAATCTGACATCAAATATAATATCTTGAGTTATCTATACATACATCAGTCGAAAAAATTGAGAATATATATAAATGCCAATTACCTCCACCCCATTGTAAACCATGTCATAAGCCAATGCACGAGCGGATGCAAGGTCATTAATGTCTTCAGGATTTGGTGCAGTGAAAGGATGGTGAAGAGCCTGCAGTAGCCCATAATTAAGAATAATGAAAAGAAAAATAACAAATATAACTATAATGACAATCGGTGAAGAGCCTAGGCAAGTTATTATATATTGAGAAATATGTTGTTGGATGTTATTGAAAGCAAAACTGACCTCAAGCCTCTGCTCTGAATCATTCCACTCAAACATTGGAAAGTCGGTAATCCACAAAATTGAATGTCTGCCCTAAAATTCAAAAAAAACAAAAACCAGATAGTGTAAATGAAATGGATAATGGAAAAGTATAGGATTTTTTTCCTCTAAAAAGCAGATACCAACTTACATGGTCGATCAAACCTAATTCATGTGCCACATAAACTCTAAGACGGTCTAGAGTTTTATTTACAGATGCTTGTTGCCCAACTGCAAATAAAATCAGATCACTTGGTCCTGCAGAGCACCGTCTTAACAAAGACTCTTTAGTTGCAGGATCCATACTTGATACTAAAGCAGAAATTCCCTCAATATCCCCTAAAATCAAAGGTATACAGAATTAAAAAATGGAATATTACAAACATGTCTCGTAATGTCATAAAATTAAGTATCGATAGAAATTTATCATTTACCATTCTCTGTTATCTTGAGAAAAGGTAAACCCTTTGCACCAGATTTGAATGCTTCGTTGTAAATATCACCTTTCTTAAGAGCTGAATTTGAGTACTTTTTTGCACCAGAAGGTACACACAACACTTTAATAACTCCCCCACTCTCCAAGGAATCAGAGAAAACCTTGAAGGTAGAACTTGAGAAAATGTCAGATACCTGCAGCCAATGAAAAGTTATATCTCAGCAAGATGAAGCAAATCTAGGTAAGTAACTCGAATACAAAGTAACGACGATTTTCAACGGATGGACTACAGCAAGCTATATCAGACGGAAAAGAAAAAAAAATGAAAACATAAGATAAGATCATAGTAACTACTAACTACTAACTACCATATGACATAAATCACAAAAGTACTAAGGAGGGGGTGAAATAAAGATCATTACATCTTTTAACTCGAGATCAAATCTGGTATCTGGCCTGTCCGAACCATATCTATTCATTGCTTCAGCATATGTAAGCCTAGGGAAAGGGTTAGGTAATTTGACGCCTTTAATTTCAAGAAAAACCTGCAACAAACATTTCCTATTTAATGAGCAAATTTTCTAAGCTAGTAGAGGAACAACTTCAAAATATCCATAAAATATTTGTCCTCAAACAATCTCCACCTTCAAAATAGTCATAACATGTAAAATAGTCCACAAAATATATTTATCAAACAGATTTACAACATTAACACATTCAATTTCAACATTAGTCTTTTTCTGAAACAAGTGAGACTACAAAAGTACCTGTTTCTTTAGTTATCCTTTATAATTTCTCAACCAATATCAATACATACTTCTAAATCTTTCAATGGTGTCATTTGATGTTTCAAATCACCAAAGGAAGTTCCATATGTTAACACCTTATTCTTCCATTCCAAATTTTTATCTAATCCTACCTCCGTCCCTAACATAAGGCCCTCTTGAACAATCACGAGAATTAAGAAAGTTGGTAGTAGTATTAAACTTATTGACAATTAATATGGTTTTACAAGGTTACCCTTTAAGAGAGAGAATTAGTTTATGTTTTTATCATAATATTTATTACAAGTTGCAGAAAATATGTAACATAATTAGAGGTATGTTGGTAAAGAAATAATTAATGCGGTGGAAAATATGACAAAGAAAAAGGACAAGAAAAATCACAAGAGGGTCTTATATATAGGGACAGATGTAGCATATGTTTCTGTTTCTTCAAAAATTCAAATGCATGGATAACATTAATTTTTTAACCTGTTAGAGAAGTATGATTGTAGATGGTATATACTAACCTTTCTGATCAAGTCTTCATTAAGAGTCAACATATCCTCTAAAGGAGTAAAAGCCATTTCCATATCTAGTTGCGTGAACTCGGGTTGCCTATCAGCTCTTAAATCTTCATCACGAAAACATCTGGTAAAAAGAAAATTGCATTGTAATCAAAAACAAAATTGGTCACTTATTACAACTCTTTTAATATTAATTTTGGTTTAGCTTATATAATCAAGCATTTTGTATTGTTAGTTTATGCAAATCACACAAACCAAAAGTATTTTTTTATAGGAAAAGGGGAAGATTTTTACAAATCCTCCGTACATAAGCCAAGATATAAATAGACTCAAATTAAAAAAATACTTAACTTTGTACCAAAATTTAAAAGAAAAGAATACTTTACCTTGCTACTTGATAATATTTATCAAAACCAGCAACCATTAGCATTTGTTTAAATAGCTGAGGGCTTTGTGGCAATGCATAGAATGTTCCTGGCTTCATAATTCATGTGATAGTGAATCAATAAAACATAACATAAACAACAAATCTTGCAAAAAATAGATAAAAGTATCCATATTGTTTTAAATACCTTATTGTCCAAGAGATAATTATAGCGTCAAAGAGAAAGAAAGACTAACCAAAAATATTAAATAAATATAATGAAATAAGAATCTCAAGCAATATGAGAACAAATTTAAATACCTGGATTCTTGATGGAACTAAATAATCCCGAGCACCTTCTGGTGTTGATCTAGACAGTATTGGAGTTTCAATCTACCTTATGAACAAAAAAAAAGGTAAAGATGAACACAGGATACCGAATACCATGCACCAAAGTACGGTATGTAAGAGACTAGATCACTCAAATGATGAACCTACTGGATAGTACCTCCACAAAGCCATGCAGGTCTTCTAGGTATCTTCGTATGAGTTTAACCACTTGATGACGCAACAATATGTTAGAACTCATTTGTTGCCTCCGTAGATCAAGAGGTCGATACCTGAAAATTAGTAATTAAGCAAGAAACCTTCCATACACTTTCTTAATAAAATAAATAAGAATAGGTATCATGAAAAATTATGATGCCACCCCCCAACCCCAACCACACAATGCAAAATTCTCTCGTTTCCACCAAAATTAACAGTAAGTCTGAAATGAAAGTTACTAAATAAACAACATCAACAACAATATTAACAGGAAATATCCAATAAACCCTAAAAATATTGAGATTCTGACCTCAATGAGAAACCAACCCACATAAATATAAATAAGCAATAACAAGTACCATGCAACTCTCGGTAAATACTACCTCAGACGGATTTCCTCTTTAGGAGAATCATTTGCATCATCTGCTGTAGTAACTAAGAATGGTAACTTTGCATTCACAGAATTTAACACTAGAACCTCATTTGCAGCAACCTGCAACACAAGGATGAATATGAAATTTTGATAGACAGGATAAAACAGTAAATGAATCAAACTTTTCAAACTAAAAAAATCATATTTTCAGAGTCAAGACACGCCAATGAGGCATATTTCTTCACAGACAACAATATTAAAACATCGGAGATCAGACAACCAAATTGTTGTGAATCAAATAGCAAGACAAATCACACTAAAGTATAAAAGATAAAACAATAGTTTTAAAAAATATATCTCTCATTCATGCGTTCCTCAATATATTGTGAATGAAACGACACACTTTCTCTTTGCTTCTTTAGTACATAAGTGTGAAGCTTCCATGCCCCATCATGTGTATAAAGCGACTCCATGACTACCTGTGTCTTGATTTATTGGCATATGTGGAAGGCAGCTTCCATGCCAGCACATGGTTCGCTCGGTTAGATGGAACTTTTGGTTAATTGGTAGTATTCTCCAATAAGATTAATCAAAATAGACAAATCAAAATAGTGGATTGCAGCATGCTTTAAACGGTCATCATTGTGCATGCTCACATGAAAAAAAATTCTTGAAACTTAATTATGTTTGCATACGTTATAAACTAGTGCTGGTTGGCCAAAGGCAAAGGGAAATTATGACTTCTATAAACTGATTGTTACTCTTTCTCAAGATTAGAACAGTAAATAAACATTATTCACCTTTCAATGTGACTTTTACAGAAATTTGTCATAACTTATGATGTTCAGCCCAATGTTTCAAATCTCTTCATTAAGGACTATATTTAGTGTTTTTGTAGCTACCATGTCCATGAATATGGTACACATGTAATGAAATTATTGGAATTTGAATTAAGATATTTTAAGGCCACTAACAACTATGGTAACATCCATACATATCTTTCCCATCGATATATTCAAACTATAAACAATGGATCTAAATGTAAATGCACAAGCATTATAATGCTCCTACAAAATTACCTACAGGACTAGTTTCTCTTTGTTAATGATAAATGTACCTCGATTAAGCCTGTTTTCATCTTCTTGTTGATTGACTCATTTGGACGAGACCGAACAACACCTTCAATGGCAACCACATACTCCAGTCTGACATCATTGATAGCAGAATGAGCAGCTGGAAAATCATCTGGAAGAGTTGTAACCTGAATTTAAAACTTAATAATTAGAATACAAAACATGATCAATTATAAACAACACCAATAGTAAAGTAGATAAAAAATGCAGAACTAGTAATAAAAATTAAAAAAATGAATCTTTAAGATTAAATAAAAAAACTAATTGCAATGCAGGTACCTGAACAATTCCAGTGTGGTCTCTAAGATTAAGAAAAGTGAGTCGACCATGGATTCTATGAAGTGCAACCCAACCACAAATCCGAACCGTTTTACCAACATCATTTGAAGACAATTCACCACAAAAATTGGTCCTAGTAACCCATTGATTGAGGATTTGTTTAGCATTGGAAGTGAGTGTTTCAGTAGTAGTAGTAGTAGGAGGAGAAGGAAGTGGTTGTATTGAAGCAGAAACAGAAGAAAGGGTTCTGGTTCTGGAAATAAACATTGGAATGGTGTTGGAAACAGAAGAAACGGTTGTTCTACATAGGAAGAAAAAGGATGGTATTGGTCGAAGAACCGTCAAAGGTAATGTTTTGAGGAATAGAGACATGTTGTTTCTTCTTCTTGATATTTGGAGGAAATTGAAGAAAGGAAATTAGGTTGAATTGCAGTAAGATGAAAGGAAAATTATGGGTTCCATTGACAAAGAAATGTCTCACGATGGCATGGCGGTGACAAACAAAGACAGAGAGAGATAGGGTTCAAGAAAGGAAACACGAATTTGTCGATAAAATTTACCGAGAGTTTCTCTCACGCGCGTAATTTCGTCCGTAACACGTGAAACCCTCTTTTACACAAGGCCAGAGAATCATGTTCACCTTGTTTTTGTTGTTGTGAGTGAGTGATGGAGAATGAGAGAGAAGAGAGAGAGGTTCCTTCCGGAAGAAAATACTAATAATTTGAGATGATATTATATGTGCGACGGGGAATTTAAAGGTGCATTGTCTTTCCTGGTTTCCCAATTTCGTAGTATCGCTCTCCAATTCTCGCAGGGGTAATTGAAGAGACTTAGGATAATGTTTTTTAATGTGTTACATATTTAATGATAAAGAATAAATAAATCAATGACAATGAGATTCAAAGACTTGCAAACAACGGTCAGTGCTGCCTATTACAGTATATTGTATCATTTTATTTTCATTATTATTGTCACTACCATAATACATCATCATGTTTAATTTCATTATCCTACTTACATCAACAATAGATGTAACTACTACCTCTCATTGACTATTATATATTTCTCCATCGCAAACGATAAAATAGAATCGCTAAGTCAAACATTTTTCTATAATAATTAATAAGTTTTATTGAAATTTCTAGACAATTTTAAACATTAGCACTGATTATTCTTCCTAAGTTATCTTATCCAAGATGACGCACATTTCAAACTAATTTTTAATTAATTTGAAGTTACACAATTATCAAACATGATAATTAATACTCATTTTATCCGTCAAAAAAGAAAATACTCGCATTTTATTCTTATATTCATTTTAAGGGAGTGACTTTTTCAGATACCAACAATGAATTGTAACAGTCCAACATCACAGCTGCATTTTGTATTTTACAATTTAAAATATTCAAGATTATATTTGACTTCTATTTAGTAAGTATATAATCTTTTATTCTTTCTTTAATCTTTTTATTGAACTCTAAGCCAACTTATTGGAACTTAAAAACACTGTTGTTAATTTATCAATATGCCCCCTAAAATGCGACTTATACTTGAAATGAAACACACTTCCGTAATGTATTTTTTGGCTCTAAATAGTATATATGGTATGTATATTACTACTATACATACCAAAAAAGGTGAGAAAGGGTCCAAATAGTATTACAATGAGTATTTAGAATTAGAGGAACTTAAATTTCTTTTATAATACTCACCACAAAGGCAATAATCATAATATCTGCACAGGAAGGATTTCACCAAATCTCCTGGATGCAATACAAATCAGAACAATAATGGCAAACATGCCATTGGTGAATAATTACAAAAAAAGTAGAGCTGTAGAAGCCAAGAATAAACAGTCAATGAAGCAACATTTCTTCTTTTACAATTACAGCTGGCATGATATACATTATGATATCCATGGCTGGATAAATGGTAAGACCTATATATCGCACAAAGTATGGTAGTATGAACAATTCAATGACTATATTTTTACAACAAAAAACACTTTTATTATCGAAGATCAATGACATCAAATTTTAAATCTGGGTTCAAGAAAACATCTGTACATGTATCATAAATGGGACCACCACCTGGAGGCTGATCATGTGGATGAAAGCCACGTTGCTGGCATTGTCTAATGACCGACATGCCACCGGGAGTTGTCAGCCGAAAAATACCGTGGGTTCTGGTACATGTAAAAGACACAAGTTATTCCAAAATAAACAATCTTTCAGCACCAGAATTCAGTACATTCTTTATGTGTATCTGAATATTCTAGCCAATTTCTTTTAGAGGGGCGATAATTGTAGTAAACGTGCTAATGTAGAAGGAGAACAGATAGGTGAGCCAGTATAGTATAATTTTTTATATATATTCTTTATGCCCTTTCATAGTAAATGTTTTAGAGAGTTCATTTATGAACAAGGATCATATAGTTCTATAAACAATTCTATATGGGGGTTACAGTTATTCTATAAAGGATTCTACTTGTTTCTCTAGGTTTAGCATTTCTTTTATTGTGCTTCCTGCATTATTAACTGTCAATTTCCTTCTTTTCTTTTTGCTACATAGCATTACAGGATAGGGCAGGCTCTCCCCGTTCCAATGCTAAGACAAGTCATCAGCCTTTTTACAGTGAGATTACATATCACCTGTCAATGAGGAGTCCTACGATTCAAACTAATGTGATTATTATGATGAACAAAACGTCAACTGGCTAGTATAAATAGCCACAACCAAATAGTTTAAAGCGGTCTCGTTTGATAGTTCATCAAATTTACTCTCGCTAACTTATATATGGTATGAATATGCTTTCTTTTCAAATTCCCTATGAAGACACATTTGAGACATGTTACCTTGAACTGTCTGTTGGTGCCATGACTATTGCAACAGCTTCTGGCAGCATAATCTATATAGAAAAGCATTCACATAAGATTAAAAGTAAAATGCAAAGAAATACCAAAACTAATTAGCTTGGTACTGAAAGATTTCAATTTAAGAAACCTCTATTGAACTCACCTGATATGAGTAATGGGTGTGTACGTCAATTGATGACATGAAACAAGATTGTGTAGGGTGTGTCTGGCAAATCAGAATTATATATGTCAGTATAGCAGTATGAACATGAGTAGAATAGCATATTAAAATTGATAAATTTTGATATGATACTAATGAAACTTAGGAAAGCCAACAAGTAAAACACACACTTCCATTTTCTTTTCAACACCATTTATTATTACATGAAATCTTAATCAACCGTCGGTAACAAGAAAATCAACCGTCGATAACATCCATGATTTAATAATGCATGCACATGTAATATCAACTATTACTTTTATCGTCAATGGTTGAGATATCTAACTTTACTCTCTAAAGTAAATTACTCACTTCATAGGAACCAAATCCAATATGGTACAGCATAGATAATTTATCTGGACAAATAGCATCAAAAGGTTTAAAGAAACTCAACAAGCTATAACCAGTGCCCGTAGACAGAAAACTGAAAACTCACGTGGATCCATCCAAGGGGGAAAAGAGACCGCTTATCCTGTGCTTCAAATATTTCCTCTTCATTTGTGGCTTGACACTGCGCAAGAAGTAAAGAAATGTAACATTTTTAGAGCAAATAACCATAATGGATATTACTCAAGAGATTTATAATGAATGAGTTCTTACAGAACTTGATGTTGCCTCCTGCTTTGGAATTATAAGAGCTGTAATATAAAATTTTCTGTTTTTCTGCAAATCAGTTGAATTCCAAAAAGAACGATCAATATCTCACAGTTGAAGTATGAACTAGGGGAGATAGATCCAAGGATAAAACACACCGGTGAAAACTCTAAAACCTAGTACATAAAAACACGAGACGCATAGCAAGCTCATGGACGAAAACATACATGATCAAGAGAGAAAGTTAAAAAAATGTAGCTACATGAGACAAAATGTTCAAATGTCATTTTTGTTGTAGCAATTCCAGCTATGGGTTAACATTTGTTTCTAAGATAAATAAATATGCAGTTATGCACATTGTCTAAAAAATTAATATGAAAAGAAAATTCTACAGTTGATGCATAAATTAATCTTAGCATTCCAACTCATCTTGCACCTATTCTTGCTGAAGACACACAAAAAATAAAGTACACTTACAAGCGAGCCTGCAAGAATACCACAAGTCTCTAAATTTTTGTCAGTGTTGGACTTGGCAAGCTTCATAAAACTCCCCATCATTGCAGTTGACTGCAAGCAGCAACAATTATCAGGAAAAGAGGGAATAGTGTCATACCAACAATTAACTTTTGGGAAGGGAAAGTATGTGATCAAAGAAACTAAATACTCAAAATGAACTGAGATATTGCTTCACAGAAGTGAGCCTACAAGAAGCTTGCATCAAAGGTTAATTGTAAAATGCTTTTTTGACTCTCACAATGTGTAATTGCAGAGGAGACTCGCCACGGACAAAACTATCTGATGATGGAGTCTCTGTCTTACATCCTGTCTCATCAACATGAGGTGATACTGTAGGCACCAAATCTTGTACTTCCGCAAGTACAGGCGGAGGAGAAGGCTGTCTAATAACTTTTATAGGAGCAGAGTCTTCTGTTTCTTCAAAAGAGATAAGCGAAGGAGTTTCATCAGCATGTTGGACCTTGCAGTCTTCACTCTGGGTAAGAATAGGTTCTAAATCCGATCCATTGTGTTCTGAAATGCTATTATCTTTTTTATTAAGAGATCCATCTTTCAAGGATTGGTGAAGGCTGTTAGTTCAAACAGAGAAGCCAACAGAAGAGATAGTTAGTATATATATAAGTAAATAGATAAACCAGCTCAAAGGTGCTGGGTGCATCGTGTAACCTCAAAATTTTAGCAATAAATAATTTTTTTTAAAACTCTTCAAATGAGGTATGATTATTGAGAATCCAACATCATTTTTTTCTTAAAATAAAATGACTAGAAGGCCAACAAAAGAAGTAGTTGTAAATAAATAAAAATAAAATAAGCCACAACCTTGGAATTTCAACTGGCGACAAATCCATGATAGTCGGATACCTCACCTACATTCATAGAGAACAGTCAGGAGGATGGTCTTTTAAAGTCATTGAAAGGTACAACTAAACATGTTTTTGTTGCTCAAATAAAGATACAGCTAAGCACTATCATACCCCTTTATCACTTGTAGGTGGTTGCCACTGCCCTTTAAGCCCATTTGGACCTAGAATAGAATGTCTGGAGAGAGTTTCTTCCTTTGGAGGTGGAAGAGTTAGAGATCTACAATAAGAAGCATAGTAAATGGGTTATCAAACAAAAAAGCCCATGTAGTGGTATCTACTTCCATAAGAAGAGAAGCCTCATATGACATGCAGAAACAAACCAAACATATTAGCAAATCCTACATATAATTTCATGGCAGTGGAGAAAGCAAGTGAATTAACTTATGCAGAACTGACCAGCATAAGAAGGCCAGTCATATCTGAAGGAGAAGTTCAATAATCAATACTTACAGTCTTTTCATATTATCTTCCACAGGCCTTACATAAGGAAACTGCTGGGCCCTTGATCCTTGGTAAACAAACTCTCCTGCAGTTTGTCTTACTGCCTGGTCATATCATGTGAATACAATTTATACGAAACTTCTTCAGGGGAGGTGGAGAGCACAGAAATAGTAAAATCATATTCAACCAAAAGAACAGATATAACTGCAAGGAAACATTATCAGTCACAAATAAGTTTACCTTCATTTGATCGTAACTAGCCATGGTTTGCTTTTTCACTGGGGCAAAATCAATTGAATAATTTGAACGAAAATTTTCCCTCCCATTGTGTTGGTATGATTTCCTGCTGTTAAGCTCATTGATCTTCTGTTGTGCCAGCGGTTTCAACGTCTCCAGTTCAATCACAGAAGTTAACAATCTCTATCATGATAGCAAGAACTAGACATCAGATTACATCCAAGAATGTGTAACATGTTATCATTTGATTTGAGGAAGAGAATTGAAAGTTAACCTTTCTCAATAATTCTTTCTTGCTCTGTGGAGATGTTCTATAATCTCGGTGCCGTGGTATTGTCTCAGAGACCAAACTATCACCAACCAAGAGGAAAGAATCTCAATTCAGTTTGATGAGAAAGATATGAAATATATAATGAACTCCGCCTATTATAAACAAATTTACTAGACAGTACACAGTATTGAGTCAAATAACAATACAGGCTATCTTGTTGTATTACCTACAAAATCTTAGGAGCATGACATATAGATCAACGATATTTTTCTCTGCACGAAAGATATCAGCCTGCAATATCAAATTCAGTGTTAGGATATGAGAAAGTGTGCATAGCAAGTAATGAGAATTGCCATTTGTTCAAAATATAAAATTAAATTATAATAAATTCAGCAGCGAGAATCAACATATGAAACATCAGTACAAGCAACTAGAAGTATAGTAAGAGTAAAACATGTTCGGTTTAAGACTGAATTATTACTAACCGGATGCTACAGAATTTATAACATGACAGCATGAAAACTATATATAGTGAAATCTGTGCACTCGGGAAATCATGTGTCGAAATAACGCAATTGTTTTTCTTACCGGACACGCATACTTAAGAGCTAAACTATAGAATGCTTCTAAATTCAAAATCATAAATAAGAAGGTAAATTGTTGAATAATAATATTATCAATTTCTTCAACTAATGTGAAGTTTGATGAATTATAACCTAACACTTACACTGAACAAATACAGATGCAACAGTTAGTTTTATGATATATGAGTATTCAAAATTGCAATATATAAGTCAACAACTCATACAAAACTAAATAAAATAGTTCAAAAAAAGAAACCTAAAAATTGTCGGTGGATTCAATTGAATTACAATAATATATACCTGTTTGAGAATATTATCAGCTATTCTGTAGTAGATACGAAGCGAAAATCGATTATCTACATCGAGTTTCTGAGTTCTCGCGGCGATGTTGATCGTCTCTGAAGAACACGTCATCATCTTTTTGTTCTTGTGAAATTATGATGAATATGATTGATGATGATGAGTGGTTCTTTTTCGACGCAACACCACCACGCTACTCGAGAAGAACTTCTCCGAATCGTTGTCAATGGCGGCTTCGGCACACAGTTGTTCAGATCAGAGGGTTTCGTGTCATTTTGGTTTCTCGTGAGGGTAAATATGGTAATACAGTGTTAATAACTTTTATAATTTGTTTGATTTTTTTTTTGACAAATAGTAACTTTTATAATTTGTTTGATATAGTTTGGTGAAACTAGTTAGTTAATTCGTCGTGGTTATATTAAATCCTAATCGTTAATCGTTAATTAAAAGATGAATTGTAGTAATTTAGAAGAGCTAGATTGTCCTGTAATAAAGTGGATTATCCTATTAGTAGAGAAATGAACCTTTTAGTAGAGAATTTTAAATAATGAATAGTCTTAGTCCACTTGAGTATGTAGTTAGGGTTCGACTGTTTATCATGTGTTTGTATTAAATTCGGTTAAAAGGAGAGGATTCATCTTATTTGCACCACAGATTTTCCGACAGATATTAGTCATTGTTAACGGTGGTGAGAACTTCGTACTAGTATCATGGTAATAAAAAATAATAATAATTTATTACTAATATTATTTTTTTGTTACATGGCCATCACTCAAAAATATAAAAAAAAAATTGTTTTGGAATGAAAATTATTTATAAAGAGTTTTATTTTGTAAGTACGTTTTATTTGTGTTGACTGAATTTTTTTTATCGGTGTGAGAAATAATATGAAAACATATTTATTTTTGTTTTATAATAAAACATACATTTTATATATAAAGATTTGTTCCCGATTTAAATCTCTGGGCCAACTATCGGTTGAGGTACCTCCAGTCTAGCGAGGGGAATAGTCACTGCATTCGGCGGTGCATACTCTGACCTTGACAACAAAAAAATATATAAAAATATGTTCATGATTTATATAAAGATTTATTCCTATTTTATTTAAATATTTGCAAACAAACTCACAACATCCAAGTTGATGACATACAACGATAAAATGCTTACAAATAAAACAAAAATAAAGTGTTTGAAAATACACTTGTTTTCATATCTGAAACATTGATAACGTCAAAAAGCTCCTTGATAAAATGTCTACAAATATGAAATAAATTAAAGTGTGTAAAATACACATTATTCTAAATTTGCAATGTAATCTAAAAGTTTAAACAAAACACTGTTCGAGACTGAACCACAAAACAATGCTGCACTAAATTGAGGAACAACGCAACGTTGCGATATAAAACAACGAAATCACAAAATAAAAAATTTAATATATGTGAAAGTGACTTGAAAGTATAACTCTTTTTTAGATTCTGTTTGGCCCGACTTTTTTTTGATTTAAAAGTCACTTTAAAAACTAAGTTAAAAATAAGGACTTTATAAATAAAGTTAAAACTGTTTGGCAATTTTTTTATTTTTCCTCATACGGTCAATTACAATACAAAATAATATGATATACCTTCAACTTGATTTATAGCAAAATAAAATTTTATTTTTTAGTCTTTGTAAATAATTTCGTCAGTATTTTTTGTCCTTAAAAATACTTAAATGAAATGTTACACAAACTAAAAAAGTGTGATTTTATTTTGTAGGAATTTAAATCAAAATTAAAAATATTTATAGGATTAAAAAAGATAATTTTTACTCATAATCGATCCAATTTACACTGACAACAATTATAATAATTATGAAATATCATTTTTGTATTTCTCACAAAATGTGTATGGTATAGATAGATGATGGGTACATGGAAATAAACAAATGAAAATTATAATGCAAAATTGGTACATAATAAAAAAAATATATAGAATATGGAACAATGAAACAATAAACAAAGTTGCATGTCCATTGAAAAAAAAAACAAATTTGCAGATGGTGACAACATAAAGTTGGAGATAAATATTATTTTTTGGTGGTGAGTCATGAGTGTAAAGTACTACTACTATCTATGGAACAATGAGGCCGGCATGAATCAAATAATATAAAATACTGAAATACTAATCTGTGGCCAGCAAGAATCGATGCGGGGACCGAAAATGTAAGCTCCGAGAAGTCAATATAAAGTAAGTTTTAATATCTTTTTACTTTAAGTATTTTTGGTCATTTTTCTTTGTGAGAAGTTCTTTTTTTTATTAAGTACTTAATTTAATATGTGTTTGGCCTGACTTTTCTTTAAAAAGTGTAGAAAAGTAAAATAAAAGTAAGGCCAAACATTACCTTAATACCATTTGAAAGTATAATTCTTTTTTTACTAGATTTAACCCTCGTGATAATTAAACTATAAACTTGATAAATAATACTGAACATTTACATGAGTTAACATTATTATTTAAACTACGTCAAAAAAAAACATTATTATTTAAACTAAATTGAATTAATATAGTAGAAATAATAGATTAATACATATTCACTTTTCATAATAAAAATAACAAAATTACATAAACTTATATACATGAAGATGAACATTTTACAATTAAACAAATGAATGTTTAATATTAGTAAAAAAAATGAATGTTTAATGTAAACAATAATATAGTAGAAATAAAATATTAACATAAACTATTTAAAAGTTAAAAAAGTACTATTTAATTAATATTAGCCTTAACCAATATACATAAACATTTCACTACGTTTATCTATATATGTCGTGCATTATATTTGTCGTATAACAAAATAAGTGTAAAATTATGGTCAAATAAAATTGAATTTATGAAAATAAGAAATTCATCTTGATTTACATAAAATTTAAAATATACATTAATATGCAACATCCCACAATTGCATCATCACATGAAAATGTTGTAATGTATAAGACTCATGTCCCAGCAATATATCAAAAGGCTCTAGTGAAAGATAAAAGGGTTCCGATGGCAGAGGCAGTTAAGGGAAAACCTTACAGAGTGCAGATTGATACAATTACTCTTATTAATTACTTTATTTCTCAATCTTGCAGGAGTGCAGGACATTGGCTGTCATGTGATCAAAAGTATATAAAAAAGACAATGAGGATGATGTAGAAGAATAGTCGGTTTTAATGTATAAAAAAAACATACATGTTATTGGAGTTGAATTTGAATTCGTCAACCGCCAGAAGGTACACAAGAATGATATAGAAGAACAATTGTCTTTAATTGCTCTTAGTGATGGTAATTCCTGCACTATTTTGAAGGCCGGACATTTTGAAATTTTATCTGGGTCAAAGATGCTCATGGATGCTCTTAAGAGTGAGGAAAATATATTTGTTGGATATGACATTAAGAAGAAAGCAACAAGAGCAAGAGAAACACTATAAAGACAAGGATCGCTCCCACATATCATTACTCAGAAGATGTTCTAGGTTTGTTTTGATGTCAGACAACAAATTTACCCTGCATTCAATCACCTAGATATGAAAAAGGGGCTCCTAAATCACTCGCTAAAAGAGTTCTTAAGAGAGACATTCCTCCTCCTACAAAGATAGTAAATAAGACAATTTACATTAAAAAAAATTCTCCCTCAGCAAAATGAAAAACATAGATCGTCTTCAAATTCTAAACAAAAAAGTAACCCCTCATCCAATGCAAAAGTTAACCATTTCAACTTATTCTTCATATGTAATGGGTGTCATAATGTTTGGGTCCTCTTGAGGCGTGTTTATCCTTTTTATGTTTTTGTTCGTTCAACTTTTCAGTTATAGTCGGTCATACATATCATGATTCATGACTGATGGATAGCTATCAAATTTTATTGATTAGTCAAACATTTAATTGTTTACTCTATACTAGTATACTACTGTTGAAAAAAATGTAATGTAAACAAATAACAGTAACAGTAGTATACTAGTAGAGATTAAACAAAATTTGATTACATTACATAGATGATTGGATTTCTTGAAATTTGATGTTTCAAGATTTTTTTTTATATTGAACTAGACCGATCTATGTAATAGCAGATTACATTTAAACATCATTAATTATTAGCTTGTTTGTTACACACGCATATCAGCTTTGTTTAATATGCACAAGTGCCCCAAGTGGTGCACCGTGCACAAGTTGCTAATTACACGATAACGAAAATGAATTTTACGAAATTCACCATTAAATTTAAAATTTATGTCATATAGATCATCTATTTTAAATTTTATAGATATTGAAAATGATTTCATATGTTATTGAGATCCAATAAGATTAACGGTTTATAAGTTTTTATTAAATACCATTAATTTTAATGAATCTCTATAACATATTAAATGATTTTCAATTTCAATAAAATTTAACATGAATGATCTACGTAATGTAAAGTTTCGATCTAACGATAAATTTTGTCAAATTAATTTTCATTATCGTGTAATTAGCAACTTGTGCATAATACACCATAAACATTGCCATTATTAAGGTATCATTAATTTGTCTTGGCCAAAAACTAAAATACCCATTTTATAGTTGTCATGGGATAATTGAAATCCAAATAAAAGAGTACTTTGAGACTCTAAAACACTCGATAAATATAATGGGTATATTTGGAAAAATTGAGTGAATTATACATTGAGTTTTTAAAAAAGTTAGGGTTTTAGAACAAAAAATTAAAGGCCAAAGAATATAGGGAGTATTTGATTAAATAGATGATTGGATTTCTTGAAATTTGTTGCATGTTATTCGTAATCAATGTTTACTCTTTATTAACCCGTGTCCTTGAGACATATGTTAGTATACTAAAGATAAAAATTTGATATTGAAAATTGTGTATTTTAATTATTTATAAAAGTAAAAGAAATCTCTATTCCAAATACGATCATTATTTATAAAATCTTTAACATGTGTCCTTAAAACACACATTAACATTACTCATAATATAATAATATATTTTTGTATGATACACATTTAAATAATAGTACTATGTTTTTGTTAACATATACTACCTCCGTCCCAATATATAAAATCCATTTTGATTAAATGACACTATTCATGTATCTTGTTTTGAACGTATTTTTTTTTCTTCATAATTTATAGAGATAAATATTAGCATATAAAATCTCGTTTGATTAATTTTAATGAGTATTTTTAAGAAATCACATTTTCATAATTTTTACTAATAGACAAATAAAAATATTAGTAATCAAAATTATGCATTAATGAAAGTACAATGATCAAAATGAGTTTTATATTGTGAGATAAATGTAGTACTATTATTTCAAGATGATGGGGCCCAGAACCCACAAAAATATCATGGGTAAATGTGCTCTAACGTGTTGTTCCACATTTCAAAATTTTGATCCAACCTCAATACCTCATATAGATTCTATTACCTTCTTCCATCTGCATCTGCGCAATAACAGCAACACAACTAAACAAATCAACTATTTCATTTCATCTCATTGCATTGTCATAATCAGATCTCACACACACAACACAACAAGGATCAATCAGCTAAGATGATGAAACCAAATTGGGAACTCAACAACTGCTGCAACCACGAGCAGGTTGTGTTTTTTGTCACTGTTGGTGTCTGTACTGTTGTCATACTTGCTGTAAGTCTCTTCTTTGTTTTTCAAATTCATTGCATTTTGAATTGGATCCATTAAAGAAACCCCAATTTCTCATATGACTAAAAATGGGAACTTCACAACTTTTCTTCCTCTGGGTGGGTAACATTTCCAATTACATTGTACTGTTGTTAATCAAATTCCAATGCCTTATTGTAACTGGGTTTTTTGTGCATTTACTAATTTAAGTTTATTTGAATTTCAGCCATATATATAAACAGTTGTTATGTAAGTGATTTCCCTTAGAATCCGTTTCTTTTGTTTCTTTGCAGCTTTGGAGAACAGTGTTACTGAGACCCTTTAAGCTTGTTACTGTATTTCTTCACGAGGCAAGCCATGCAATTGCTTGCAAACTTACTTGCGGTCATGTAAGAAATTGTTTTCTTCTTTTATATCTTTCTATCAAGAGCTATATATGTGTTCTTTTATTAATTAATTAACGTGACTATTTTTTCTAATGTTGATAAAGTCTTGATATGGTCACACATATTTTGATAAATTTGTCTTAATTAATCTTAATCGTGTATTTTTTCTAACTTACTTATGATTCTTTACTATTACACTTGAATATGAGATTGGCAGTGAATCACAATTCACAACAAAAAAGGATAGGTTATCTTAAGAATAAAGATACAAAATTGCAAACTCTTTGCAACAAAGATCTAATGATAGAAGAAAAAAAATTACATTTTTGAAAGTAATTTTCACTGTGAGGAGTCCTTTTGCTAGTCATGGGGATTACTTTACTCCTTGCAAAGTGCAGCAAAAACTGGTAGTCTCCTTTTAGTAGTCGGCCGATTGAGAAGGCCAACAATGTGTGCTTCAACTTCCTCCCTAGAGGGAACTCTCTCCAAACCATTTGGGAGGACAACTTCAATGCCATCATCCAGAGGTGACCAGTCACTGACGATGTTGGAATTAGCATTGGAGCGACGAGGTTCAGGTGAAGCTGCTTGGGATATTGTGAGTCTTGTGACTGCATTTTCGGCTTCAACTACTTCAATAGGTTCATGAACAACGCGTCTAACCCATTGTCTGCCCTTTTGTGATGTATATAAAGATCGATTGGTTACCTCAGATTTACGATTCATTCGAGACAACTTGGATGAAGCTCCTCTCTTCCGTGGGCAAACTGCAAAACAATGATAACGTCAAGCATTCGTATACCAAAGACAGAATTTACCTCCCTACTGACAATGAATTAGAAAGCATGCTACTTGCTTGTTTCTTTTAATATATTAGAATGTCCAGGACTCATTCATTGTGCAAAAACCAACAAGCATTATCCAACAATTATAAGTTTAGACTCTCTTTAAATAAACAACTTAATTAAGTGCTTACTGCTTATCATATAATTAAGTGCTAATGTATAAACTATAAGTTAGTACATTTTATAGTAACAAAAATAAAGTCAAATTATTTTCATATAAATTATACACTGTTTTTATAAACTATTCTCGAGAGTTTATAAAAACAAGTTGAAACAACTTATGAGATGTCAATTAATTCTACATAAGTTTTTTTTTTTTTTAATTCTACATAAGTTGTTTCCACAAAGTCTCTCAAAAGACTCAAACTGACCCGTAATACTCAAAGATTCGGTCCTAACCTCTGTTCTCCTATTTATGCACATATTCTCTAATTAATCCAAATAACTATAACACTTTTGTAACATCCTATGACTACAAATATAATGCAAATAACAAATTAACTAACTTGTCTAACAATTCACAACTACTTTAACTACTCAATTTTCACTTTATTCTATATCTTAACAGAGTTTTAAAGATCAACTACAATACATATAGAATCATAGATGTTAAGAGGAAGGAAACCGATATGAAATTGTGTCCTTGAATAAGTGGAAAGAAACCTACCAGAATATTTGCAAAGAGGTTGAAACTTGCGTACCACACTACAATTTATTTGTGTGTTTTTTTTTTTTGCGTACCACACTACAATTTATTTTTGTGTTTGTTTGTCTATTTAAATTATAATTAGGCTTTGATAAAAATATATAGAATTAGACTAGATAATATTTTTATTGATTTAGATTTGCTTTATAATTGTTTCAGATTTAGTTAATTTTTTATTGTAAGATTTAATTAATTTTAAAATTGAGTGTAACCAAAAAAAATAAAAATAAAAAATAAAAATAAAAATTGATATTTAGTTAAAAATTCCAAAAACAGAAACCATTGAATTCGTGATAGTTATGGCGCGAACGAACCTGACGATGAAGACCTTCCGTTCTTTCCTCCGGACATTGGCCTCACCTGAATATCATCCATCACAGTAACTCCCTCGTCCCCCCTTCACCGGCATTCTGTACACGACGGCGACTTTATCTCAAAGCTCTCAACCGAAGCTACTGTTCCCTGAACTGGTGGCGCCGCTGTATTGTTGCATTTTTGTAGACCTATACTTACTGGCGCTTTAAACCCGAGAATTGAAGGACTCACTGGATTTACCATAATTGTATTGTAATTGTATTGTAGTTGTGAAATGTCCTGACACTAGTTTAATTTAATATTACGTACAGGTAGAAGGAATTCAGGTTCATGCAGATGAAGGTGGAACCACCCAAACTCGAGGAGGCATATACTGGTTAATCCTTCCTGCTGGATGTATTAATTAATTACAACCGAATTCATAGAATAGGAATACTTTATTTGAATTTCTTGTTGTAACTTTTTTAGTGTATTTGATGATCAATTCAATTATTTGTTGTAACCAGATCTTGGTTCATCTTTCTGGGGCATGATCTTGATACTTGCATCAACAAATCTTCTCACTGCTAGAATAGCTGCCGGTTGTTTTATTTCTGCTCTACTTATTGTCCTCTTCGTAGCCAAAAATGTAAGTAAGTGATTCACAATGCAGTTAATATAATTACCACATTATCAGTTATTAGTACTTGTTATCCTTATCAGTGATTCAACCAGTGAGCCTTCTAATAAGTGTTGATCTAGAGAGAATAAATGTAGAAGCATAGTGCAACCGTTTGTGTATCAATGTGTGTCGAACTATTTTCTGTGTCGAATATTGGAATAATATGTGCATTTTCTGAGATGATATTTATCCAATTTACTATATCTGCCTTATGGTAAAACAGACTTGACCTTTATTTGTTATTCTTTATTATGCAGTGGACTCTTAGGGGACTTTGCATTGGTATGTATGTGCTTTCATGCTTAAGGTAGGAGTTTAACATTATATTCTTTATGTTTCTCAGTATGTGGATATGTATTTGTATGTTGAGGTTTCAGGATTTATCATTTTCCTCGGTGTAATATGGATTCTGCAAGAGACAACCGAGGTTCGAATACTTCGTTACATTATATTGTTCATAGGTAAAATACTACTTAAAACTTTTTATGTTGAATATTCACATTGAAGTCCTAACCAATTCCTAACCGCTAGCTAAACTAATGTACTTTGACAATTGTCTTTAAAAACATACCAGTAACATTTTTTTTTTATTTTCGCAAATCAAAATGCAGGTGTAATGAATAGCTTGTTTTCAGTATACGGTATGACATTAGAAATAAGGGATCAAATTGATTTGTTGTTACATCTATCTACCTTGAATGAAATAGTAAAATAAAATCTATGTAACATAACAATGCAGATATTTACGATGATCTGATATCCCGTAGAGTACATTCAAGTGACGCAGAGAAATTTGCGGAAGTATGCCCTTGTCCTTGTACAGGTGTTGGATGGGGTGTTATTTGGTAAGGATTCTGCTATAAAATTTTCTGTCTTTGTTTCTCCTTTTTTTTTGAACCAACATCAATTCTCAACTCAACTTGCAGGGGTTTAATATCTTTTGCATTTCTTTGCGGAGCCGTGTATCTTGGTGCTGTGATCTTGTCATAAGGTATCTTCTGATTCTTCATTTTTTTGTTATGCAAGAAATGGAAAGTGCTTCATTGTAATCAGTTTTGATGTACAGGTGCAGCAAGGAACGTTCTGTTTCAAGTTCTATAAACAGCAGTGAGAAGCATGTCATTCAGTCCATTGGGATTTACTTCTTTGACAGACTAATAATTAAGTTTTTTACATTATAGTATTAATTAATTTTTTCGATTACATTATAGTAAGATGGTACAATAAGATTCAATGTGTGTAAAACAATTGTAACCAAGACATTGAACTCAAGTGGTTTATGAGCTTATGGATGAATTCTCGAGAGAACCCGGGTTCAATTTGGACTCCTTCCCCTAGGGACGAGAGGGCTATAAACAAAAAAAAAACAATTGTAAAAAAGATATTCAAACCAATAATCTAATGCAGTGATTACTTTGCATATAGAAATGCAGGGAGAAATTATTTTATGAGTATTTATATATTAAATAAAAATTCAACATTTTTTAGGAATTCAAACCTTTATTACAGTACTATTTATTAGTGTAGGGTAGGTTTGCCCCTTATACCACCAAACTTTTTATAAACAGCCTTGACATCGACGATGGGTTGATCAAAGTGGTAAATAATTTGAGTCTCTTAAACAAATGGACCAAATACTGACAGTGAAAAAATTTCTTTTCAATTTTCAAACGTAAATCTTTATTATTAAGAAACTTTTCACACTTAGTAAAAAAAAAAGAAACTTTTCACACATAATAATTATATATGGGATTTAAAGAAGAGAAAATATACATATGTTTTCATTAAAAAAAAGGTATATGTAGATACACTGTAAAACATATATTATTATTTTTTCCAATATATCTTTTATTAAGACTACTAATTTAGATTAAAATGTAAAAAATCATAATTAAATATATGAAACACAAATGATAATAATACAATATTACTCATACACATGATTTTTTTTAGTAGTGATCATGTAAGGAGGAAGTAGTTTTTATAGCATGTGTTTTTCTTTGTTTGATTTTTTATTTTTGTAGTAAATGAGATATTTTTTTCATGTTCAAACTCCAACAATGAAACCCAAGAAAAATTTATCAACCACAGAAATTGAGTAGTACTTTTTTTTCTTTCTTTCAAAAATTAGGTAGTTTACCATATATACTGGTCTACTTCATTCATAAAAGCTAAAAAGATATTTTCCCGGAATATGCATTTCTTGCTCTCCTATATTTCCTCTTTTATACCATTTTCATTTTCCCTCATCATAAATAAATAACTACTTTCATCTATATATAGAAAAACTCAAATTCAGAGAAACCTTTTCACTTCTTCTTTTTCTTCTTTTCTCTTTCATTGCAAATTGCAATGAGTAGTAGTATTAGTAATAATAGTAAAAGCTTGATTCCAATTAATTTGGAAGAAGCTTTAGTGAACTTGTTAAAACAATTTGTGAAGGTGAAGGAGAAATCACGAATTTCATATTTGCTTATTCTCGTTTTGATTGCTTGGTTTATTCATAAATGGATCTTCTCTTTCTCCAATTGCCTTCCAATTGCACTTGTTCTCTTTGCATCTACACAAGTAATTAATCTTTCTTTTTCTCTCTTTTTTTTTATGCATGTAGTTAAATCAATAATTCAATTAATCTTTTAGAAGCAAAAGTGCAAAACAATTGATAATTTATAATTTTATCAAGTCTATTTAGTCCCTGTAAGTGTTTGTCAATTTAGTCCCTCATATTTACAAAATAGCAACTTAGTCCCTTAAGTTGAACAATGTCAGTGAATTTAGTCATTTTTTTGGCAACAATAGACTATTTAAGTCACTACACAAGTCTTTCATTGATTTTGATGGATGTTAACTAAAGATATAATGTGTGATTGTGAAACTAAATTGTGTAATGTTCTTTAATTCAAGGGATTAGTTTGTTAATTTGTAAGTTCGAGGGACTAAATTGTTTAACATTACAATTTCAACTACAGAACACTCTCTAGCTTCAAACCGAAGGGTTGCCCCCAAAAATCTATATATTGTGTATACAGGACTTCTTCGTTGAAGAGTTTTGGGACAAGAAGTAATTATTCCTTGTTCTGTTGTTTTCATGAGAAAGAACATTGCTTGCACACCACAACCTATGTTGATCTTTATTTTGCAGTATGGGAATTATCAGCGGAAACTGCTTGAAGAGGACTTGAACAGGAAATGGAATCGTATTATAGTCAATACTTCGGTACCTTTTTCACTCCAATCCTCCCTTTGGCATTCTCATGAGTGAAATTCTGATGCTGATTTCAACTTCTTTTCTGTGTACATTGTAGCCCGTTACACCATTGGAACAATGTGAGTGGTTGAATATGCTATTGACACAAATCTGGTCCAACTATTTTAATCCTAAGCTCTCAAAAAGGTTATCAGCTATAGTAGAGGTAAAATTTCCCGGTTTTTTCTTCATCAATATATTTTGCATCTTTATTGCAAATTCGAAGTTATGACATACATGAGTAAATTCCTTCAATATATATATTGGAGTTTTGCACAGCGAGTCAGTGAGTGTGGAATTGACTCATCAATTTTGTCTTTCGCTTGTGTCTCAGAAACGCTTGAAGCTGCGGAAACCAGGATTCATAGTAAGTACAAATCATTTTCATCCTCGGAAGAGTTTCACATTTGTTTACCAAAAATGTTTGAACATTCAATTCAATATATGCTAAAAAAACTTTGGATGATATGTACTGAACTGAACTAAAGAATAATTTCTGCAGGAAAGAGTTGAGGTGCAGGAATTTTCACTTGGGTCACACCCTCCCAGGTTGGGCCTTCAAGGGATGAGATGGTCAACCTCTGGCGAACAGGTTTTAGTTTGCATCACATTTTAAATGTCACTTCTATATTCCACATATATGAGATTTTAATATAGATTTCTATTTGTGTTGACAGCGAGTCCTGAAAATGGGTTTTGATTGGGACACAAGTGAGATGAGTATTTTAATGGTTGCTAAGCTGGCCGTTGGTACTGCCAGAATTGTGATTAACAGTCTTCATATCAAGGGTGATGTATGTGAAATAACACACTTTGCATTTATGCTTCTCTGATATGCAGTAGAGCTATCTATATTAAATGAAGTAGCAGAAATGAAAACAAATTAGGAGGTTAGGTTGGATGCTAATATTGATCTATAAATGTGATTGACGGTTTATACTGCAGTTTTGAAGGAAATTATTTTCTGTTGATACATTACTTATGTTCTGAGTCATTGCTTCTCCTTTTTCATAATCTAATCATTCCCATTGTTTTGCAGCTTCTTGTGACACCAATTCTAGATGGAAAAGCACTTCTGTATTCCTTTGTATCAACACCTGAGGTTAGAATAGGAATTGCTTTTGGAAGCGGAGGAAGCCAATCATCCACTGAGTTGCCTGGTGTTTCTACTTGGCTGGTATATTTCAGAGAACCTAATTTGTCAATTTTTTTAGCAAATACTTGATGTCTATAATTTCTTTGGCAATTTGAAACAGATGAATTAGCAACTGTTTTGTCTATAAAATCATATCCGTTTCAGTTTTTGCCTCATGTGCTTATTTATTCTTGGAACATTCCCTGTCATTTCAAGTCTCTTTCGTTAGCTTTCTCTCTGAATTTTTCCCAGTGTTTCCGTATGATGTTTCATGCTAATAGTACGTTACCTTTCCTACAGGTTAAACTTTTTACTGACACTTTGGTAAAAACCTTGGTGGAACCTCGGCGCCGCTGTTTCAGTTTGCCTGCAGTTGATTTAAGGAAACATGCTGTTGGAGGCACAATATATGTTTCAGTGATTTCTGCTAACAAACTTTCCAGGAGTTGCTTCAAGAGGAGGCAACAAAATGGCACAAGCAATGACTGTTTAGAAGACAACTTGAGTGACAAAAACTTGCAGACATTTGTAGAGGTAGAAGCGGAGGAGCTGACAAGAAGAACAGGTGTGAGCCTTGGTTCAACTCCAAGATGGGATACAACATTTAATATGGTTTTACATGATAATACAGGAATTGTTCGCTTCAATCTTTACGAGTGCCCCCCTGACAGTGTGAAGTATGACTACCTTGCATGTTGTGAAATCAAGGTACTCTCACCTTATAGATGACAGTTTTTGTGTGCTAGCAATAGAATTATTAATCAGCTGTCAATAAATATATGTTATTTGGGCAGGCAAATTTATCTTTAATACCGTTGTGGTAAAGCTTATCAATTATCATCATATATATTATTCGAAGCTAACCTATTTCTTTATGTCTCTGAGAAGATGAGGCACGTTGAGGATGATTCAACAATAATGTGGGCAATAGGGCTTGATTCTGCTGTAATAGCAAAACATGCAAAGATTTGTGGAGAGGAAGTTGAAATGGTTGTCCCTTTTGAGGGGGCCAACTCAGCAGAGGTACAATGTTTGCCCATCTGTCGAGCTTTCTTACTTCAAATTTGTTATCTTACATTAGCAGTGTTGATTTTAATCTAATCAAATCTTACGAGGCCATTCTTCTTTCCTGAGTATAACGTATACGCTCTTTTGAGTACTAAGACACAAGAATCTGACTGCATGATTTAAGCATTCTATATCTTTTTCTGTATGGTTATAAAAGGATCATGATTATACAAACATGGTCACAAAGGCTCTGATTTCTTGTCAAGGTCAAATTTTCCCAGAAGCTTAAGTTATCAAATGAAAAATCATAAATGGTTTTTATATGTCAAACAGTTATCCATGATTATATTAATCATTTAAAATAGAGTGGTAGAGTTTCATTTTAATTGGCTTTATAGAGTAATGCTTGTAAGTTGCAACTACAATTACATTTTGTTATCCTTTTACGAATGAGTTTATTATATCAAATTGTTCATATTTTGTGATTTCTAAATCAAGCAGCCTTTTAATGTTATTGTTCATGATTGAGTTGCTATCAAATTGTCCTCACAGATACATTTTCGCTCTTGAAAATGAAAGTAGTTGTACCTTTTCTAATGAAAGAAAATGTTAGTAAATGGAATGTTTCATCCTTTTTGACTCTTTTAATTCACATTTTTAGTTAAAGGTGAGAATTATAGTGAAAGAGTGGCAATTCTCTGATGGTTCTCATAGCTTGGCCAACCTCCATGCCAGTCCTCAAAAATCACTTAAGGGATCATCAAATCTTCTTTCAAAAACTGGAAGGAAACTTAAGATAACTGTTGTGGAAGCAAAGGATCTATCTGCAAATGACAAATTTGGAAAATTTGACCCTTACATTAAATTGCAGTATGGAAAGGTGAGAGGTACTGGTAGTCTGTTTGACTCTTTTTAAGTCTTAATGCTTTGTCATATATTGATGAACTAAGGTCTCTAATATTGATAATTTGTTCAGGTTGTCATGAAAACAAAGATTGCTCCTCCTCCTACTCGTCCAACTCCTGTCTGGAATGATACATTTGAAGTAGATGAGAATAGTGGTGAATACCTAAATGTGAAATGCTATAGTGAGGAAATTTTTGGAGATGAAAACATTGGTAGTGCACATGTAAATTTGGAAGGACTGGTAGAAGGGTCAATCAGGGATGTATGGGTTCCACTTGAAGGAGTTAGTTCCGGTGAATTAAATCTTAAAATAGAAGCAATTAGGGTGGACGACAAAGAGGGGTCAAAGGTATGTTTCTTTAACAGGATAACAGTGATTCTTTTAACAATGTGCAAAGCTGAATTTTTAACTTAGGCGTGTTCCTTCTTCTAACAAGCCCTACTCCTTTGAAATGCACACAGGGTCCAGCTTCAGGCTCGGCTAAGGCTAATAATGGTTGGATTGAACTTGTTCTTATTGAAGCGAGGGATCTTATTGCTGCTGATCTTAGAGGGACAAGTGATCCTTATGTGAGGGTAACCTATGGAAACTTGAAGAAAAGAACAAAGGTCAGAAAACTTTATCCGAAGTTCCTCTTGCATAAATGGATGTCCTTAGGATTTTCAAATTTTATTACCATCGAGTTGTATCTGCTTATGGTGTTATACTGGCATGACACAATTGATTGGTCACATAACATCTATTATTTCACACTTGTAAGGTTTAATTTTTTTTGGCATTGTTATCTGGTAGGTTGTACACAAAACTCTCAACCCTCGCTGGGACCAGACCTTAGAATTCCAAGACGATGGAAGTCCCCTGATACTGCATGTGAAGGACCATAATGCTTTACTGCCCACATCAAGTATAGGTGAATGTGTTGTAGAATATCAAAGGTTGCCTCCAAACCAGACGTCTGACAAGTGGATACCACTCCAAGGGGTGAAAAGTGGTGAGATCCACATCCAAATCACAAGAAAAGTTCCAGCGAAGCAAACGAGACAATCTCCGGACTCTGAACCTTCTTTGACTAAACTACATCAGATTCCTAGCCAGGTGAGACTGTCTTGCACTCTTGCATCTCCAAAAACATACACATATACAATATAATCTTTGATTACGTTTTCAGTTCTCTTGATGAAGTCTTGTATTGGACTATTGGTTGTCCTGTAGAAGGCAATGCATATGATAGCATTTTAACAGGCTATCTCTTCTTCCACATCAACAATTTGTAGAAATATCTCTTCTCTGGGGTTGAGTTTCATTTGCCTGGTTATTTTTTCCATTCATGTGGATATCCTATACATTTGCTTTGGTTTCAAGATTTTCAACTAGTTGGTCGATATGTCATTTCTGTTCCTGTTTTTTGAAAATATGCATTGATCCACACATCCATCCATTTTATTTTTTTCTTCATATAAGTTCCTCTCATTCATTTGTTGTGTGAATTATAACAGTATTCTCATTTTCATTACACATTGTTATTCTCATATACTATTGAAATTGAACATTTTATCAGATAAAGGAGATGACGAAAAAAATTCGGTCTTTAATAGCGGATGAGAATCTGGAAGAATTGTCTAGAACTTTGAGCGAGTTAGAAACTCTAGAGGATACACAAGAAGGGTATATAGCCCAGTTGGAGACTGAGCAAATGCTTCTTATCAGCAAAATAAATGAACTGGGCCAAGAGATCATCAATTCTTCTCCTTCCCTCAACAGAAGTGGAAATTGATCCTTATCAGCATCATAACACTATTTTATATTGTTATCAGCTGCATTTATTTATCCATGTAAAGTATTGATTGTGGGAATTGTCACCAACATATTTTGTACATGTTTATCCAAGTCTTCTCATAGCTACCCTCCACAATCCACATAATGGTGTTAGATTGGTAGTAGTAAGTACATGATTTTTTAGTTTTCTTATTTAGACACATGAAAATCGACACTGTATCCCGATATTGTATAAATATAACCCTTATATTTGTTGATGTCGGAACCGAGGATAAACAAGGAGAGATAAACTATGAAACTCAGAAACCGTGTATATACATGATGCTTATTATTACAATTCTTGATAGAACTCATAGATTAGAGAATAATATATAGTATAGAAAGGCAACGAAGAAATATGATTGATAATTTGATTAATTGAATAAAAACGAGTACAAAAGACTCTATTTACACATACAAGTCCATGTGAAAAGGAAGAAGATACCAATGAACTAACATAACTAATCACTAATATTTATGTGGGAAAGTGTGTTTAAAGAACATTTCATTTTTCTATCTGTGAAAGCAAAAAATTCTTGATACATATGGTTCGCTCGTTTTCTAGGCATAGAGGGACTTGGATTTTACGCAGTAATTGTGTCATGCAGTTATTTGTCTTAGTCGCCTGATTTATAATCAATAACTGATACGTATTAGTTATAGTTAATTTTAAGAGTGTGCAATCTCAACCTTCGATGTTTAATCAATTATCTTGATTGAAAACTGCAAGCAACTATTTGTTATGTTTACGACAGACAATCCAGATCCGGCCCAGGGTGCCCTAAGTGGCAAGTTCAAGTTCCAAGCTTCCCTGTGGTCAATCAATCATGCACTTGAGACAATAGTAGCCGTTTGATCAAAATCAAAACGTTCAAATTAAAACTCAGCATTTTAAATCATAAATAAATAAATAAAACTCTCTCTTTGTTGTGGATCATTAGATCTTGATCAGACCGTCATATATGTTCGGAATGCGATATTCTGGTCCATGTAGTGAATCCAGTTTCCATATCAGAATTGTCCAGTGGGTTTGAGAAGCGAAGGAAAAAGCACGAAGAAGAAGAAGAAATGAGTGTGTGATTGAATTCAATGATCTCTTCAACACTAAAGCCACCACTCACTTTTACATCCAAATTCAAATTCAAATTCTCACTTTGCACCATTCTCAACTCTTTCTCTTTCTCTTCTCTCTCATCAAAATCCAATGAAGAAGAACAATCCAACGCCATCGACAGAATCGTTCTCAAATTTCGCAATTTATCATCACCTACAACAACTCACCAAACCCTATTCCCACTACCAGATCCTTTTTTACACCGAGAATGGCTTCGCTCCGACGAGGCAGCAGTTTTTCCATCGGAGCAAGAGGTTCGTCACGATGACAAAGTAACTAAGAAGAAGAAAAAGAATAACGAAGTAATAGCACCGTGTTTGGCGAAAAAAGAACTTAATCGATTGCGAACTATCGGAATTCATCTAAAGGAGAAAGTCACTATCCCTAAATCTGGCCTCACGCGTCCCGTTCTCCACAAAATTCACCATCAATGGAAAAACAATGAGTTGGTGAAGCTTAAGTTTCACGAGCTACTTGCTCAGAATATGAGCCTCGCTCATCTCATCGTTCAGGTTCGTTAAGTTTCATATAGTATTCTAGTGTTGGTACTTAGAAGTAATTGTTATAGTATTTTTGTGTTGAAGAATTTATGAACTTAAATCTTGTAGATTTGTACAGCGTAGAACCGGAGGATTAGTTATATGGAGGTCAGGAAGTGTAATGTGGGTGTACCGCGGTGAAAATTATCAATGTCCGATAAATGGGAACCGGCGTAATTCAAAGGGAGGTTGTGAGATGAATGATTCTGTTGTGTGGAAGAATGAACAACAGCCTGAGAATATGACACGTGAGGAGAGGGAGTTTGATCGGATGCTTGATGATTTCGGTCCTCGTTTTATTGATTGGTGGGGTACAGGAATACTTCCTGTTGATGCTGATTTGCTTCCTCCTACAGTTCCTGGTTACAGAACACCTCTAAGGCTTCTTCCTGCCAAAATGCATCCGCGACTCACCAACGATGAGCACACAAAAATGCTGAAACTTGCCAAAAATCTTCCTTGTCATTTTGCCTTGGGTAAGCGAAACTCATCTGCCAAACTATTTTGTTAAAGTTTTTTTTTTTTTCTGATGTGATTATTGTTCTGACCTTTATAAAGGGAGAAATAGAAATCTTCAAGGTTTGGCATGTGCCATTGTTAAGCTGTGGGAGAAAAGTTTGGTCGCAAAGATTGCTGTCAAGCTTGGTGTCCAGAATACGAACAATGAACTGATGGCTCTAGAACTGAAGGTTTGTTATCTGCAATTTCTTGTTTGGTGCCAGTTGCTTGTGAAATTAAGCACGCAAAGAGCTGAATGCACCAAATCATGGACAAGCACTGACTGCTGATTAGTCCTGTATAATAGGCTGCAGAGTTGATTAGATTAAAAAAAGGGAATACAATTTTAAGAATGAATAGTGCAATTAGTATGTCCATGGCCCCCCTCGAGTATTGAAACAAATTATGGTGCATACAATATCTTGTATTTGTTACAATTAAGTGTCCATCAAAGTCATTGGCTATCTTTGAGAGAACTTTGAGTTGAGTTTTAACATCAATCAAAGATAAGAGAAATAAGGAAGAAGTGATAGACTAAAGACATAGCATGCGTTCTCCCCATTATGCTCAAAATGTAGTTCACTAGGTAGATTTAAACACTTCTATGTTATTGTACAACTAAATATATCATATTGAAGATACCAGTCTGATTATCTTGTTGAATCTACATATATCATGTTTGTGTGTTCTTATAGCTTTAGTGTCTGTCAAGTCCACAGTAATTCAATAATTATTTGTTGCACGAGTATTTTATGTGCTTTGGAATGCACGGAAACAGTAATACAAACACACTTTCAAGTTTCAATGTGGATAAAGCTAAATTTTATTTACATAGTTACTTAAGTCCTTCCAAACACTTTCGTAGGTACTTATGACATAAGATAAGCTTAAATAAGTTCTTCCAAACAACCCCATGGTCACATAATGCATTTTTTTGTACCCTTGTAATGATATTGTTATATTCTAAGTAAAGAGAATAATGCTGTAGTTTTTTTTTTCTCTGGTCCAGCAATTAACAGGAGGTACCTTACTGCTAAGGAATAAATATATCATTGTAATATATCGCGGAAAGGACTTCATTCCAACCAGCGCGGCTGCCATTTTATCTGAAAGACAGCAATTGACAAAACAGGTGCAGGATGTTCAGGCGAAGGTGCGGCGCAGAGCTGTTGATGTAACTGGGGAAGATGTAACAACTGCACAAGCAGGATTGTTAGCTGAGCTCAATGAGGCTCAAGCACCCTGGGGAAGGGAACTACCTACTGAAGAATATGAGAAGATGAATAAAGAGGCTGCTGAAGCCAAGAATGTTAGGCTTCCGAAAAAATTTGAATGTAAATTAGCTAATGTAAGTATCTACTTGTTTTATGAAGTTTATATATGGTTGAGAATGTAGTTATGTTTTATTGAGAGCACTTGTTGGAATATAAATAAAAAATGGCTTGCTTTAAAGGGGAATATGTTTTTTAATGTTCATATAATTGGTCTGTAAATTACTATCAGATTGTTGTTGTGTCACAGCAAGATTTAGCATTATGATGCAAGGTCTTAAGTTTCTATTTATATATCTGAACCCTGAAATTTAGGTTTCCAAATCAATTAGGATATCAATTAGTTGGAGCGTTTAGCTGTTTGGTAATTGCACAGAAAATCATATCTTATGAACCTGCGGTTCAGTTTATGAAGTAAGGCATGACATTGAGGGATTTTGAATCTCAGAAATATGGTAACTTCATTTTGCCATAAAGCCTTAGAAACTGAAGAATTAAGAAAAAACAAAAATAAGCATCAGTTGAACTTACTTGGTTGGTAGACCTAAGTTCGGAATTCGGGATTCATGATAATATAAACCCTTTCAGCTTATTATTTTTCCTTAATCGCGATACATGTTTGTCTGACTTTAAAAGCCCGAATCAGCTTGTTGTATTTTGTTTCAACTCTATATACTTATTTATATTTCTAATACAGCACATTAGAAGGATAGAATGTAATCTCTTAAAGTATTTTGTGATTTCTGTTTTCTTATGAATATTTAATTTAACTGTTTTATTCATATTTACACAACTTGATACATGAACAGGCCGATGTCAAAAAGTCGAGAGCAGAAAAGATATTAGCTAAAATAGATGCATCTATGGTTCCAGCTGGTCCTAGTAACAGGGGGGAAACAATCACAGATGAAGAACGTGTTATGTTCCGTATGGTTGGTTTAAGAATGAAGGTGTACCTGCAACTTGGTGGGTAATCTTCGTCTGTGTGAGAGTTGCTATGTTACAAGGATGCAATACTAACTACTGCTTATGATCATATGTAGGTACACATAGTATTTTTGACGGTGTCATCGAGAATATGCATTTGCATTGGAGGAATCGAGAACTTGTTAAACTAATCACAAAACAAAAAAACTTTGCTTTTGTTGAAGAAATAGCTAGTTTATTGGAATACAAGAGTGGTGGAATACTAGTAGCAATAGATAGACTTCCGAAAGGATTTTCTCTTATTTACTATCGTGGAAAGAATTATAAGCGCCCAATACGGCCAAGGAACCTTTTAACGAAGACAGAAGCATTGCAGCAATCAATATCCATGCAATGACATGAGGATGCTACAATTGTCAAATCCTATTGAACCAAATTTTTCTATGCTGCCAGACTCAACTAACATAGCTTCTTCTTCAACTGTATAGCTAGATAGTATTTTAGAGGGTCGATAGTATTTGGCTCTGTAACTTTTATATATTTTATTTTTCATTTTAAGTATTATATTTCTTTATTCGAAATTGAAAGTGTGTAAGCATTAAACAACTTTTTAGTTTGTATGTAATGTGTTTTGTGTTTTAAAGTAGCTCATTATTATTTTGTAAAAGACATGGTTGAATTCACAGCAAATTTGCAAAGTTATAGAACCATCTTTGTTCTAGGTTAAATATTGATAACATGGGAAAAATCAATTTAAAGGAATAAACCTACATTTCCTGTCTCCTGGACAAATAAATTTTCAATATCTAGTGACAGCTTGTTGAGGTTTATAGAACATTTATAATTTTCCCAGGATGTTGCTAGGTACTGTAATACATATCTTGAGATTGCCTCAGCCTCCTGAGATTTTTAATCATTTTTAATGACTAATGTTATTTTTAATCATTTTTAATGACTAATGTTAATAGTTTCTACATTCCATCTTCAACCACCAAACCATCTCACGACTCCCTTAGTCCTAGGATGTTACAAGGTAATTGAAAATTTTCTTCACACAATTAACCTTTTCACGTCAATTCTGATTAATTTATTTTACTAGTACATTATATTTAGTCTTAGCATGTAGCTTCCTATTTCTTCAACAAAAACTGAATAAATTCTTCTGGTTTCCTGCCCCTCTTTATGATCAAATAAAGGGAAAGAAATGTAGTTATAGCCCTTTGAGGGTATCTGACCAAATGGATACAAACTAATAATCAGAATTAATCATATTTTCAAAACAAAAATGGATAATCAGAATTAATCATCTACGGTATATGGCTACATTTATTAACCAAAAAAATATGGCTAAATATATAAGCTTTGAACATAATACGTAAATTCTAATAATCTTCTTGTATGAGGATGTTCCTCGTCTAATCAAATTTTTCTTCATAAAAATGACAACCTGTGATTTAATTAGAGTCAACATCCATCAAAGATAAATAATATGGTTAACATTTGTTACACAATTTTTGTTTCACCTTCTACAAAACTTCATTGCAGCCAACCACTTTAACATCGATAATAGAATAATATATGCCAAATTAAAAGGATTAGAACTTTTAAGTGTGTTTATGTATTGCATCATTTACGCAACATCAGCTGCAGTTGCAGCACTTGATTTCTTTGTTCTGGGGGCAGAAGATTTATCTGCTCTGGTGTGAGACTCATGACCTGCTGAAGCAGTGCCTTCTCCATATCTGGTGTCAACTGCATGTAAGCAAGCAGAGAATATCAATAGCCTGCAGGACAATTTCAAGAGACTAATGCTAATTCACAATAATTACCCCAGGAGGCCGAGGAGGCTGATTAGCAGCACCCATCTGACCAGGAACCATAGATGATGGTCCCGGAGGACCAGAATACTGTGCTAGATTCTCCGAGGGACCAGGCATCCAAGAAGACCCTCTATCAATTTGCATTGCATTTCCAGCTTGACTGCCAAAATCAGACCCGAATGGCATATTTCCAACCTGAGATACAAGCATGACTTAGCACCTGAATAATCAATTACTACTATTAAGCACAAAGTATTGCCGCACATCATCGTGACAGATGCTGCTTTTCAAGCAATGTAACTTACATTTACTTCTTTCAATTGAAATCACTAAAATCAACTTGGATTTAGGTCAAATTCCAGCATGCTAGTTAATTAAACAAAACTGACTAACTCAATTTTCAAAGTCAAATGCAGCAAAGATAATTTTTGTTGTAAAAGCTACAGTATAAGATACTCCTAACATCATCTGAAGTGTCATTAGTTTATCAAAAAAAAAATCTAAAGTGTCATTACTATTGCCTATTGGTATTAGATGATAGCTGAATTCCTAGGAATTCAGGAAGATGTGGGGGGGGGGGGGGGGGGGTTCCCACTTAAGAAACAAAAGGATTTTGCCTCAGAAAAGTTAAGATTAAACAAGTCAATGAATTCATGAACCACTCATGCATGATGGAAACAAGAAAGCAATATAAAGCCAATATACTTTGATGCCACAAATCCTGACTCACCCATGGTACCAATAGTTTTCAAGTCTAAACCATCAGATGTAGCTCAACATACCTGATAAGGTGACTGGGATGATTGTGGTGCCTGCCCCAGTGGGAATGTAGATCCAACACTAGAAGGAGGTTTTGTACCTGGCTGAAAATTTCATCAATAAACAATACTGTTACAATTTTCAACATGTCATTAGATTATGAGTTTTAAACTGAAATATTTGGCTTACATGAAACATGGGATTGTGGGAAGCACCACCACCATGTTGAAAACCTATATTAGAACTCGTTTGTGGGGGATATTGGGGATGGAAGGTTTGCACTGAAGGTGGTCTGAGCTGTGGTGGAAGTGGCGGTTGCATAGGCATGTGTGGAAATCCATGTGCCTGCAATGGCTGTTGTGCTTGATTGGAGACAGTTGGCATTTGGGTGGGATGAAGTGGCTGTGAAGATGAATGAACAGAGGGTGGAGGTATCTTTGGAAGTTGTGATGATTGTGGAACAGCTGGTGGAGCCACTTGGGGAGTCAGATGTCCTTTAGGCTGTTGTGGCATCTGCAACGAATGTGCAGGCATGGGCTGCGATTGATGACTCATTGCAGGAACAGGAGGATATGAAACTGGCACAGAAGGCTGATTTTGGTGTTTCCTGGGAGGAATTTGAGATACACCAGCTTGATCTTGTACGCCACCTTGTGTAGGCAATATTGGAGCGGGCTGAACGCTTGGCTTTTGTGCTGGCGGTACTGACTGCTGATTGTTCTGAGGAGCTACTGGCTGAACCTTTGGAACCTAAGAACAAACATTTATTAACATGTCCAATGGATGGTTGTGAAAATGACATTGAAATAAAGTAAAAAAACATACCGCTTGAGGTGATTGTACCATTCCAAGCATAATTTGTGCCTGATTAGAGAACAAAAAATGGACAAAATATCAAAGTTAAAATATAACTTATGAGACTGAACCCTCTCAAATAATTGTTGAATGGAAACTTTAAAATCAAATCAAAATACACACACTACTCTGTTCATTTACAGCATTTTAGACTATAACATTTCATAGAACTTATTTCCAAACAAAGATTTAACTCTTCTAAAGTGAACAACCGACTTCAAAAATAAAGTAAATAGTACAGAATCTCAATAGCATGGACACATACCAATAATTGACAAATTAACACATTAACCATTGTTTTCTCATCAAAAGTGACAACTAACTCTAGAGAAGCCAAATACAACCCAAAGAACATATACAAAACAGGTACTTAAACAAGAAACATCACGGAACCCCTAAAAAAATCTCCATAGAAGTAATTAAATTCTTAGAGTAGCAATCATGACCTCTAAATCCTCTAAGCATAAAGAAAATCCCCATCACCTCAAAATAAGACTCAGTAACAAAATTGTTGAAACATCATTCAACTAGTGGATGCCCACTAAACTATAAAGAGTGACAGCAATTTGCACAAACCGCGTCTAAGAAAATTGAACGTAGTAATTAGATAAGTGCAGGCATCTGTCCCTATGAGCATAGCTCAGTTGGCAGGGACATCACATTATATATGCAGGGGCCAGGTTCAAATTTGAGATTCCCCGCATATTCACCTCAAGGGATGAATTTATAGCCACTAGCAACTTGACCAAAAAAATAAATAAATGTGGGCATCCATTCCATGATTTCAAATTTCAAATATTATTACAACATTTAGGGTTTTATCTTGTGACATGGAGGTAATAGCTTCTTAACATCTAATTACTAATCAGCATAAAATATCTAAAAATCTATTTATATGATTGCAACAACCAATTAGGGTATTGAATTGAATAAGTAAAATTGGAGGAATGAAATTGGAAAAACCTGGAAAAGTGCTTTGGTCAACATAGGGTTTTGAATGAGGATCTGTCTGGCTTGTTGTTGATTCTGTTCGATGAGATTCTGAGGTAGAAACAAAACGAAAACGAAAACGAAAGCGAAAGGGTTAGCAATAGCAATAGCAATAGAAGAAAGGAATGAGAAAGAGTATGTATGTATGAAAGTAAAAGGTTACACCTTCATCTGAGACATAATATCGTAAAGCTGATTCTTCGACATTCCGGCGAGGTTCGTCGATAAACCATCGCCGCTTACTTGCTTTCCGGCCATTGCTTTCCGTCCTCGATCGCTATTTTTCTCACTATTCTTTTTTTGCTAACAACCTTTTTTTATTTTATTTTTCTTAGCCGTTGGATTGTATCATCATATTCTTACCCGCAAGCTTAATTTCTTTTTTATGTTTTTTTTTTCTTCTTTTTGTTAGCATATTCACTAAAAAAATTAAATACATAAAAGATTTTAAATTAACAAATTGATTTTTGAATTAGAATAAGTTAAATTTAAATAATAATAATAATAATAATAGATGAGTTTAATTACTATGCATCCTTAATATAAAATTATTTTACACTTGCGTCAATAATATATTGTCATATCATTTAATGAATGTGACAAATCATATGTTTTTCAATACCATACGCAATGCAACGATGCATGTGTAAAACAAATTTACACTGACGGTGTATCTAAATTAAATTTACAATAAATTATAAATACTTAAATATAATTTCAATTGAAAAGAAAACACCACCAAAAGTATTTGATAGATTGGAATTAGAGTGCAGTTCGGTTTAAAACCACAATATTCTTCTTTTCCACATATTAGTATTGTTTAGCCGTATCAATGCAAAATAAGGGGGTTTATTCAATTGGGATTTTGATGGATTTTAAAAGACTTTTTTATCAAAAAAAGTCTTGTGTTATTTAATCCAGACTTTTATAAAAAGTAAGCAAATCTTGTGTTATTCAATCAAGACTTTTATAAAAAGTAAGCAAATTTTTTTTAAATAAGTCTCTCAAAATCTCACAAAATCAATATAATCCCACGAAGTCTTTTAAAATCTTCAAGACTTTTTTATCATAAAAAAGTCTTTTAAAATCCATCGAAATCTCAATTGAATAACCCCCTAAATTTTTTGGTCCATAGACAAAAAAGCAAATATTACAAAAACTCGCATATATTGTTTGGTTTTGAGTTCAAACTCGATGAAGATATCCAGTCTAACAATTTATAATGATCTAAACAACGAACCAATAATAACAATAAGGTGCATGACAATACTGAATATGGTGTCATTATAGGAAAGTGTCGTAGAATAAGCTCGTCTTTTGAAAACTGTAAGGTCAGTTATGTTAGGAGGCAAGCCAATCGAGTCGCCCATGAGTTAGCTCAGGCAGCTCGTTTTAACACTAGTCGCTAAATTTTTAATTCTTATCTAAACAACGAACCATTAGTCTAAATAGAAGGAAATCATGGTCTAAATTTTAATTCCTAGACAAGTCCAATGATCCATCATTAAAATGTAATTTATGCCAACCTCATGAGTGAAATTGGTTGAATTTAATCCTTTAAATACATTTCAATTACTTTGAGGAATGAGTTGCAAAGATACTTTGATTAAAATCAAATGGCTGAACTTGAAAATTTGAACATAATTGTGAATTTGTGATGCTTGAGAGTTGAGAGATTTGTTCAATGTAAACATTAGAAGCCGTGCAAACCAACGTACAAATAGGTTATAATATCACTAATTCCTTGTAGACAACACTTGTTTGTAATCTGCAATCTTAGTAACCACGTTAAAGACAAGGATCAATAAAAGATGTATGCTACATGAATTAGATAATATTGTCACACACAAAACTATCTTTTTCAGGTGACTCTTTATTCCATCACCAGGAAAGGAATACATTCAAGTTTAGACATAGAAAAATTCTCTTTAACCCCCCCGCCCTTCTTTTTAACCCCCCTAAAACTCCAAAATGTCCCTGAAAATGTGCCTAAAAAAAAATTCGTGAGATAGGTCCCGAACTAAAGTTCGGGACGCACGTCACGAAGTATTGAAGAAAATCTGAAAAATTCACCCCCAGACCAGTTCGGGAGATGCATCCCGAATCAAAATTTGGGCTCTGCGTCCCGAATTTGGGCCAACACCCCCCAGCCCACAATAGAATTCGGGACAACGGTACCGAAATGGAATTCGGTAAATGGATCCCGAATTGGATCCGGTTTTGTTTTAAACCCACAAAAACCCCCCACTCTCCCCATTTTGCAAAAAAACGTTTTTTCTCCAAAATTTCACCAAATCCATTGAAGCTCCAAATCTTCCATACCAACACCAAATCATCACTAGATTTCCTATTATCAAGTAAGTTTAAATGATTTTTATGTTTATATTATGATTTTGGTATGTTTTCAACATTTAGGGGTTAGTTTTGGTTAAAAAATTTATTGCATTATTTTAGTATGATGTTGGTACGATTTTATTGCTTCAAGTAATGGGTTTGATGTTTGTGAAGAAGTAATGGGTTTGATGTTAGGTGTTTGTGAATATGTTTTTGGATTTTTTTGTGAATATGTATTTGAAAAAGAAAATGTTATGTTGATTTGTTGAATATGTATTTGAAATAGAAAATGTTATGTTGATTTGTTTGTGAATATGTATTTGAAAAAGAAAATGTATAAGAATTTGGGAGGAATAAATTGTGAATATCTTATGTTAGATATTTTGTGTTAATGTTAGATTATGGTTATGCTTATTGTTTTATCACTTATGCTTATTTTGTTGGGTTAGTTTTGTTGTGCTTGTACTAAGTTGTGGTTCAATGAAATGAAATATGATTATGGTTATGGTTGTTTGTTGTTTTGTATAGATATGGATGAGAATATTGGAACAGGAAGACACGGTCGGCCAAGCCGAACTCATGTATCTGGTCGTGCTATTGTAATGCCAAAGAAGCGGGGTCGACGAAAGAGTAATGATGATGGCGAAGGTTCTTCAAGGACAAGAACACCACGGTCTGAACCTGTTCATGAACCTGAGGCTGAGGCAGAAGTTAATGAAGATGTAAATGTGCATGTAGAGGAGGAGGAAGAGGATGACTATGATGTTGTAGGTTTTCCCGGAGGACCGAAGGATTTGTCCTTACTAACAAGATACCGTGACCACCGAGCTTTTAAAATCTGGAGTGCAGATGAACGGGATCCGGTATATACTGTAATTTTATAAATTGAATTAGTATTGATTTATATGGGTTATTATCTGAATATGTTGAATGACATAATTATTTTTTTTAGGATGTGCACAAAACACAAGTGCTTCGGACTCATGGAAGGAAGATTGAGGGGCTTGAGAAACCCAGGCGCACAGAAAAATATGCTTGGTTTTGGGAGGTAGTAGACAACTCTGGTCTGGAGCCACTGTTGCATACAAACTACAATATCATCAACCACGGTGTGATGACAACATTTGCTGAAAGATGGCATTGTGAGACTGCTACCTTCCACCTGCCGGTCGGTGAAATGGGCATCACACTGGATGACATCCAGTGTCTTCTCCATCTTCCTATCAGTGGTCCATTATTGAACCACCACAAGGCAATGAAAAGAGATGAAGCTGGTGAATTGTGTGTTCAATTTCTTGGATCTGATGCAGAAGAAGTAGACAATTGGTTTGTATGGTCAGGCGGACTACATTTGACGTTTGATTATGTGAGGGATATTTACCTTGTTAGTTGGAAAGCTGCTGATAGAGCTCTTAAGCGTGGCAAGCCGATGGAAGAGGTTACTGTGTTGAGAGAGAGGACCATCAGAGCCTTTCTATTGTATCTTATAGGATGCACAATCTTCACCAACAAAACCGATAATTACCTGGACGTTATCTATCTTCAGTACTTTGCCGATTTGACAGCGATTCATACTTGGAATTGGGGTGCTGCTACTCTCTGTTATCTTCATAAACAGTTGGATCATGGATGCAATGCCAAAAGCAAAGGGATTGCAGGATATTTGTCTCTGCTTGAGGTAATTTAATAAGTTATTAGTTTTTGTACTTGCTAAGTTAGAATAGTTATTAATTTTCTAAGTTTTATGGTTATTACGATTTGATTGTTTATTTTTTTCAGGGATGGATCATCTCTCACTTTCCTAATATGACGACGTGGTACTTCGAGAATAATTACAAAGAAGAACAACCGCGTTGTTCCATGTTCTACGTAGGACAAGGGCACTCGGATGTACACATCTATAGATCATTTCTGGATAATCTCCTACTGCAAGCTGTGATATTCAGTCCGTACGATGCTCACCGTGATGTTCGCCCTCTGACTGTCGAGTGTTGGTATTCTGGATGGCTGCGAAATGGAAATATTAAAGCAAAGCATTTGCCTGAACGTGTGCTAAGGCAATTTGGACATGTGCAAGGCATTCCACCCGATCCCACTAATTCTGCGCCTAAATTCATCACCTATCCAGAGATTGATGTTTGTTTTGAAGAAGAATTACTATCGAGGATTATACCTGAAGAGGAGAGGGGGCCACTGGTGGTAGCCCCGTGGGATGTTGCGACAGGCTATATGACGTGGTATACCAAGGTGTCCCATTTGAAAATGCGTCCAGTCATGGCTCCGGAACAACCACCCGTGCCACCAAACTTGGAGGCATTGACACAGGAGCAGGAGGAGAATGAGGTTTCGGAGCAGCTTCGATTACTGCGGATGGTGCAAAATGATTTGGATGAGTCCTTAGAGACTGGTGAAGTTGTGGCTGGAACACCGGCATATGACAGGCATATGAGGATGTTGGGTTATGTTACCCCAGTAGTTGAACGACACGGGAGGCGTAGAAGGGCAGGAGATGCAATGGAGGAAGATTAGGACTTGGGTTATGTTAAGACTTTGTTAAGTATTGGTTGTATTATTTTGGACCTAATTTATTTCGCTTTTAACTTGTTTGTGTTTTGGAACATGATTTTAGGAAGCCTTGTTTTAATAGACTGGTCACGTGTTGACAAACTTCAATCTTGTTGTTATATAATGTTATTTATGCTGGTTATGTTATATAATGTTGTCAATGAACACAATCATTTGATAGGGTATACAGGGCGATATATGATAAAATCATGAGAAAAGGCGTTAGATGCGTTAAAGTATTAATGCTACATGATTCGTGCCTGTATCGATACTGACCTAATTAGCATCGATGCTAAATCAGTGTAAAGGCTTTAGGTCATCCAATTAATGTTTCAGTATCGATACTATATATGTTAGCATCGATGCTGAATGCTTCAGGAATAGCGTAATAATTCCAGAAGTTTAGTCTGTATCGATGCTGGCCTAATTAGCATCGATACTAAGAAGGTGTTAAGGCTTCTGGTCACTCAATAGACGTTTACGTATCGATACTATATATGTTAGTATCGATGCTAAATGCTTCAGGAACAACCAGAAGGATATTCTGTATCGATACTAACCTATTTGTATCGATACTAATGAGGTGTAAAGGCTCTAGATTATTCAATACACATTTAGTATCGATACTGGACATTTAAGTATCGATGCTAAATGCTTAAGGAATAGCGTACCAATTCCAGAAGGGCTTACTGTATCGATACAGAATATTAGCATCGATACTAAATCATTGAAAAAATAAGGTAAAACCAAATAAACGTCCTGTATCGATTCTAGATCTTTTAGTATCGATGCTAATTCAGTGCATAAGGTTCAGAACTACATAAATACTGAAAAAAAACACACAGATTGTCATATCATAACAAGCTTTAGTGAAACATTCATATCCATTTTGCAACATTAACATTAACATACATATAAAACCTTAATGAAAACAAGAAATACAACACATAGATTATCATATCATAACAAGAAATACTAACGTAGATCTGATTGTGTTGTCTATGGATCCATCAAATTAACAATAGACTCGGATACAGGTTCAACCAAAGCTAACATGATTTCTTCAACAGATCTGGTCAGTCTTGCATCCAACTCGATAGGAGTCTTTCTACTGTACTGAACAGACGTCTGAAACATCGATCTGACATCGTTGTCGTTGTTGAGACGCACATTGTTAAAACTTATCGCCTTACCGTCCGAGCTGACTGTAGGACATCTGTACTCGATTGTAATAACAGTTCTTGTGTCGCTATCCCCTCGCAAACGTCTGTTCACAGTGTTTAGCCGCTGCTTTAGAGAATCTAATGTGTCGTCGATGTGAATTCTAAACAGATCCGGTTCTCCTCCGTTAAAGTATACTGCAGCAACGTGGGAATTGATGTTTCTCTGATCCCAAGCTTGGGTAGACATGTTTACTTCACCAATTGATTTTGTGGATAAATGAAATAGGTGGATTATTATAGTGTAAAAAAACTGATTTGGTTCGTGACATGCGTCACGAAGTAGATTTTGTTTCGTCATATTAGCATCGATGCTAACTATGTAGCATCGATACAGGTTGACATTCTGTTTATGTTTTAAACAGAGTGTTGTTTATAGTATCGATACTGGGTAAGCAGCATCAATACTAGTGTTGTTGATGTCTAATGTGAACAAGTTCGTAACGCAGAACACGAAGTAAATATAACCAGTATCGATACTACGGGTGTTAGCATCGATGCTACAATAATAAATTTTAAAAAATAAAAAGGTCTGGGGCGAGGGGGATTCGAACCCCAGACCTTAAACGCACGCAATACAAATTAAACCAGTGTCTTAACCACTGGGGCGCAATGCCAATTCATTAATATTAACGCTTTCAAATATTTATATAACATATAAATAGAGAGTTTTAAAAAATAATTCATTTTCTAAACACAAATTTTGTTGTTGTTTTTAAATTTTTAAATCATTAAAATTTTTTTAAATATTTTAGTTTTTAATTTTTAAATCCTACATAATCCTAAATAACACTGAAAATGAGAAATTTAAAAAAATAATAAAATGTCAGGTGGTGGTGGTCAGTATCGATGCTATCATGGTAGTATCGATACTGATTCATATTCTGTTTCATTTTGGAAAATGTCAGGCGTGCCCAGCATCGATACTACAGTATCAGTATCGATACTCAATGTTTCCTGTAAGTTTGTCATGTATTAATTGTGTTACAGTATCGATACTCAATATTTTAGTATCGATGCTAATTGTTATTTATGGCACACGACCATGTTTTTTTTTTATACCATTACCACATTCAAAAGTACGAAATGCAAAATATTGCACATTGATTTGCCACAATTTTATAAGCGCGGATATGTAAAAAGTAAACATATGATCCGTACATAACCAAATAAAATCCCGAAAACTAAAATACGATAATTATCCGTACAAACACAACCAAATTCAAAATATAACAAACATAAAGTCATTGAAATTTAAATGCGACAATTGAAAAACACGATTCTAAAACATTAGGATCATTCATGCATCTGGTCATCTTGGTTCATGCCTTGGTTGTTGCTGCCTTGGTTGTTGAGGAAGTTGTTAAGTTGCTCTTCGATAACACCAAGTCGGGAGGAAGTGTTGGTGCGATGTTGTGCGAACTCATTGTAGAACATGTGCTGGTGCTCACTCAACATGTTCTGCTGCACACTCATATTCCTAAGCACATTCATCATCTCATTCATGTCAGCATTGTTGCCATGGAAATCATCCGTGTCTGTGTTCGGAGCTGTGTAGTCAGTATCATAAGTTGCACCAGAGACATAATGATCAGACCATCCCAATGTCTGCGCACCTTGCCATGGAACCCATGCAGTCTGCGATACTTCAGCCACATTTGCCTTACGAGATGGTTTACCCCTCCATGGATCCGCTGCTGCCTCCGGATCTTCAGGCTCATTCACAGTAGCCGATGGTTGACCTGACCACGGATTCCATGGCCCTTCAATGTTGTCTTGTCCTTCCTCTTCCAGTCCATCTTCCTCTTCGTCTTCCTCGTCCTCCTCCTCTTCCACTTCCTGTCCCTCTTTGGGTACAAAATGCTTTAGATCCTTATCCCATTTGTAATTCAACTTGCTCAGTTGAAATTTTGAAAAGTTCTGTTGCGGTGGAACACTTTGCCATATCATCGCAGCATGAGTGTGCTTTGAACATATTTCAAAGTGTTCAAGAATCTTACAAATCATACTTGGGTAGCCAAAGTATGCTTTTCTTTTGCTATCATAAATGTTGAACATGTGTGCCACGATAACAAACGGCCAGTTAACACCTTTGTTCTCATAGATCAAATACATCAGATCAACCTCTGGCCAATCGATTCTTGAAAAAGATGCACCTACTGGACGAATTATGTGACATATTATCCAGTGCAGAACTCTAGGGTCTCTCCTCAGTGCAGCAGCAGACATCCCACCCCCACCCTTTACTTTTGGAGGCATGTTCCCATCCTTTGTCAGTGTACACAGAAATGCCTTTGCATCATAATTTAGTTTTTCAGGTTTCAGCAATTCTCTGTTGGTCTTCAAACCAAACAGTTTATCCCACAAATCCTTAGTCATCCTATACACTTTTTTCCCAATTTTGAACTTAAATTCTACACCTTTTTTGCCATGTAAGCCAGAGTAAAATACCTTAACCATATCCTCAACATAAACATTATCTAAGGCACAAAAATTTTCTAAATTTTCATTCCTAAGCAATTTAGCAATATCACCCAATCCCAATTCTTCTTCCAACTTAGTATCTTCCACCATGTACTGTTTTGTCACATTCCTAGTTCTACAAACATTGTCATAAAAACGTTCACATTCTGCATGCACAAAATTTTTCTCAACATAATCAAGATTTGTGGAAGCACTAGGGTTAGCAATTGATTTTCCTTTACGATTCAATTTAACCTTAGTTGTCATTTTAGATGTCATTTCAGAGAGATAGTGTTATGAAAATATTACCTTGATAGGATGTACAAGGAACAAGAAGACTACACACACACACGTAGATTAGAGAAATTGCAACCTTGGATAATCCCAAATCAAAACCCTTGTTGATATGTTGAAAAATCCCAAATCAAAAGCTTTAATCCATGAAGAATAGATGGTGGATATAGAATTGGGGGCGAATTTTTTAAGGAAATGACATTGAAAGTATGTTGAAGTTGGTTTAGTAAGGAGGTTTTCCAAGATTGAAGAGAGTGGAGTTTGGTGGTTACTATTTTGGTGAAATAGGGTCATGGGGCGGTTTGTTTGACAATAGGGAGATATTAGGGTTGTAAAAATGAATGGACGGACGAGATTACATCTGCGTCACGTGTCTACAGCAAGATACAGAGTTAGTATCGATACTAAAGTCTGCAGTATCGATGCTGCATTTATTTTTTGGGTACCTGATGTAGTAAGTATCGATACGGAGTACTCAGTATCGATACCGTTTAACATTCTGTTTCAAGTAGCAACAGGTACCAGTTGCTAGTATCGATGCAGGTTACGTCAGTATCGATACTGAATGCAACCACATGCGCATATATTAAATACATTTGAAAGCTGCTATATTAATGAATTGGCATTGCGCCCCAGTGGTTAAGACATTGGTTTACTATTTATTGCTTACCCATAAGGTCTGGGGTTCGAATCCCCCTCGCCCAAGACCTTTTATTAATTTTTTTAATTCTCATTTTATATGTTATATACTTTTATTATGTACAATATTATTAAGATTTTAAAAAAAAAAATTAACGATTTAAAAACAACAACAAAAAATTGTGTTAGAAAAATGTATTATTTTTTACAAATCTCTAATTATATGTTTTATATATATATAGTTAAAAGCGCAAAAATTAATAAATTGGAATGTTATATACGTTTATTATGTACGATTTTAAGTTTCAAAAGATTTAAAAATATTTCAACGATTATAAAATTTAAAAAAACTTTGCAAATTCATTAAAAACAAATTATTTCAATGATTTTAAAACTTTAAAAAACATTTAAAAAAAAAGTAAAAAAAAATATTTCAAAGATTTTAAAATTTAAAAACATTCTGTGTTAAATATATTTAAAAGCGCATATATTAATGAATTGGCATTGCGCCCCAGTGGTTAAGACACTGGTTTAATATCTATTGCGTGCGTATAAGGTCTGGGGTTCGAATCCCCCTCGCCCCAGACCTTTTTATTTTTTAAAATTTATTATTGTAGCATCGATGCTAACACCCGTAGTATCGATACTGGTTATATATACTTCGTGTTCTGCGTCACGAAATTGATGAAAATCAGAATGCTAACAATGCTGGCTACCCAGTATCGATGCTATATACACCTGACTGTTAAAAAGTGAAACAGAATGTCAACCTGTATCGATGCTATACAATCAGCATCGATGCTTAAAATTATATTATGGACCCTGATGTAATCAGCATCGATACTGCATATCCAGTATCGATACCAGTTAACATCCTGTTTCAATTTTCAAGAGTCAGTCGTTGATAGTATCGATGCTGACTATGTCAGTACCGATACCGGTTAACTTACTGATGCTTGCCACCATTCCTGATGTAGCCAGCATCGATACAAAAACCAGTTCATAAACATCATTTTGTAGATTCAAAAACCACAAAACCTGTTACTAAAGTGTACGATATAATCAATAACATAAATTAAGTCAATTAAGGACATAAGCTGTTGTCAAAATCACTTATAAGCTGTTATCAAAAGCACTTATCAAAAAAAGCTGCTACATTCATAAGCTGTTATCAAAAAGCACTTGTAAAAAGGCCAATCAAGTGTTAAGTACATATGTTAACCATCATCAAAATAACTTATAACATGCGAAATTGATTTAGTTCACCCATAAGCATAACCTGTTATCAAAAGTGCTTATGACATGTGAACTAAATCCATTACATCCATATAAGCTGTGAACAAAATAACTTATAACATCTGAAAATAAGCATGGAAATCATCTATTATCTATCGCTAAAACTAGTTACAAGTCTCTCATGATATAGTGAAGGGCTTATCCTTTTCATATCCAGTTCCAAATCTAGAGGTTAATGGTCTTTCAATGTCCAGTAGTCTTTGAAACTCAGCTTGCCTATCGAGGAACTTATACACCCACTCCGCAGCTTCTTCGGTCCGATTAGTATGCCATTGAAGAGCAGTCTTTGGTATAGGACAGTCGGGCTTCAGCTTAACATTAAGAAAATGAATATTATCCACAAATAGAAGGCACGTAACTTGCAAAGAAGCGTCAGAGGTTGGTTTGCCTCGGAGTGGGAAAAATGTTTCACAAACACCATATTTAGGCTCAGTCAACAAAACTACAGGTCTTTTGTAGTAACTGGCGACTATATGGCCCATATCAGGGAAGCTCATCCAAAAATTTTCAGGCGCACACCCACGTTTTGGAATGACGTCAGGTGGTTGTACAGCTGCCAAAATTTCGTCATATCGTTTCTTACCACCGAATAATTTGACATATGCAGCTCGGTGTTGATTTAGCTCCCTTATCATGTCATACTCTATTAGAGGAAACTCGTCTTCACATTTACCCCTCTCCACAGCAATCGCACGATATCCACAGTATCCGTCACCTCTGACGTCAATTATCTCATCTATCCACTCGTGCATAAAAAGCGGTATGCATTCAATTCGAGGAACCTTACGAACACGGGATTGTTTCGCCTGTCTTCTCCGAGGAGGCTTCGATGTGGAAGCTTGACTTTCCGGAATAGGCTTCGATTGTGATGTTTGGCTATCCGGAAATAGCTTATCCACATGTTCCCAGTAGGAAGGCTCGCGAGTTGTTGAATTAGCCTTTTTCTTGCCAGCACTTGAATTTGGCTTTCTACCTTTTGACTTAACCTCAGCAACTGCTGGAATTGTCACGGGCGTAGTCGCTGGCCATGCAAAAAGACGAAGGCCTTTTCTAATTTCTGCCCTCATGCTCGGGTCAGCTGTCCTTAACCGCTCCTACAAAATTGTAAATACAATTAAATACGAACGTTTAAAAATATTAAACATTAATACAGTTGACATTGTAAAATTACACTAACCTGGATAGCTTTCCACTCTTCCACGCACATCCAATCATCATCTACTTCACCGACTTCCCCCTCAAAAGTAAACACCAACTTCTTCCAGTGATCATGCACGTCATCCAGTGTAATAGGTACGTTGTCATTGACCTTTCCCGCAATGACGCAACCACAAGGCAAGCCGTGAGTTGATCTCAGCACACAGCCACAGTTTGAACTATCGGTACCATCCTCTTCAACCTTCTGAGATTCCTTAAAAATGAATTTCAATGCCTTTCTCGAAATCTTAAACACCAAGTGCTCGTACAAGCTCTTATTACTTCCTCCATGCCTGTGTTCTGCAACAGATAAGCTCTTACCAAAACTAGCTTGTATCTCAGTAAATTGGAAAGCCAACATTTTTTCACAGCATTCCCATAACTTGACAAAATCGATCTTGCTGTTTGGTATCCACCCCTTCAATTTACCGTGTGCCGATTCAACTCTATTTGAACTAGTATTACCCAAGTGCATAACACGGTTAGTCCACGCGTACACTAGCTTGTCTTTAACAACATTAAAAACAGTGGTTGTAACATATGTCCAAAATACGGGCCACTTCGCACATAATTGTCTGAAGTCCTCAAGAGCTTCAATGTATTCCTGTTCAGTAGGTGAGACAACAACAGCATCGTAAGCCCTCATAATACTTTTCCACACATCCGGCTTCTTCACCTTCTTGCTTTCCCGTACTGTGCAAAATTCCTTCATCTTAGCTTTTACATTCTTTCTTACATGTACCTCGCAAACCAAGTGCTTTGATTTTGGAAATACTACGGGAATAGCACCCACCAGAGCCTTGTCCCTATCTGTCACAATAACACTAGGTGCAATGTCTTTTTTGTTCAAAAGATCAAGACAAGCTTGAAGTGCCCATTTGTAATTATCCTCCTTTTCTCTATCGAGCACAGCAAAACAAACATTAAAGGTCTTCATAGTCGAGGTCACACCGACTACCTCAAACAATGGCTTTTTGTACCGGTTTGTCTTGTATGTGCAATCCATCACCAAGACAGTTGGAAATGAGTTGAACAATTGTACAGACTTAGGATGTGCAAAGAATATATCCTGAATATCTGTCGACTCACCAACCGTCCTATATTTGTAAACATATTTTTTACCCTCCATACATCTAATCAAATGTTGCATCTCTGTCAAAGAACCCCTATCAGCAACCTTCGATCTATGACGCGCATTGTATACTTGTTTTATCTCCGTTGCATTTTGAGGATCTCTTTCTTTCAATGTGGATATAATCTTTCTTGGGGCGATCAAATTTCTTGTCAGTTCATCAACTAACTCTTTCTCAGCCGGTTTCAAGCGCCCCGCAAGCAAATGTCCTTCTAAAGCTCTATCCAACACATGGTTGTGTTGCCCTCTAACAACCGATAGACTCCATTCATTTCTTAGAGTGTTATAATATCCACGGAGCCTAAAGGGACAATCACATTTCCTAGTTCCAAGCCCTTCCGCTTTGGTCTTCTTCTTTGTTGGTTTATACACCCCTCCACGTTCGCAACCCAACACAAAGAATTTCTTTCTTCGCTCTGCACCATAATCCGACTTCACTATCGCAACCGAAAACTTCAACTTGGCAGCTTCGCCCCTAACCCATGCAATTAGCTCATCTCTATCCGCATATTTTTTCGCCATCTGGAAATTATCACTTGTATCAATATAGATTTCCTCAACATGCGGACGGTTAGAGCTTGAATCACCAATCAAGACAATCTCATTCATCTCTTTTGGTTCTTCCGGTGCATCACCAATCACAACAACCTCATTCGTCTCCTTTGGTTCTTCCGGTGCTTTACCTTCGTCAACCATAACTGCAAACAAATACAACAACAGCAAAAATTAAATAAAAAACACCAGTTACATATTCAGCATCGATACTAACCATGACAGTATCGATACTCATCATAGCAGACCATCATAAAATACATGACAGATAAATCATTCTGCATCGATACTGCAGTGATCAGTATCGATGCTGGCAATCTTGAGATTTATAAAAACACTCAGACAGATATCCAGTATCGATACTAAACTATATAGCATCGATACTTCAATGACCCTAAATCCAAAAAAAAAAAAACAGTAGTTGACCTAGCAACGATGCTACAATCCCCAGCATCGATACGGTAATAACTGGGGTTAATACATGGGCTCAATATCGCCAGTATCGATGCTATAATCGCCAGCATCGATACTAGATATGACAGGCCATCAGGAATCCAGCTAATGACAATGCGCATCGATACTAGCGATTATAGCATCGATACTGGCGATATTGAGTCCATTAATTTAAAATAGGACGTTCGCCAGTATCGATGCTATAATCGCCAGCATCGATACTGGATAAGACAGACCATCAGGGCTACAGCTAAAATCAATGAGCATCGATGCTGACGATTATAGCATCGATACTGGCGATATTCAGTCCAATTATTAAAAGCAGAATGTTTACCAGTATCGATGCTATAAACGCCAGCATCGATGCTCTATTTAAAATACTACAAGGGATCCAGTCTTGTTTCATATGAGTATCGATACTACCTCTATTAGCATCGATGCTGGCGATTTTTTCAACTGACAATATATTATAAAAGTGATGAGCATCGATGCTAATTGTTGCAGTATCGATACTAATATGCCAAAATTCGTGGCGTAGACCACGAAACACACCAGTCACAGCTACCACAACACAACATCAACAACATACAACAACATGAACAAAAAAGATATGGTTTCAAGTGCACATTACCTTATGTATAAGCTTTAAATAGTATGCAACAAGCTAACCACAACACCAATACTGATTTGTGACGATCAAAGTATGAAAATCAAGCACAAAATAGAGGAGAAAATATGATTGAGTAAGTATGAAGTTTGCAAAAAGTGAGCTGGGGTTTTAGGCTTATATAATGCTAAACAATTTGGGACAAGGATCACGAACCAAGGTTCGGTTTGTATCTCACGAATTTAAGGTGGGGGTGCTGCGTTTTTTGAGCAAATTCGTGACTTGTATACCGAATCTCAGTTCGGGAAGCAAGTCACGAACTGAATATATGGTGGGGGTGAAAGTGATTAATTTCGGGACGTAACTCCCGAACTTAGGTTCGGTATGAGCGTCCCGAATTGGCATTTATGAGGGTAAAAGAGGTAGATAGGGGGGTGAAAGAGAAATGAAGGGGGGGCTAAAGAGAAATTTTCAAATATTAAACAGAAAAATTACACCATTTTGAACATTACATCAAACATCTCACCTTCTAATTAAATATAACGAAGAAGAATTAAACGACCTACGTTTCTCTATTTATACACTAAATCCAACCTCTCAACTTCTAGATTAATATAACAACATAATTATTTTTTTTCAATCCAGTATAACAATATAATTTTAAATAATAGGCGTACATATTTGAATGATTCCAGCCGAAAACCTATATGCGACAGTGTGAGATGAGAGTCATGCATAAACACATTAATATTCGAAGCATAAATTAAAAGCATAAAATTCAAAGTTATAGGTTTTGAGTTTGACTTTTGAATTGAATTATTTTACTTACAAATTTATCTTAGTATTATTTGTGATACAAGTTGAACTTCAACGTTCAATAAATAAATAGCGGCTTTTGAAAAGAAAAAAAAATAGCGGCGCATTTTTTGTCAAGACCAGGGTATCAATAGCGGCGCATTTTTTTTTTGTCAAATAGCCTAGTGGCCAGAAACTCACACTTATAAATGTGGAGAAATATGGAATCCTGGGTTCGAACCCAGACCACTCCAATAATCTCCCTAGTAACTACCAAATGAGCTACACTTATGGAACCAATAGCGGCGCATTTTAATAGTACTAACTTAATAGTTACAATGATAAATAATAAAAAAATAAATTTTTTTTTCTTTTTAAGCCTAGTATCTGACCGAAAGATAATACGAGGAAATTAATTTTACCGCGCACTTGTGGCTCCATTTAAAACATAATTTTTTTTTATAATATATACTAATCTACCGAAATTGACACTAATTCATCAAAATTAACACGAGAGAGTCGAATCTGAAGACTATATCAAAAATATACTTTAAGATTCTAAATCAACACATAGTAACATGTGTTTATAAGACACATGTTAAGATATCTAAAAAATTTAAATATACATTTAATATTATAAAGCATTTAATGTTAAATACACAAATTTTAAGAAAACAAATTTATTTTTATTTTCATTGCATATGTCTATAAGGGCTTGTGAGTTGTGAGTTGTGACACATGTTACTATTCTCTATAAATTAATGGCATCCTAGCCCAGTTACTAACTTTTATTTTTTTTAAACTGAATATTTTTTGTGCAACTACTTATCGAAATTAACTTTTAACTGTTGTTGTTGTTGTGTTGCAATAGTTGCACCTCTTTCATGTCCAATTAAAGTTTAAAGGAAATATTTAATGTAAAACAAGATTTAAAATCAGATTTAACTTTAATAAAATTGTGAATTTAAGTTGTTAATGAATTTTACATGATGAAATTTGAGAGACCAAGTTAAATTCTTAATTAGTCACACTTTATTTATATCTCGATCGAACTCTGAATTTTCTGAGTCACTTCCCAAAAATTGGATGATTATACCGAAGAAATATACCAAAAAAGATGTGTATTCAAATTTGCAATTGATATTTTTTTTTTCTTTCAAGGATCGAATATGCGACCTTTACTTCTTGATATGCATTTCATGGTTCTACGCTCTTCAACAACTCGATGGGGAGTTTCCACTGTAAACTTTTGTTTTACTTAAATATTGGATTAAATTTTTAAAAGTTATTCTTGTGGTTTTGCAATATGGAAAGAATCCAGTTTAGTGTCTATTATTTTTTAATAAATAATATTAGTATATTACAATATTAATTTTCTCTAATGTTATGATTTAAATTCTAAATCTCTAACTCTTTAACTCTTATTTCAACTAGTTTAAACAATTGTGAGCTATTCATCTACCCATTTTTATTATGATTCTTCGAGTAATAATTAATGTTGATTACTTTATGATAGAGTTTTTCTTCTTTAATTTGGGGATTCTTGTTTTTTATGGTCGAGACTGGGGTATCCACCGCCGAATGCAGTGACTATTCACTCGCTAGATTGGAGTCACCTCGATCGCCGAACACAGTGACTATTCACTCATTAGATTGGAGTTACCTCGATGGGTGGAATAGCTGACTCAAAGATTTAAAGCTGCTTCATACCCAAGGTGAGGATCAAACCTTCAACCCTTAGTTAAAAGAGGATGAACTCCAACCGCTCAACTACACCCCTTAAATTTTTGGAATCCTTGTTTGTTACTTACTATATGCTTCCAAGTTACACATAAAACTCTTTAATCATTTTAAAAAACAAATTATTACCCACTTACTATCACGTGCAATTTTTCATACGAAATAATTCATTCATTCTTTCATGCCCATGCCCCTTCCGTAATTTATTGGCTTTTGAAGTGAAAAGTTGTGGCATTTTGTTTCTTCACGAATCCACTATTATCATTGATACGAGTCAATCATGTTTTATTTAGATGGCACGTACAACGAATGTAGGACACCCTTTATGTAAAATTATGCCAAAATTTATTGTTGTATGATAAATAAAATTAATTAAGAACTTCTAATTAAACAGTATCCTTAATTATAAACAAGACAAATTACACTTTAATTTCAAGGGACAAGTTTCTTTAGGGGTCTCATAGTACTATTTTGTAGCCTTGTTTCAAATGATGCAATTATGGTTTGAAGTGGTAAGATGGACTTTGTAAGAAAAAGGGTGGTGTGAGATGTACGCTTTGGTTTTTTGTAATAGTGTTGCACAATTGATGGTTTTGATATTCATCTTTTATAGTGCCCAAATGTTTGTGCTCACTCAATGTGAAGATATAGTTTCCGTTTAATTTTGGCTTCTATATACTGTTGCTGCTTGGTATATGTTGAGATTTTATATGAATGTTAGGTCTTGGTGAGGGGAGTTTGGAAATCATCATATGGAATTAATGAATTATGAACAATATATAATATATAAGTGAGTTGGATCATAATTGACCTACAGTGTTCTATTCAGTTTATAGGAACAATATTTGCACAAAAAAACACACATCGCCCCTAATTCATTTTCATCGAGACATCCATTAATCCTTTATTTTTATTTTTCTAATTTTGCGTTTGGTTTTTGTTTGTTACAACAGAGAAAACAAAAGAAAAACAGAAAAGCAAAATGAAATCAATTACTTCCGAATGAATACTACACCTCGCACTTCAACGAGAAGAGGTATATAGAGATCATTGGGAGGCGTAGAAAGAACACTCATCTTAACTAGTACATCTGCACACATATTTCTCTCTTGAAATGTATGTTCTACCACAACCTTCCAATCTCTCAGTTTGATTTACTTGATAACAACTGCATATTTTTTTTAAGTGAACAACTTTTACATTTTTTGGAACAATGAAAATATTTTGTTTTATTTTTAAAAATGCATAAATCTCTTCCTTATCACAATAACACACTTATAAAATAATTCCCCTTTTTATGACGAAATTAAAATAGACACAATCTAAAAAATGAATTTTTTTTTGGAAAAACAAACAATTATCTCTTCATTCTTTTCCAACGAATCTTGGTTCTCTCCAATTAAGTTTTACCTTCGTCATAAGTAGTCATTCATTCAAAATTAAATGAGTTTTGATTAAGCTCAATATTTTAATATTAAAGCTTTTTTTAGACCTTTCAATTAAAATTGAACAGTTATCAACATCACTGACGCAACATAAATGTAGGGAAATCTTTAAGAAATTCAATTTATTTTCTAACACGGTTTTTGTGTTTAAAAGAAATGAGAATATCCAAATGTGCACCGATTATTTGGAATTTGCAATCTCCAATTTGATGATATTTTCAGTAAAAACAAAGACCACATCTATGATTTGTAGGGAGTTAAATATATTTTACATTTAATAGAAGTATATCAACTTATTCAAAGTTGAAAATTGAAAATACTAATAAGTTGGATTTTATAAATAAATAGAAAACAAAATGTAATAAGTTGGAAACTTTTAGACACAAGCTAAACTTGGCTTGGCAAAGAGAACGGGTGATGTAGGTGCCTATATAATAGTAGTAAGTAGTTGAAAACTGAAAGTTTGTTGTTGGGAAAATGACTTTTGCCGCAGACATTCGGGCAGAGAAAGCAAACAAAGTGGTGCACCTCAACATTGAATAACTTTGTGTTTGATGTCACTAATCCCTAATTTAACATGTTCAATTATTTGGTTAGATCCATTCAAATTTTTATTTGTTTACAACAATATGTAGTTTTGGTAGTTGACAATAATGTATGAACGAGTCTATTGTCAAAAACTAAAGTCTACTAATTGACTATTTTTTATGCTTATCAAAGTTTTCTGAATTCTTGGTATTAGTCAAATAGTAAATATAAAATTAAACTGGGTACTATAACTATCCAATTTTAAAAATAAAAAAAAAATGGAAATTTTCAAAAGTTTAAAATGTAATTGTTGATTCAGTATACTTTTAATTTATTATTGGTTTAAATATTATTTCTTGACAAAAGTTTAGATATATTTTTAGAACATTCCATTTTTGTTTTTGGTCTTTGCTTTTTTAGTTTAGTCTTTTGCATTATTGATATAATCTTTATTTTAGTTCTTATTTTAAAGGTTAAAATATGATACAGTAATATATTTCAATATTAATGAATTTTACAAGGACTAGTAATAATACAAATAATGGCAACCATATTAAAAGAATTAAAAAAGAAAAAAGACCAGTAGTTGTAGTTGTTGATTCTTTTGATTGAGCCACTTGCTACAGTAATAAAAAATACTATAGTACATGTTTTGTCCAAAAATAAAAGAAAACCAGTATAATACAAGTGAATCGAAATACGACTTGCTAATATTAGACTACAGTCCTTGCACGTGTTGTCACTGTTGACATAGATGTACTGTAGTATTTTATAAAAGAATCTATCAAGTCATCAAGTTATGTAGCCTACCTATTTTATTTGGTTATGAGCAATTATAATTATATTGATTGCTCTCTTTCAATGATTTCAGAGAAGATAAGTTAGTGGTTGAAAATTGAAATGTTCGTGTCACTTGGAAAATACTACAGTAGTATTCAAACATGTTTTCTTTTTAATATATAGTTGAAAACCTCATAAATCACATATTCTTTCGACGAATAATAAATTAATTAATCAACTTTTGTGGAACAAGTAATGACATTTATTAGAAGATCCATAAAAAAGGTTATTGTTTAATCCCAAATGTTAATTATGGATCCATCATCCATCTACACACCTTAAAACAGATGTTTTTAAAGGGAAAATATTCTTTTTACGAAATATCAATTACCCACTAAAGCTAAGAATAATAGATTGCACCCTTCGTTTTATCAAAAAAAAAAAAATAGATTGCACCCTTTGTTTTGTTCCCGGCTGCTCTCCATGCATTCCACTTTTTCGCTTCCTTATTGACTTTTAAAATAGCGGCTCATTTTTAAAATACTCTCTATTAAAAAAAAATAGATCTCGTGATCTTAACATAATTAACAAGACATATTGTATGTATATGTATAATGATTGAAGTTCGAATCTCGGTACATTAGTTAACATTTTAGACATTAGACTACCTAAAAAAAAGAAAAATAATAAATGTATATATTCCAACAATTCTTGATCGATAAAATTAGATGTATGTGTACATCTGTCCCTGTAGAATAGCTCAGGTGGTAAGAGTTGGGGGACATGGATGAATAGAGGTAGGTCCAAAGTTTGAGTTATGGTGGGAGCATTTATCTTTCCGATATATCAAAAAAAAGATGTATGTGTACATCTAAAATAGTTTACCATCCGTGATACAAAAAAGAAGATTACCATCACAATGTATACAAAATTACATACTATTTTTATTTGAGTTTAATTTTACTATAAATTTGTGACCAAAATATTTGTTTTCCTTAAAATAATAATTTTTTATGATTTGATAGTGATAATCGATTGATAATATACTTTGTTTATATTGATGCTATGTAAGTTAAATTTTTGCAATGATAAAATTCTCATTATTTTGTTTAGGAATCCTAGCTTAACGAACCTTCATGATCAGAGTTTGATCCCTCTGGTCTATTTGCTTTGTATATAAATTTATAATGACTTTGATATTTTATCTTCTTTTTTTAAATCACGTATCCTCTGCGTGTAACTGCAGACATGGGCGGATTTACCACCTGGACTGCTAGGGCTGCAGCCCGGGCTCGGTCGGAAATTTTTTGTATTAATTTAGGGTAAAACTGATATTTTTAGGGATTGATTTAGGGTAAAATTAAAGTTTTTTTGTTCAGAACTCAAATTTTTCACCGCAAAATAATTTGTTTTGGTGTTTTAGGAGTTAATTTAGAATAAAATTGAGAGTCGTAGGAATTAATTTATAACAAAACTGAGTTTTTTTTTTCAAATTTGAAAATTTTCATTATAAAACTGAATTTTTTGTTTAATTTTTAATTTTGTCCGGACTTTATAAGTTTTCTAACTCCGCCACAGACTGCAGAGACTGATCCATCGAGTCACGTAGGATCATAAAGGGTGACAAAACTCTTCATCAAAAAAATTTAACACTACTGTATTCTCTGTGTTGATTTTGAAACCATAATATTTGATTAAGCTGAAAGGAATTTCTTATCATCTCATCTCATCCAATTTGACATTTCATTTAAGTACAAAAGAAAATTTCTCATTATTTTAATACAAGTAAAAGAGAAAAAAAAAATATTTACGTAAAGAAAAAAATACAAGTGAAAAATAAGAATAGAGGGTCCGTTTGTTAGACTAACAATTTATAATTATTTATAAAGAATATATAACTTATTTTTTATGTTGATGGTATGTATAAATCTAACGTATTAATTGATAAGTTCAGCATTTTTATTAGAGTTTGAATTTGGAATTATCAAAAAGGATAAATTTTAATTTGGGATCTATGTGAATTATAGAAGGAATCATTAGCAGACAAAATAAAATGTGTCATAACATTCATGTGGAGTTTAATGAATTTTTTTAATCATAAAACTTGTTTTTTAATATAAAAAGTTATACTTTTAGTTTTAAGTCATAAAAGAAAAAAAAAAACCAATAATTAATTGATTTATGTTGTAAGAATTTTGAGACTCCGAACTTTGATTTATGATTGTATATGAAAATAATTCGGTTGGAAAGAAGAACTCTTTTTGTGCGCGCTACAAGTTTTTCGACGGAGATTATTTATGTTTAAGACGGTGTAAATTTCATACTTATATTATGGTAACTCAGAAAAAACTGACTAAAAAGATTTTTTTTTGAGTTTATTTTAATTGATAGAGACATTATATGTAAGGGTCGAAGTTTAAACTCTAATACATATACTTATTTTTCTTAAAAAATAAAACATTTTTTTCACCAGTTTAATCAGGTTAAAAGTGAGTTATGACATCAATTTCACTCCCTTCATAAATGCAATTGCAAAAATCAAATCGAGATACTTCTTACCAAATTTATCTTCTATCATCCTCAGACAAACTAACTTTTGGTTAAAAAGTAAAATTTTAGTTACTATAATACATATGATAACAAAAAAAACTCGATTCAAAAAATTAATTTCTACAATTACAATTATGCGTAGAAAATATCTTATTAAAAATATATATAAAGAAAATATTAGAGAGTGTAAAAAAAAAAAGGGGAGAGAAGAGATTTGGTGAAAGTGGTGTGAAATGGACCTTGGTGTAGAGTGGAGTGGAGTAAAACAATAACATAACATTGATTAAAAGTTAGTAAAACATAATAAAGCACCAACTTAACTAAACACAACACATTGAGATGCAATTGCAAAGAGAAGAAGCAGAAGAAGTAGTAGAAGAACTGAAGAAGTGCATGTGTGGGCTTAGCTGTACTTGGCGGAATTACCGGTGACTGACTACTGCCCATTTCATTTCACCCTAACTCTTCTCTTCTCTCTACTAACCACCACCACCACCACCACCACCATTCTTCTTCCTCTCTCCGACGTACTACTACTTTTTAACCCTCTCTCTCTCTCTCTCACCCATCATCATATTAATAATATATTTTCTTTCCCTTTCTTATTTTTTTTCCAAATTTAAATATTTTTCTCTTTTCCCTCTGTCTTCCGTTCCGTCAACTCAAGAACAAGGATTCATAAAGAGAGAGAGATAGAGATAGTAGGTACAAACATTACTCATCAATCAAAACATTTCAGAATAAAACAACCCTTGTCTCTATCTCTCTGTGATCCAGGTTAGTTACACTTGTTTTTTTTTTTTCTTCTTCCTTCTTCCGTTTTCGTTTTATTTTTTGGGATTATACTCAAATGGTGAATACATTAACTAGTCTCTTTAATAATGTGTATACTTTGAATTGTGATTACAGAAAAACTGTGAGAGAGATTCTAGGGTCAATGGTGTAATAGGATCTTTGGGTCAGCGTTCATTGATTATTATTATTAAGAAATGGTGGATCGAAGATTCATACTCTGGTTTGGGTTATTCTTTTTGTTTCTGTGTTTTGAGGTTACATTTCAACAAATTGAACCATTAAGTTCTCTTGAGGAACGAGAAGCACTTATTCAACTAAGAACTTCTTTGGGTTTAAGAAGCAAAGAATGGCCAAGAAAACCAGACCCATGCTTAATCTGGGTTGGTATTACATGTCAGAATGGTCGTGTTGTTGGGATCAATATCTCTGGTTTTAGAAGAACAAGAATTGGTAGAATTAACCCTCAATTTTCTGTTGATGCTTTGGCTAATTTTACCTTATTGCAGACTTTTAATGCCTCCAATTTCTTCCTTCCTGGTACTATTCCTGATTTGTTTGGTATTAGTCTTAATTCCCTTCGCGTGCTTGATCTTCGTTCGTGTTCCATTGTCAATGCTATTCCTAACTCTATTGGGAATTTGACTAGTCTTACTGCTCTTTATCTTTCTCATAATAATCTTACTGGGACTGTTCCTGATAGTTTAGGTCAACTCTCCGCACTTTCGGTTCTTGATCTTTCCGGGAACTCTTTTACTGGCAATATACCGGAAACTTTTGGAGGTCTTAAAAATCTTTCTTCCATTGACTTGTCCGGCAATTTTTTTTCGGGGCCTATTCCTTCGGGTATGGGGACTCTTTCCAGGTTACAGTACTTGAACCTTTCTGGTAATGACCTAAATTCTTTGCCTGCGAAGTTGGGAGGTCTTACTAGCTTGGTTGACCTTGATCTTAGTGAGAATTCTTTCTCTGGCGGTGTTTTTCCGGATTTGAGAGGGTTGAGGAACTTGCGGAGATTTTTACTTGGTAACAGCATGCTCAGTGGACCATTGCCGGCGGACTTGTTTACTGTTTCATTGCAGCTGCAGATGGTAGTCCTGAGGAAAAATAATCTTACTGGTTCTTTGCCTGTTGAGTTGTGGTCTCTGCCGAGATTGATGTTCGTTGATGTGTCTTCCAATAGCTTCAGTGGTCTGCTTCCCAGTTCTAGTTCCGTTGCTGTTAATTCTACTGCTGCGGTGCTCAATATTTCTAACAACAAGTTTTATGGAAATCTCACACCTGTGCTCAGAAGGTTCACTTTCGTCGATCTTGCAAACAATTATTATGAGGGTAAGGTTTTGGATTTCATGCATAACGTATCGATAGATAGTAACTGCCTACAGAATGCGACAAATCAGAAGTCAACGCTGGAATGTGCATCATTTTACGCGGAGAGGGGCCTCACTTTTGATAATTTCAGTCAACCGAATATGACAAAAAATGCCGGGAAGAGTAATAAAACTAAAATTATATTGGCGGCAGTCTTGGGTGGACTGGGATTACTTGCACTTTTGGCACTGCTACTGGTACTGTTTCTTATGTGCACTCGTAGGAGGGGTAATTCAAGTCCAAGGGGAAATGGTGTGGGCCCTGCTCCTACTGGAGGCAGTCCTCCGCCTACTGGTGTATCGGTAAACCTTGCAAATGCAGGAGACTCATTTACATATCATCAGTTGCTGCAGGCAACAGGAGATTTCAACGATGCAAATCTTATAAAACATGGCCACACTGGGGATTTTTTCAATGGTGTTTTAGAAAACGGGATTCCTGTCGTCATCAAAAGGATCGACATGCGGTCAACGAAAAAGGATGCTCACCTATTGGAATTAGATTTTTTTAATAAGGTTTCTCATCCAAGATTTGTTCCCTTATTAGGTCATTGCTTAGAAAACGAGAACGAAAAGTTCCTGGTTTATAAACATATGCCAAAAGGGGACTTGTCCAATTGCTTATTCTTCAAAAACTCCACATCAGAAGATGGCACTTTGCAGTCATTGGACTGGATAACTAGGTTAAAGATTGCTACTGGAGCAGCAGAGGCCATATCGTATCTTCATCATGAATGTATTCCACCTATTGTTCACAGGTACTTTTGGATTTCCCTTCTTGCTTTTTTATTTTATTTTATCGTTTTGACAAGCCATTCCATTTTGAGAACTGATACATTACCCTATTTAATAAACTATGAATTGACTCAACAATTCATCCCTACACCCCTCGATGCATCTTTATGAGGTTTTCAAACCTTCTTGTTGGTCCTCTTTATAAATATTTGTTTATTTATATCCATAGTAGTTTAATAAATGCGGCCAACGTTACTTTTCGAATATATCATTATAACTAATTATAAAAGATACTGTCATAAAGGTTTATGTTTGTTTCTATATCTTTAATTATTGTAGAGATATTCAAGCGAGCAGTATACTTCTCGATGACAAATATGAAGTTCGGTTAGGGAGTCTAAGTGAAGCCTGTGCACAAGAAGGTGATACCCATCAAAGTAAAATTACCCGGTTTCTGCGACTGCCTCAGTAAGTACTCCACTAACATTGTATTTAATGACTCCAATGAAAATTATATCTGGACTTTCATTCATTTTGCATTGACAACATTGTGCTTTGTGGGACTTGATCATTTAGGATGTTTTTGGGGAAAATGGTTGTGCTTTAAAATTATCTTCTGCTTTTAGAATTATTTATATTTCTATATTTTGGATACATCATTTTGTCTGTGTGCATGCGTATGTTTTAAATAACGACATTCGGTTTTCGTCACCTCTCGTTGACTTTTCTGGTCTTTTAAACTTTAGATCTATGAAGCACTGACACGGCCACGCGCGGCGCCACTGACACAAACACGTTGGCACTTAGCACCAGTAAAAATTTGAAAAAAAATTAAT